>JARQST010000203.1:93406-128384 GCA_030142225.1 Pachycephus smyrnensis
GACTTTATATTCCACAGTATAGTGCGCGATCTCTACGGCCATCAGCCATCAGCCATCAGCCATCAGCCATCAGCCATAGGGACCTGCACCCATGCGCAAGCATCGAGTAAAGCCGTAAAAGAGATTTCGACATATTTACGTAGCTACGTCCTTTATAGAAATTCACACAAGACTCTCGATCGCTCTCTCACGTGTCTACAAAAATACGTGTTGCATGCTGGCTGAAACTATGAGATTATACGAGCAACACCACTTTGATTGTATGTACGAAAGCAGTGTTGTTTTGCACGGCGCGCGCCTTCGACACGATACACCGTTGTCACCGTCAAAAGGGAAATATCCAGGAAGAGAATAAAAAAAGAGAAAAAAAGCGAAAAGAAAAGAATCGAAAAATCCATTGACACGTTCCTGATGTTTTTGACTTGCCATCCCTCTGCCATCCCTCTCCACTCCCTTACAATTCATTGAAATGAATTTTTCGTTTCTTATAATTCGAGCCGTATTTTGTATTTGTGCATTCTCGAGAGAGAGCTTTTCTCTTTTTCTTTGTCCTTTGTTTCACCTTTTAATCCGTTTATTGTCTTACGATGGTGCTCCTTTTCTTTCTTTCGGTTTCCATACAACTTTCTCTACTTCACGTTTATCCAAAAGAAAGAGGAAAAGAAGGACGACGAACAATGTTGGAGAAATATACACGTGACTGTAATATCAAGCAAGAGATACGTCGGGACGTCTCGTTCGTTTGTCAAAAAGAGAAAGCACATGATTTCATGATTTCATGATTTCTCCGACATTGTCTAAATTCAAAACGTCACTGTCGCTAACAACCACTTTGCTGTCTATCGTTACCGTATTTATCATACTCCACATTTCTCTCTATATCCACTTTAATACCACCCATATAAAAACTAACTATATAGTACAAAACACAATATAATACCCACTTACTTTGATGATCCACAGTGTGCTAAGTCTTTTGAAACACCATATAGCCTCTCCGCATATCAATATATATATATAGTATATATTATGTAGCCCAATGACAAACTCACTCTCTCTCTCTCTCTGCCTCTCTATCTATCTATCTCTATCTATCTCTCTCTCGTAACTAATTTATGTAATAACCATACTCATAGAAGATATATCCTGTAAACACTAACATTACTTATATATCCATGTCAACAATAATAATGTCGCCAGTGTAAAAAGTTTAAAGATGGAACGAGAAAATTTTGTCACGTCTTCACGTTTGGAAGCTTGGAATATCGATAAGGGATTTTCCGCGACAGAATTCTAGGAGATAAAATGAAAGATGTAATCAGAATGCAACGTTGACTTTTGAACCTAAAATTCTGTCGTAGAAGTTAAAAATATAATTGCAAATTCTATCTGGTGTGACTATGCTTTCCCTTTATACGTCTAACTACTGTCAATTAAGCCGTCTACATAGTAGCCCTGTTTATTTCTTTATCCCTCTCTCTCTCTTTCTCTCTCTCTCTGTATAATTCTTCTTAAGGCAATCCGGCCTAGAAGGGATAAATATTGTATTCTTTCCCATTCTCTCTGTTTCTCTCTGTCTCTCTGTTTCTGTGGGCCGTGTGTTTGTCAGTGTGTGCATTGCAGTACCACCGGCAGAGCGACCTGCACAAGAATATACTGAAGTACATGAACATATGCTTCACCGGGATGTTCACCATCGAGTGCACTCTGAAGATCGCCGCTTTTGGCTTCAGGGTAAGCTCCCCGAAAAAGGCCCCCAACGTCTTTACCCTGTGGCGCTATTCGAGCCCAGGATGCTCCTGACTAATGTTTTCGTGGCGTCTCCTGAGAAGACAGCAAGTTCGCTACAGTTCGCTACAGTTTGGACTATTGAAATTTGTCAATGTTTTTGTTGCGTGTAAGGCAGGAGACGCCACGGAATACGTATTTCTTGAAGACTGGTAAGTCTCGCTTATTAGTGAACGTCTAGAGCGTTTGCCTAAAGGAAAACGATCATTACGATACATTCTAATTGCGGATATATATTATACATAGATACCTACGCTAAATCAGAATTCAATGACACTCCTCAAATTGATAAGTTACTTCGAATACCCTGCATTTTCCTATTATACGCTTCTATTTTTTAAGGTTTTTGTTTCTTCTTCTTCTTCTTGTTGCTCGGTATTCGAAGGTAACTAACACAACTAACACTCGTTCTCACATGTGCGCTACGAGCATACACGCACACTCGTCCATTCTTCTAACCATTCGTACACAGTGACACAAACACCACACGTACACACACGTACACACACAAACGACATACGGAGGTACATACAATTCATATACTGCCAAGACTCGAATGAAGTTTTGCGTTTCCTTTCACTCTTTCCGTCTCCAGAGAAGGACGGCTTCTCTGCTGTTATATATATATTTTTTCTGTCCCCTCGTCTTTCGTGCTGTCCCTCTGACTCGGATCTTCCTTGGGTTTCGTATTTCTTTGACGTATAAAGATCTGAAGATATATAGTGTAAACGATCCACGACGCCTCCATGTACCCGCATGTTTCGTCTCTATACATACGTCTGCATGCAAAACGGACCTGCATGTCACATGTTTCGATCCTTGCATGCTTCTATCACAAGTGACTGCGTATATATGGGCTGGGCTGATCCATTAAGATTATTATTATTATTATTATTATTATTACTATGATAATGATAGTGGTGCTGATGATACCGATGATAATGATTGATGAATTAAAAAAATTCTTATGTTACGTCCCGTCCCGCATGCACCTAACATTATAATATTGTCTCTCGTACCTCGTGAACGAAATCACGTTACGGTATAGAAATAAAAAGAAAGAAAAGAAAGAAAAGAAAGAAAAAAAGAAACTCCAATTGTACCCTATGAAGATTGGTTAGACTTGCTAGGTACGCCAACAATGCAAATGGCAATTTTCCCATAAGACGCGATATGTTAATAAAATAAGTGTCTCCCATTATTGCTGCTCGACCGAATGGGAGATCATTGATAGACCCTGAATGTAAGACATTCCACAGGAACGATGGTATCTTTATTTTGGTAAACTATTATAATCCTGAATACAAAAGCCTCTAATCTCAGAATGCTGTTCCACACCTTGGACACCCCGACCAAGAACCCTCTGACCTCCCCCACCCCCGACCCCCACCCCCTAGCGGAATGGCTTACCCTTTGCGTCCCGGTCGTGTGCCGTCTCTCTGCGAATGTGCATTCCGAGGAAGTAGTAGATAGCAACGCGAATGTGCATTCCATGATGGACGCAACGCGACTACCAGAACTCGTGACCAAAGCCACGAGGATCCCTTTTATTATTATCTCCAATCGCACCGTTGTGACGTGCGATAATTGAGAAGCATTGTTCTTCCCTCTTTTGCCATTTCTCATGTGATTAAATAACGAATAAAGAAAATTGATATCCATTATCAGATACGTCATAATAGGTCGGGCTACCAAGAGTCCTCGAGTTAGCTCGGTGTTACGTCTGTGTGTTGGGTGTGTTTTGTAGTATCACGAAGCGCCGCCAGTTCTAGTGGACAGCTTGGGCGCCATGAACTTGGTCTTCACCCTACTTTTCTTCGTTGAGTGCATCCTTAAACTCATCGCCTTCGGATGCAAGGTACAGCCAAGCTTTTACTCACCTCTTTTACACCTACTCGTAACTAATTTTCATTTCTGCGCCGCGAGAGCCGGAAACGGCGAACGATGCGCGCGCAGCTGCCCAATGGCGGCTCGCCACTCGTTCACCACGTGGACCACGTGCAATTTCACGAATAACGAAGGAAATGTCAAAGCAAGCAAACTTTTCGGAATAAGATCGATCGTCGACGAACGTGGGATAGAGTCTCTTGCGAAAATGTTGTTTTTTCCGCCAACGGTTATATATCTTTATTTTACAGCCAAGAGTCGACATAACAAATTTCAGCAAAATCGTACTTGGGTTTGCTCGATTTAAAGTCTAATGACCTAATGACCTAATGACTTAATGACAAAGTGGACGCAGTTGGATTCTCGTTGTCACTTTTTTTTTTCTTTTTTTTTTCATTGATACAGCTACATCCTCTTTCTCAACGTTAACGATTGTATTAACTTTCTCTTTCTAAACGATCTATAACAAGTAATCGACAGATATCGGTTAGATCCGCGAATTACGATTTTTCTAAATGCTTGCTGTAAACGACCGGCATGCTCTCCCGTAGATCTTTAGAAAGATCCCGTCACTTGATTGATCATCGATCACCATAATGAGATCTGATTATCTTTACCGATCGACTTGACTTTCGTAATACAGAGACACACGGGCACAGACACGTCACACACACGTACACATACATACACACGTGCGTGCGCGCGCGCACGCAAAAGTTAGGACACTTGTACAACACTAATGCAATTTCACAACCACACTCACACCGAAGCACCTTTACACGCATTGTGTAATATCACCGGCCATGCTTTCGAAATTGACTGTTGATTACTAGATAGTAGACTGCATACTATTTATTTCGTACATGCTCTTTCTCTCTCTTTCTCTCTCTCAATCTCTCTTTCTGTCTCTCACTCTCTCTCTCTATCTCTCTCAAACTCACTCTCACTCTCTCTCTCTCTCTCTCTCTTGGACACTGCTGACTTTTAAATGCATTACATTTGCGACACCTTATATACGAAGAGAGTATATTGTTCGGATGGCAATGAAAGAGTTGAAGTCGTCGAGTGTTTAATTGCAGTTTTCTGCTTTTCCCAGCAGCGTCCAAAAAAGATAGAAAATGAAAATGTCAAATGAAGACTTTCTAACGTTTTATTTGTTTGGTCAGAACTTCTTCAAAGATCCCTGGAACATCTTCGACTTCATCACGGTCATCGGTAGCATCGTGGACGCTCTGGTCATTGAATTCGGGGTACGTAGAGCTTTATTTTTTTATTGTAACCATGTAACAGTTAAATATCGTACAAGCTCAGGTATAATTAATTATCAATTATCATTAATTACCAAAGTTTCTCTAAACTAGAGTTTCTCGGGCCGTGGGCTGGGGGCTCATAATTAAGATAAATTGGCGACGATGTATTTTCTCGCGAATGAATGAGACCTGGTTCGGATGAACTTTATTTATTGTTACGTGTCGAATAATCACCATGATTTACGTAGAAGAAAGCACTAGTAGTCTTTAAGAAAAGAAAATAATCTACATTGTCACTTCACTCACACAACAGCAAAGGTTCGCACCTCCAGGCTCAGCGGAAGAGCAGGTACATGTATACACATTAATATACAAGTACAGTAAATCTGTAATAATGTCAATCGCCAGTCGTAAATCGTAACGCCCGCGCGTCTCGTCGCGCCGCTAAGCTGCTCGCCTTAGTCGAATTCCACGAATTCCACGAATTTCACGAATTTCACGAATTTCACGAATTCGTCAAGATAGAATATCCAACCTGTGCAATCGCGCCATTTTCGACAGTTTTTTCTTACCTTCGTCCGACTTCCGCTCCTTCGCCTTAAGCTCGACTAATTGTTCTTAGTCGATATTGACTTTCACCGGTTTTTATGTAAATCCCTGCTCTAATTGTATTTAACACGTTGCTTCTTGTTGGCTTTCTCAATAGCTAATTTTCACTTTTCAATGAATCAGTGAAAACAGTAGTCCTTTTACCTACCTAAGTAGGTGTAGATCCTATATGTAATCCGCGTCGTCACTTGCAGCGCCTAATAGCGCCCTTATTCGATACAGTACAAACGTACAAAGTATACTTTTCGTCTTAACTGTTGATAATTCCCTGCGGAAAATAAGAAAGCCACAAAACACGAAAAGGAACGTCGATAAAAGAGAAGATCTCTTCTGTGACAATTGTTGCCGTAGCTACGCAGCGTTAACCCCAATTGGTCCAACCAACGTCGAGCTTAGCAAGCACACTCAAAACATAGACACGAGATAAATATTTCTCTCCGTATTGACACAATCGTCACGTGACTTTGTTCCGTTTGTGCAGATTCTTGAAGCGTTTACTTTACACGAGCACACATGCACTCTTTTTCTTTTTCAAATAATTCGGAACCGACCAAACGCTGCCAGTCTTTCAGCTTAACCAGCATAAATGTATTTGCATTGGATCCTATATTGATTTTGATAGCTTCACACACGCAACCCTGCAAAGCTCGTAGCGATTTTCGAAAATTTCCTGAGGTAATTTTCGCAAGCCGTAAGGGACGAAGCGTTGCCTGGGTGAAGTCCGAAATTTCACCAAAGGAAACAAACTCAACTGCCCCTCTCGTTAAGTGCAATTTTCTCTGCCCTTTGCAGGAGAACTTCATCAATGTCGGATTTCTCAGGCTATTTCGTGCCGCCCGGCTAATTAAACTCCTACGGCAGGGTTACACTATACGAATTTTACTCTGGACCTTCGTGCAGTCTTTCAAGGTAAATCGTGCATCTTTCGAATAAGGCTTAGTGTCTCTTTGGCACTTTGCCCTGTCTTTAACGACGACTCGATCGTCGCTTAACGCATCTCTTATAAATTTTCAGGCCCTGCCCTACGTATGTCTACTCATCGCCATGCTTTTCTTCATATACGCCATTATTGGAATGCAGGTACGCATTGATTATCTTCACTTTCGAGAGATTATCGAGACAATTCGAGATGCCAAACGTATTCGCGGAACATCAAGCAGTTCTCTCGCAAGTGCGTTCCTCGATATGAAAACGTTGAATTGCTGTCGCCATATTCAGTCAAATGGATTCGACATTAGAGACTAAAGTACTGAGTGATTAGACGCGCTCGTAGGATGACGTAAAATTCAATGATTTGCCTCCTAACGATAGTCACTATCGCGTCTTTCATTATCCTTACGTTTCTTCCAATGTTTCTACCCTTCAGCACATTCAGCCCCTTCAGCCACTGAGACTATCCTACGATCGTGACTAATTCTTAGGCAGTCACGTTTAACTTTAATTTTCATTATTCTAAAAGAAAAGCCTCCTTGAGTGTCGCGCAAAATGCACCTTCTAGTTAATGAATTCCTAGAAAAGTCACGACATAGTAGCAGGAATATCGAACGGCTGATGACAAAAGAATCCCGTCGGGAATGAATACCTCTGAGAGTAGAAGCAGAAGCGAATCTTCATAATAGAATCTCATGGACATGAGCCGTATGGTAGATAACTAGATACGCGGCACACGTGGATAATGACTCTGACCTATAGTAGCAGCAATCGTGTAGATTGGTACGAGCTATTGAGCTATTGAGCTATTGAGCTATTGAGCTATTCATTCTCGAGTAACGAGACTCTCGTTACCTACCTAGTGTAGAAAAGGCACATTACTAGATGAAACTCAAAAATGAATGAACTTAGGGTTCTGTGATAAAAAAAGTGTGTGCATAGATACGCAAGGCGACGACATGGCACGAGTCCTAGAGGTCTCTAGTGATCATAAACATTTGGTATTTAAGGTCTTTGGAAATTTGATGAACGTGCCGGGCACGGATATCGATGATCACAACAACTTTCAGTCCTTCTTCGGCGGTCTTTTGTTGCTCTTTCGGTGAGTCGAGCAGCTAAGTCCTGTGCGTGATGACTTGATGAGATATAATGCTGAGACACGAGACGAACTGACGTATCAATGACGATGAGAGTATCAGGAGAGAGCGAGAGAGAAAGTGTTAAATTGCATTGTCCAATTAAGGTACAAAGAGAAGAGAAAAGAAAGTATTGGAGACTGTGAATGAAAGGAGCGAGTGTTGAGGGGATCTGTGCTTGTGCGTGTGTGAGAGAGGGAGAGAGAGAAAGATAAGGACAGAAATCTAGGCAATTTTATTCGCCTAAGAAGCACACAGTATACTCGTATTGTAATTAAACGGTAGAGGCATTGGAGCTGTGCGCATGAATGGCCGAGAGAAAAGTAAGCTGCTCGACCTGCTCGACGTCTCTTTTAACGTATTTTACTTTTAATCCTTTTTTCGCCGCAATTTAGAATGTTCCTGCTTGATGCGTATAGAAAGCGCGTTCATCATAACTACACGGTGCTCCCGAAAATTCGGGACTTCCAGTGTCCACTGGATACCTTATCTGATAAAAGGGTGGGAAAATAAATGTCTATACGAGGTGTAAGTTAGTTTTCTTTTTTCGAGGACACCGTGTATCGATCGGACGTACGAGCCGACCACGTAGAAATCATACAACTAGCAGTAATAAGTGTGTATCGCTAGAATCTAGAGAAAGTAAGTCAAGAAGTCCCGTATGTACGTGTACACAGTATATATATTTTTATATATGTATATATATCTGTATAAGAGATAGAAGATAAAGGAGAGTCGCAGAGATAGAGATAGACGGAGGAGAGAGAATGAGAGGAGCAGAGAAGGTCCTTTGAAGAGGGAATATTCTATTACAGCCCTTTTCAAAGCTTCCTCTTTTTACAGGTTTCATTAGTCAACTAATGAATACTTGTGTGCCTTCTTCTCTGACATATATACATACATATTTATTATATATATACGAGAGAGTACGTACGACTCACATAGCATCTATAATAATTGTGTAGAGCTAGTCGGTGTACTTACGATTTCATTTTGCGAGGAGGACTGCGCGCAGGATTTCTTTATCCTTTTTCTTTACTGTATTTTCATTCACCTTCCTTTTTTTCACTTGCATATGTTTTTCTTTTGTCTTTTTTTTCTTTTTTTCTTTTTTTTCTTTCTTTTCTTTCTTTCCATTCTATACGTCGTTAGATACATACGCTCTTGTGCAAGACGAACTGAATTCCAAACTGAACACGTTTACGAGAAATGAACATTTCTTCGGACTAGATGAAAACGGTAAAAGACAAAAGAGAAAAAGAATAAGAAAAACGATAATCTGTCGAAAGCTTGAACGGTCACGCATTCATTGATCAGTTTAAGAATGAATATCGTGACTATTGTAATTGAGTTAATCAGTGAGAAAAATTAATCACGACTTTGAAAATTCAGAAACGACATCTTTAACGCCCTATGGCTTTTTGGCTGGCTTTTTTTTCGGTTAGGTTTTCGGTAACATCGCACTGGAACCCGAGTCCGCGATTACCGGTCACAACAATTTCCAGAGCTTCGTTCAAGGTCTGATGCTGCTCTTCCGGTAAGTATTAATCTCAGACGTATGGAGACAAAAAACAAAAACACCAAATTACACAATTAGACACGAAAGACACTTGTGCACGTATCTATAGTTGTCGCTTGACATTCGTTTCATTTCGGGGGGCCATCTTCGTATGGCTTGCCATGCAAGAGAGTCCCCTGTATTTGAAAGTCACGTGGACCGACTGCTACAAAGGTGCATTCATGATAGGCCTAATGAAAATCACTTTAATATTAATTCTTGCTTATGACCATATGATATTTATCAAAATTCTGCCCGGTTTCGATCCTGCTCATAGCTTCTCCGTCTGATGATCTTTGAATTTTAATTTGTCCGAGAAGAGTAGACATCCTGCATACAAAATGAAAGACAGGCATTGCTCTAACGTATTTGAAAAGACAAACACAACACTCGAAGAGAAGCATACGAGATGACACAGATCCGTTTTTCTTTGTGAGTAGCCATCAGTTATTGCAAAAGGCGAAAAAAAAAAGAAGTCCAAGTCTGACTTAGCTTGACTTACTATTTGTATTATATCGAACAAGTAAAGCCTTATCAGTATCTATTACCCAGTAGTACCTCCATTGCGGATAACGCGTTTGATCGTTAGATTCGTAGAATAATGGTAAACAACGTCCAACGCTAGAAGCCGCGCTTTTGTTGTTGCACAAGTTGTACAAGGACGATCTTTATAGCTTGAAGGTGGAATATCCATTGGCCAGTTCGATCGCGAAGATTAAACGTTCCATGGCAAGGAATGGCTATTCCACACTTTTAATGGCAGCTCGCTTGACAACTCTCGAAGCAAACTATTCAGAATCGATTGCCTTGAGAGCGAAGGAAGAAAGAGAAAGAGAAGGAGAAGGAGTAGGTCCTCCTCAAAATAATAATGTTTGTCCATTGTTTTTCGTTAGGTGCGCGACCGGCGAGGCGTGGCCGAGCATAATGCTGTCGTGCATAAAGGGTCGGCCGTGCGACTCGAAAGTACAAAAATCGGAGCCGGAGGGTTGCGGCTCGAATCTTGCCTACGCGTACTTCGTATCCTTCATTTTCTTCTGCTCGTTCCTCATGCTGAATTTATTCGTGGCGGTCATCATGGACAACTTCGACTACCTCACTCGCGACTCATCCATCCTCGGTGCCCATCATCTGGACGAGTTCGTCAGGATATGGGCGGAATACGACCCCAACGCCACAGGGAAGATCCACTACACGGAGATGTACGACATGCTCAAGAATATGGATCCGCCATTGGGGTTTGGCAACAAGTGTCCCAACAGATTGGCTTACAAGAAACTCATCAGGATGAACATGCCGGTCGACGTCGACGGGAAAGTCAACTTCACGACCACCCTCTTCGCACTCATCCGCGAGAATCTCAGTATAAAGATGCGAACTGGTCAGTAGCATGTTACGTGCTTTTCTTTTTTTTCTTTCTTCCTTTTCTCATAATCGTTTGTACCGATCGATTGGTCATGCGTCATTTCCATTGAACGACTACTTGCAGCTGAAGAGATGGATCAGGCCGACGAGGAGTTGAGAGATACCGTGAGAAATATTTGGCCGCTTCAGGCGAAGAAGATGCTGGACCTTTTGATACCTAGGAACGAAGGTTAGTATTGGATCGTTTTAAATCGTTTGCTTACTAATAATGATCTTTTACCTATATTTCGTTATTATTCCAGAATTGAACAAAGACAATTTGACCGTGGGTAAGATATACGCTGGCCTGCTGATCCTCGAAAGTTGGAGAACGACGAGGTTTGGTCAAATAGAAGCATCCGGGCCGCCGGTGAGTGTCAAACAGGATCGATCGATCCTATCATATATAATGCGACAAATTAATCAGCCCAGATTCAGTTACCCGAGACCATTGAAATTATTTGTACTTTTTTTTACTTCATTTTTTAATCTTTTATTTCATCGAACGAGATTCCGGCGTACAAACTCTCGCTCCATTGCCGGTACTACTTTCCTTCGTTCGTACAATAAACGAACGGAGAATCGTTGGCTGCGGAAATGGAGAGACGAGACATTCGGTTAACTATTAGGTTCGAATGAATGTTTGTCGTTGGCTTCTTCGTGGTAGGAATTTTTTAGGACAAGAATATTTTCCATTTAGCTAATCCAAAGATTCCCAAGTAGACGTTAGTAGACCCCAGGTTCTGGTTTCTCTGGGGATTGACGACGTGTAGCAAAAGAATTTTTACACTGATTATGTTAATACTGTTGATAGAAGCGTAATAGTAATGAATTCGCGGAGGAACCGACCTGAGTTTCCCATGTCCTCGATTCTGCAATTAGTTCCCTATGTGCTGAGTAGTGCTGACAATTTTCAAGATCACATACGTACCTGATATTATAACTATATATACATATACTATATAAGAAAGCGCGAATTATTACACGTCTGATTTATGCTCCGAAGGACGGGTGATTTATTTTCAAAATTTTTGTAGCAACTCGAATTTATTTCCCGATAATTCTCGATGCATCACCCAACAGGATAAGTCGACGACCCGATCCTAGGATCACAAATCAAGAATACGATAGTGTAACAAACGAAATTCGAGAATAACTCGATTTTTGATTGATTCCATTAAAGGATCTATAATCCATTCGATATGTGTAGAAGCAGTTCGATGTGACCCCTCCTGGAATTGTTTGACTGATTAATTGATTGATTGATTCGAATTTGGTGCAACCAATCAGCGTAGATTAACCCAAATCCCTGATATTGCTCTATCGATTATTACCGACGTACCATGATCCAGTTCGATCCATCCAATAGAAGGTCATCGAAGTGAAGCAAGAGTCTATCCGATTTTTCAAAATCCACTTTAGTACAACAGTTTATTGTAAAAAACGCTAGAGTCTGGCTTCACTTTGATTGCATCGCGAGAACGAGAAATGATTAATTACCAACAAGTATAACAGGAGCAATGAATAATTTTATTGAAATGGGATAAAAAATGGTTCCTCGTTTTTATCTACGTGGCATAGTTAATAATCATGAATAATAGTCCCGATGGATCGACCTTATCAAATATATTAAACGTTTATCTTGTTAGCAATAGGGACGCGAGTCCTTGGATGATAACGCATAGAGTGTCCCATTAGCTGTTTAGTGCGAGAAATACGTTGAGTGTGTGTTTAAATTTGCCAATAGAAGCGAATTTCTTCATAGTCAAGTACAAAGATTCGAGGAAGTTATTTGGTTTTACTCGGAATTGCCGAGATTAGAAAAGATATTGATTAACGTAGGTGACTTACATTAGGTGATAGTCGAATTTACTGTATAGTCTTTCAAGGAGATAATTATTTCATAGATTAGTCTTATTATACTCTATACTTATATATACTACCCAGACAAGAGGATCTTCACGCAGCTCTCAATCATCTCTTTGTGTGTTTTCTCTTTGTTTTACAGAACGATAACGATCTTATCGATAACGATAATGCCGGGCAAAGTCCTGCAGCCCAGGCGGTAGTACTTACTTTTTCTCTTACTTCTCTCCTAATTACCACCCTTTTTCATCATCTCACTTTATGTCTCTCTTCGTTTCTTTATTTGACAACACCTTCTGTTTTTAATGGCAAAATACAAATCGTATGAAAGAATCATTATCGATGCAGACGCGACAGTTTCGAATTTTGCACAATTTTTCCATTTACTTATCGAGTGTAAGTTTAGGTGGTGACTCTTTCATACCGTTTTCGTGCCCTTTTCACTTTTTCACGAAACTTTTGTTCACCATTCACCTCAAGTTCCAAAGCACTCTGGTACGTTACCTAATCTTGGCGAAAGTGGACACTTTGACTGAACAAAGTGTAGCAATTAAGAGATTCCATAAAATGGACTATCTACCAGAGTATTTGGAACTTTGTATTCGTTTCGCCATAATTCTTTTGATACTATACGTTATGTATGTGGTCATGTGTTGGGTTTCCTCGTTTTGTACCACATGAAGTAACCTTTGGTTTAGCGTTATATCTCTTTTTCATATTCTCACTAGAATCCTGACACTTCCGAGAGCGGCACGGCCACCATTGTTCTCTCATATGTACTCACCCGAGTTGTAGTATTATTATTTTTTTTTTTACAGAAACTGCAAGCTCGCGAGTTTTTCATCCGTTTTGACACGCGTCAGTAACAGTTTATGCAGAAGAAATGAATGTTCGCTTATGGAATGAGAACCACTGTGGCCGTGCTTAACAAAAGAATCTCTATACACACGTGATACACAGGAAACACGCACACACGCCCATTGACGTACAAAACACAAGCACATGGACACCTACAATTTTTTGAAATATTCTTTAGGCACCTCTACTAGTTCCTTTTAGAACATTTAAAAGAATCGTCCTTAACTAGATGATTAGATAATTAGTGGCCCAACTAAAAGAGATACCCATATAAAATGAGCACCCTCACTCACCTTCACTCCCCCTCACTCACCCTTGAAAACTGAAAAGCAGAGGATTATATCTGAATCGTTCAATTCTATATATCATGATAATTTTGATAAATCTACTGCACAGTAGTGCTTGGAGTGATTTTCGCGTGAAATTGTGGTACATATATATGTAGATATGTATTTTACATACAAGCGCAAAAGAAGCATTGGCCGACGATTCGCAAATAATTTTGAGACGCAAAGAACATGGCAAAAGTCCAGTTTTTATTGTAGATTACAAGAATTCTTACTACTCGTTAGCTTTGCGCAATGGGCAACCCAACGTTAAAGACGATATCACATTTTTGCCAATTTTTCGCAGTACGCAAGTTTCGTCTATTTAAAAAAAAAGTATTATAAAATAAACCATATCGCGTCTTCGCCTATATTACAATTTTCTCTCTTTATCTCGCTCCATCTATGTCTGTCTTTACATTTCTTGCTACTGTCCAATTGCCACATAGGTATATCTCTCCCATCTTTCAACCTATTCGCCTCACGCGACGTCGCGCAAAGAAGAAAAAAAAGTATACACGCAGAAAAAGCAAATGATATATAAAATTGTAACGTTCTGAACTTTAGTTGTCTCGTAAAAAGCAATTTAATGTAGAGCGTGCGTGTCATTACGTGGAAAATGTTAGTATCTCATTATCTGCGCATCGACACGCACGTAATTAGTGAAAAATACCTATACCAAGATAAACCCCATAGAAATTGTCGGTTCTTTCGCGTCGACGCATTGACTAAAAAAGTAAATCTGTCTCATTAGACACGAGTGCGTCTAACGAAAACTGAAATTCGTTAACGAGTCGATAGAATTGACCCGAGAGTCTCGTTTTTGTTTTTGTATCTAGTACTAGTCGTTAGTCACTAGTACTTTTGTCTCGCCTTTTGCCTCCAGTACAATTTCATTGCAGTGCCAGCAGACACCTTATAACGACTTGCATACTTCTAAAGCACTGTCAACCTATCTGCCAAGCTGCGTACTTATCTAGATGGTAACATTAGCTAGATCTTAGATCGATTACTTAGAGAGTACTTACCTACCTAATTACTTTCGGTTCATACATCACGAGCATTCGCCGCATTTTGTTCATTCTTACTGTTTACATTGAAGACATTATCTCTCTCATTGTTCTCTTTGCTATTGCCTTGAGGAACTCACAATCGTTCGGTAAATTCCGCCCTGAAATTACGAGAACTCTTCCTCCCTTCTTTTTGGGAGGCCACCCAATTGGCTCTTCAAAAAGGAACATCTCCTCGGCACTAAAGTATCGTCCAGAGACCGCAGCTTCGGTTCGGATCCTTGGAGACGATGAAAATTACCAAGAATATTGGCAGTGACGAAAATCCATAGTAGAAATTCGAAAACGCGAATGTCTTTTCATCGTGCGTTCCTCGGGCAGCATTTCCTTCTTTCGCCAATATTTAAAACTATACATATATCTAACATTAGATACGTATCAAGTAGCCTAGAGAAGATTTGATTGACATAGATGAATCTTTTGCGAATTGCAGTAGTGGAATTAATCTCCGTTTATCTATTTACTAATCTCGCTTGTATCATCTTCTTCTTCCTTTTTGTCTTGAACACCTTTAGACCACGTTTTTCTTTAATTGTTCTGCTAATGCGCATATACGAGGAGTTACAAAATCTTAAAACTATTAAAACCCATCAGATAAAATTACCTCGAACCACTCTCGATCGATACAATTTTTTTGTCCTATTTTCATTGCAAAAACAAAAGAAAAGAAAATATAACAAAAAGAGTAGCCATACACGTGGCCGAGTATTGACTGAATTTGGAAGATTTCTCCGAGCACCTCGACCTCTGCAATTGGCCGAGTGACTCGTTGAAATTTTTCAAATGCAACGAGAAAACTTAAAAATGCAATACTAAAAATATTGCCAAGTTAATTCGGTAGCACTCCCCAGGCATGCGTTTTACAGATCGTATTTCAAAGTATCCCATTTGACTCTGCTGTGTGTGTGTGTGTGTGCGTGTGTGTGTGCGTGTGTGTGTGCGTGTGTGTGTGCGTGTGTGTGTGCGTGTGTGTGTGCGTGCGTGCGTGTGCCAGGTATAGTTGAAGAACAACGCTCTTTTGTCTATTGTCCATTTATTTGTTATATTTATTAATTGTACTTTTATCAGCTTGCGATTTGACATACTCGTAATTCCTGTTGCGTATTTTGCTGACTTTTATCTTGTCTCATAGAATTGGTCGGCATTCACGTAACTCGCTACGAGATAAAGTCAATGGACCGAGTCTTACTTATTGCCCATGTACATACGCCCAGTTGAAACGCCCTGTAGACAGCAGTGCCTGAGATTACTCGACGCGCAATACATTTACGATAATTGTGTGAGAATAATTAACGCTCGGTTCGTTGGCAATTCGCCAGTTGATGCATGTTTACTAATTATTGCATTACAACCATATTAATTATCTTTAATGAGTATTGTGTCTCGTTCGTACTTACAATTTAATTACTCCTCATTAACACGTGTCTTTATAAATAACTCGCTCGCAATACCGACTTAACAAACATATACAGGCTTTCTAGAATGAAACGCTCGCAAAGGTAATCGCGTTTATTCTTAATGGTAATGGGAAAGAAAGAAGGGTGCTACGATCTACTAATTCTACTCCTTCCATTCGCTTTTCATAATAACAAGGTTTAGCCAAAGAAAATACCGAAGAATGCCTTTGCGAACTTCTATCGAAACATTAACTGTGTGGCACTGATCTCGCGAGATTATTCACTATTCAAAAAATGTTCACTTCAAAATTTTACAGTATAGCCTCGCGAGATTAGCACCAGATTAAAAACAAAATTCAATTTTTTCCAATATATATATCTATACATAATTTTGTCTCTCTCAATAACACTCTGCACCATACCACCACGACACTTTCTCTGGCATGGTTTTCTTGAGCATCTGTTTTGATAAATAAAAAAAAGGAATTATGCTAATCACAAAGGCTCACAATGTCGGGTATATCGTGATTCATACATACCCCGTACGAGACCTAGCACGTTAGAGTAAAGACCATTGAAAGAAAAGCAAGAATTGCATTTGTACAATAAAAAAATAATACACCGCGTCCGAACGCGGTGAAAAAGCCTGTATGTGCCTGTGGACGAGGGTTGGTTCTCGCCGTTGCCAAAACTACGTGCGAATCTGACTTCGGGTTTAAAAAATTCGCACAGCACTCGACCTTCTTCAACTGCCTGTTGGACATGGCCGGAGTGAACCACACAGGTGGGAATAACCACGGGAACGGGAGCAGGGCGAACAGCCTGGAGCCACCCCCAGGCCCGGTAACTGACACCAAACCTGGTGATCAGCGCCGTGAGCCACGAGACGAGGAGGAAGGGGCCCTAGGGGCCCTAGCAGCCGCCGAACAAAGGCGACAACGTAGCATCAGGTACGCGATTTAACTTACTGTATTACCTGGTGAATATGCCCAATGGACCAATGGACCAATTGCCCTGATACTACACCCACGTCTTTGTACTTTTCTGCATTTCAGGAACAAAAAGGTGAACTGGATGGTGTCCCACCAGTACGATAAACTAGGGAGCAGCGGAGAGAGTAGCCAGGGAGTGGGTGGGTCTGGGGTTGTACTCGTAGATAATGGCGAGGAACGCGCCCCTGAGCTAGAGCCATTGCTAGCAGAGCCTTCCCAGGACCACTACCACTACTACCACCACCACCAATACTACGATACCGACAATCATCAATACCACCATCACCACCACCATCATCATCACCGACCACCCTCGTACTACCAACACCAGAACACCTACGCACCTCGCTCCTCAATCCGTTACCTCAAGGTGTCGGCTCGGTCCAAAACTGACAGCGAAAAATATGAACAACAGTTAGAAACGAAACAGTTGCCATTTTTTCTGCGGCTTCTTAAAAGCCTCGAGGATCATTTCTCTTTGACTTTGTTTCGATAAATTTTAAATCAATTTTACGTTTTGCCGGTTTTCTGTTTCTTTTTTTTATTCATCTTACTTTGATTTATATTCGTCAAGCCTACTTCTCTCGCGATATTCATCTCGTGTTCACTAAGCGTGTTTAGGTATTAGAAAGTCACTGGTTTTGTATTAGTTGTCATTAGATCATTGTCGACTCGATAGAAATGATACCTTTAGGAAGCTTATCGTTCAGACACACGTACTAGAGAGATGTTCATACAATGATGCACACTGTATACTGTATACACGTTCCCTTAGAAAAGGTAGAGTTAAGTCGTTAGATGTCATGAATTAGCATTCGCCAAATATTTCCAGTTGGCAGTTTCCCTGGGAGAGCATTTTTTTCAATAATCTCCTGATTGTCAACATAGAAAACAAGAAACCGTAGTGCAGATTAGTTACGTTTGACGAGACCTTCAATTTGATGTCATGATTTTCAGTTGTTTTGATTTTAAAATTTCCCCAGTTATCAAGACCTCAGCACGGTACGTGATGTTGGAGATCAATCATATGTGTATATAGTTTATTACACCCGATAATTGGAGTTAACACTAGATGATTCTGATAGCTAGAAGAGTCGAACGATCAAAGTCCGAGCCCAAGTGGTGAGAATTCGAATGATAAGGAAAGAGAGGATTAGAGTGATAAGACGGCATTAGAAATAGTCCCACCCTCTCCCCTAGCTACTGCTTTCGATCATCCTCAGGCTGTTAGAGTAACGATAAACAATCTTGCTACTACTATTACTCCTCCTCCTCCTCCTCCTCCTCCTACTACCACCACCACCACTACCACTATCACTATATATAATTATTGTACCTACTACTTCCAAGTGGTTTCGTATATTTCCTCTCGTATTGTTTCTTTACCTGTACGGCTGGTAAGTACGGGGTACCTGAATGTTACAGAGCTAGTTGATTCGTCATTGACTCTTTGTCATCACCGAAGAGACATAGGATACACATACCATAGTATATATAACGAATCGCATGTGCATGTCGGATTTACTGCATGTGGTTGATTTTGATACTGTTTATACTCTCCATTCCATAGATCTTCACAGATCAGACATTGTTACGTTACACGCTGAGTGGACCAAACGATGCGTGTGATTCGAACCGTTGAGACATTTAACGCGTCGCGTCATACATTTTTAATCGGAATAGTATACTTTCATTATTAATCTTTAGCAATGAAAAAAAAGGAAAAATTCGTTTCGTAAAATAAATTATCGCAGCCATTCGTATGACGGTTCGAAACACGCGATCTAAAAAAATGTGAGGCAAAAGGCGTCGTCCAATGAGAACCGCGATGATTCGAACGGATATAAAGAAAAGTCGACGCCAAAGAATCGGAGAGCCACGGCGAGCTCGTCCAAAAAGAAATAGAGTCAAAATAAAAATGAAGAAATAGAAAGAAATCCATAAGGTGAGAGACGAAACAGAATTTCTCATTATTGCGTTTGATTTAGATGGAGCTGCAGGACGTGGTAGTTAGCGATTCGCGAGCCGGAAGTCTCGAAAGTCTCACGCGTACGGGTGAGAAACTGCATCCGCATAATCCGGTCGCTCATCCGCCAAGACATCATTCTCGCTCTCCAAGTTTAAGGCAAGTCTTCAAAACCCTCTGATCTTGATTGTCGTTCGGCTGGAGAATCTTTGACACAGATTTCTAAACTAAATGATCTCTCTGCTCCGTTGACAGGAGGCATTCGCCGATTCCGCAGAGATCGCCATCGCCACGAAGACACAGATACGATCATCACGGTCATCCTTATCACGACGGACCAGGATTCAGCGACACGGTGAGCAACGTGGTCGAGATCCAGAGGCACACGCATCATTCACACATGTCACAGTACAATCATCGGCACAGAATACGAGGTGAGTCATTCTAGCAATTAATAAAATATTCTCTCGAGCGAATCTCGGATTGTGATAACAGCGAGATAGCAAAAACTCTATATTGTCGATACCACAAGAACGACACCTCTTGATGATCCGACGTGCATTCGTGCAGTATTGAAGTCGCGACTCTTTCGAAAATCTCGTTATTTCATCTCGAGGATGACTTCTGTGGCTTGACGATGACCTTATGAATGCGCTGCAAAATGTTTTAACATTTTAATTGGCAAGAGGCAGAGCTCTGTGTGACTCGATGTAATACGTTTCTTCATTCTGTTCTGTTATGCGCAACACAGACTATTACGACCACTGCGACTATTACGACGATGGTAATTCTTTCACGAAAACCGTTTAAAACTCCCTCCACTGATTCCCATGCAGTTTTCATGACTTCTATCGGCTTTCGCTCGTTCTGAGACACACTCTAACATCACACACCGTTTATACGACTTTTCTTTACGTTCGCTTTATTTCCTCTTATCGCTACTTCCTTTGTGGTTCTCTCTTTTTCTTTTTTCCTTGTCAATATTTTTCTATTGATCTTTAACACACTGTATATAACCACCGACACACGTTATGCGTTCGATGTTTGTTATTGCTGATTGTCTCCTAACGTTTTTTTTTTATATCAAAGTGCCATGTTCCATGATTTCGTTGATTTATCGAGGATATTATCAAGAACGTATTTGACCTTGGCTTTTCAAGGATCCGATTATCATTGAGCATTTATGTGATGCAGTTTAGCGCGATTGAAATTTCACGAGTCTTTATATCTCCTCGAGGCGTCTCTCTTTCCCGTTTTACGACTGCAATCGTTTGTTATTTTCGATAGAAGAATTTCTCTAAGTAGCGTACATTATTTATTTTGCATGTAAACAATCAGTATGTATAATCGCGACAGTCACGTTTATTAGATCCGGTAGTCGACATGGAGGCTGATTAAAACGATACTCCAGATTCACAGAACTTTTCTTTATTTCTTTGTTTACCTTTCATCTTCCTTTTGGACCTATGTATACTCTAATTTTTTTTTTGAATTCGGTTTTAACTGTCAACTGTCGACTACGGGTGCTCGACCTATTGACACTTCCGATGGCGACTTTGAACCAACAAATTCTTTGTGCTGTGACGTACATACGTAGCTGTATACTTGGCTAGCTTCTTAGCTTTTGTTTGAGCTTTTTAGCGATTGTTACACCGTAGTGTTGATTATGATGATCTGTCACTCTATTTTTCGTTTCTATGTACACGTTAGCTTAGCTTTGTTTATAGTATTTCGACTATCGTATATAATGTGTCGTTTCAAGCCCTCTGTATTTATTTTGCGACGCTAAAGCGTCGATGCCTACCTTTCTTTTGTATCGGATCAAGGACTCCAGTTTCATTTCAGCTTCACAATAATTAACGTTCCCTCAATGAAATGGATGTAAAATAAAAAATAACGAGATTGGAATCCTTGAAGAAAAATATTAGTGTTACGTGCACTTTATTGTTTGTCCAGTAGATTACAAGCACAAAATACCTCTTTATATTTATTTGTTACGGAGAATTTGTATACCGAGCAGTTATTCTGAAATAATCCGTTTAAAGTCATCCCCATGCAATAATGGGACGAAACTTTAAGAAATCAAAAAGATAGAAAATGATGAAGCTCGAGTATAATTATTCTCCATTTGTACGACTGGAACGATCATGATACTCTAACATATTAATACTAAAATAGAGTATCACGATAATTGCACAAATCGTAATGTAATAGCTGTCCCAGTCGAAAGTTCGAAATTACAATAGATTAATTGAGTAGTTAGCGTTGTCTATGGTCAGGTCGCGAGTTCAGTTGCAATTTGAAAAACTATCTGCTGATAATTGACGCCATATGCCATTGTTCTATACGTCGAACTGATTATACGAGCCGACCATAGAACAAAAGTGCTGAACGAGTAAAACAAGTGTATGAAATTCGAATGCCAGAGTACTGATAGCAAAAGCGAAGTAAATTGTCGAAAAATTGAAATACGCAAAGTGGGAATAGTGAAAAACTGGTTTATCAGGTTCATGGAGCGCGTCTACCAGTCCAGCTAGATCGCCAAGTCCCGTGCGCCGAATGGATCACAGTCGCCATTACGGTACAACGAGTCTGGAGCAGCGTTCGCGAAGTCCAAGTCCGGTAGGCGGGAGGCAGCCAGCGCAACCGCATCATCTCCATCAGCACAGCTACCCGGTGCTGGTGCCAAAGAGGGGCCAGGGTCGTAGACTACCGCCAACGCCGAACAAACCCTCCACCCTGCAGCTGAAACCGGCGAACATCAACTTCCCTAAATTGAACGCGTCTCCCACGCATGGCGCGCATATGGCCCACGTAGGTGGGCCTCATGTGCCAGGCCACGTGACAGCGCCTAACGCTGGCGCTGTCCACTGTCCACTCAGTTTCGAGCAAGCGGTGGCCATGGGACGGGGTGGCCGACTTTTGCCAAGTCCTGTGCCGAACGGCTACAAGCCACAACCGCTGCAACCGCCGCAGCAGAAGCAGAGGACGCCGAGGTCGAGGCACTCGGACAGCGACGAGGACGACTGGTGCTAGCCAAAGTGGGACCCTGGACGGTGGTCTGGTGAAGTGGACGCTTCTCGGGGTCTTTCGGTTTGCGCGTGAATACCAGATTGTCGAATTCGGGTCTCTTTGGCTTTACCGTATTGCTTTAGTACTACCGTTTTCCTTTGATATATCCGGTTTCTTTGGGTTGTTGTTATTATTGCGTCACACGACCGGAAGCAGTCAGCTTGAGATGCGCTTCGACAATGTCGAATTCAATAGTGCGATTGACAAAGAGATATAAAGAAGGAAGGGGGAAAGAGAGAGAGAGAGAGAGAGAGAGAGAGCAAGCGAGCGAATATGGGATGGCGTCGATCGCGACGACCGGAAGGGGTCACTCAGTTGATTATTATGCTGCGGCAGCACCGACGACGAATACACGTCCGATAAATATCTACGATCTGTCCCGAGAAAACGAATAATCCTCCCTTTCAATAGGCCCAGAAGGATCCTCAGAATCCTCAGACTGAAAGGAGCGAATTAGAGGATCCGTCGGGTGGATCAGATGAATATATACGTACACTCCCCCAGTGCAAAGAGATTTAATTATATATGTATAACAAAGAGAGAGAGAGAAAGAAAAAAAAAAAATTCCCGGTGAATGGGGGTCGAACTTTCACCGTGGAGATAGCCCTGCGGGATAATACAGGATAACAGTGTAAAAAGAAGAAAAACTAGGAAAGGGATAAACACTGTGAGAAACGTACGAGCGTGGCTGCGAGAAACGCGCATACGACAGAGAGCCCTTTAAAGAAAAAGAAAGAGAGAAAAGCCTCGAGTTAATCAGGTTTTTATCTCCTCCTCGTTACATGTCCGATCTAACGGGCGGAATTGGTATCCACTTTTTATACGATTTTCTTGCGACAAAAGCCTACGTTTGAAAATAGTTATACTCGAGGTCGTGAATCTTCGCGAGGGGAGGTTAACGTGTAGAATGAGGAAACGGAAATGCTCGCGTTAATAATTAAAAAAAAAAGGTCGTGCACACGTACTCCGATGTCTCATAAGACGTAAGTCACGACTGGGTCGGAGGGAAGCCACGCTCGAACTGTCTTACAAGTACAGTGCACCCTTTTACAGTTAGCCATTTTCTTGTTATCCTTTTTTTTCGTTTGACTTTATCGAAAAAAGTGACACGACGACGCGCGTTCTCGGATTGTCGAATGTTGATGGACGTGATAACTCGCGTGGGAAATAAAAAGGGTGAAGAGAAGGGCTGGAGAAATAAAAGAACCGATCCGATATAAGGGAAGTGCTAAGGACTCTAAAACAATTGTTCATAAATGACTTCACCGACAAAGTTGGTGTCCCACTGTCGAAATAGACGCGAAATGGACTGATAATCGCAAGTGGGAAGCCGACGCGTCACTACAAAATGGCGATGATGGTTGCGCGCGAGGATATTAGGCCGCGTTCACACGAAGTTCTCTTTGGATTATTAATTTGTGAGTGTGTATGGTATGCCTTGCGTGCGTGTGCATCTCGGCGGGATCTTCGCGCGCATTCACTCCTCACTCTGCATAGTAGAAATCAATCTCGCGTTTTCACTACACTTATTTAACTACATTACGCTAGAACTCGTAGCGGCACGAGAGAGGTGCGTAAGAATGTGCGAACGAGAAACAGGCTGAAAGAGGAGCAAGCAGTGTGCATGAAGTGTATGTGAATGAGAGAGCGAGAGAGAGAGAGAGAGTGAAAGAGCGTGACTGTGAAATGAGAGAGAACGTTCGAGTATATGCGCGGGTGGGAATGAGAGTGAAAGGAATGTAAGGAAGAAGTGTGAACAAGAGAGGAGAGCGAAACCTGATTACGATGAAAAATTTAAACAAGTCTCTGCATTGTACGTAGTCCGATTTTCGAAGAACAGACGAAAAAAATTACTTAAAGCGAGGAGAAAGAATATTAAGAGCAAACGTAAATAATCGTTTCCATAAGCGAACTTTGGACACTGACAAACCTCAAAACTACACTTTGCCATTATGTCGACGAAAAAACAAATTAATGGTTAAAAAAATCGTAACGGTACCGGATATAGTTATCCCGCAAAATCACTAAATTAGTCCCTTGATTAAAATGATCGATTAAGAAGACAAACGAAAGAAAAGCAACCGTAGAGATCCGAAAAAACCTAAGACAAAGGATGAAAAGAAAAGGAAGAGGAAAAATATCTTCTTGTTCTCGAGGGCGATTTCGCAGGAACTTGTAAATCGATAAATAAAAAAAAATAGCATGGAAAGTATGTATAGAAATACAAAAGAAAATAACGGATGATCCCTTGCAAAAAAACAAAGATCATGTTTCAATTATGATTAGACATTAAATGGCGTGCGTACGTACACACACGACATATAGGCGCCGAGATCCTATTCATTATCAATTGCCAATCCAGGGATTCTTTGGTATCCTTCGTTTACGCATCGCTCTGTCACTCATTGACTTTAAATGCAAGTTTGTCGGTGATAGGTGGGTGGGGAGGGGGGAAGTAAAGATAAAACAAACAAATTTAGCTAAACGAAAGAAATCAGCTACGGCGATTGACAAGTGTACAGCCAAATTGGTTGATGTAATTCTAACGGCGCGACGTGCGCGAGAGAAAATTAAAATATATAATATATATATGTATTAAAGAAAATAGAGAAGGTCGAAGGGGATCGAACGAGGAAATAATTCGAATGACGTAACAAAACTGGAACCTCAACAACGAAGGATGTAGCTCTCGTCGATGATACATTTACACGCGTTCAGGCATGGCAACACAGAAAAATATGGGACGATCAGTCCAAGTGAACGTGTTACGCTCGGTGGATTCGTCAGCGGTCATACGTGTGCCAGGAGTGATGCAATTGTTTGATGAAACAGAAATAAGCGAAAAAGGGAAAAAGGGAAAATGATTATAGAATGAATCTGTGGAAGAAAGATCGTGCCAAAATGGACGTTAGGGTACGAGGAACGTCGGACCGCCGTGTAGACATTCAGTAGCCTAGCAGAAGAAGACATACAAAAGGAATATAAGGGTGAAATATACGCGAACAGACGTGACGTGACGTAACGTAACGTAACGTAACGTAATATGATCTATAGAAAGAGTCGCACTGAGGAGCGAAAAATACCGGTTAAGAAGTCGCGAAAGCAAATGACGGAAGATAATAAATAAACGAAATTGAATGGGACACGACGCCTTTTAATTCACGAATTCTCCGCACTTGTATAATATTGCATATAAATTAATTAATTACTTACCTACCTACCTACCATTTACTAATACTATTGTTACCATTACTACTCTACTAAAGAAGAAAAAGCTACCCTATCTAAATACCCACTATTACAATTACAACGTAACGCTACTACTACCACCACCACCACCATTACCACTATTACTCCTACAATGACAACAAAATAAAAAGAAAAAGTACTACTACGACTATTACTCCTACTACTACTGCGATCACTACTACTTATACTACTACTGCTACTATTACCATTAAATTAATGAAGAAATAAATAATACCTACCACGTGGCTGCGTAAGATTTTTACTACGTGCGTGTTCTATTAGATGAGATAAAATGATAGGAGATGATGAATTATTTGAGAATGATCTTCGTAACGAGTGCAAGTAGGCAAGTGTACGAGTGCACAAGTGCGCATGTTAAAATATACGATCGTTTCGCCTGTGTCTCCGAACGGGAATTATATTAACACGTTATATATACTGCCAATCGTACGGGGTTCGAAACAAGAAAAAATATGTAAAAGACAAAAGTGAATTGGAGTATAAATGTCTGAGCGTTGTACATAATGTGTGTATTATCAAAAAAAAAGAGCTGCTGGAAGAATAACTATGAGGCAAAGAATATAGAAAAAGAGAGAGAGAGAGACAGCGAGAACGAAAGAAAGAGAGCACAGTTATTATTATGATTACGAAGATGATCAAAACTGGAAGAAAAAAAAAACGATATGGAAAATAATAAGAGATGTTAGTTTTGAATATTTCAATGCTTGCGTGGGGCAGATGTGTGTGAATTGCAAATATATAACATAAATAATTAAGTAGTCATTCGGAAAGTGGCAAAGTTATCGCTCTGTTTCGGGCCGTAATGCATTGCAGGGGGTCTTTTCGAATTACGAATTACGTTATCCCTCTTACATTTGTTCGTTTCAGTATTTCTCACGTCGACACGATTCATTGTTGCCTGCCTCCTCACTCTACTCGTAATCAATTATTATCGGAGCATGTGGGATTTCCCTATACATATATATATATATATTCCCCTATTTACACACACTACACACACACGCACACACACACACACACACACGCACAGAGTTCTCACGGTTCTTGAGGACCCCCTGGGAGCTTTCGTAACGTTTAATCAGAAAAATTGCGTGTGGTTTCTTCCCTTAAGTGCTTTACAAAACTCAATCGTATTTCGTACGTCGCGTAACGTCGCTAAAAGTAAAATTAACGAGAGAACGAGAGAGTGAGAAAGGGCGAGAGAGAGCGAGAGAGAGAGAGAGTGTGTGTGTCAGGACACGAGAATGAAAGTGCGAGCGTGTCTCCGTTCGAAGCGAATGAGAAAAATGAAAAGAGATTAAGCGTGCATGAATTAATTGAAAGAACGATGGATGATCGGTAGGAATGCTGGAATGCGAGAGGCGCGTATGGTAGAAACGATGCCTGCATAATGGGGTTAAAATTAAATATTATTACAATGTTTTTCTGTGATATATCCAAAAAATGAATCTTAGTAACACGATGGACTGTCCCGTCGCGGATGGATTCCGCAACCCCGATGTGTTTGTAATAATATTGAATTGAACGAGTGAAAGAGCGAAAGAGTGCGAGAGTGAAAGTGCGTGTGCGCGAGCGTAAGTAGTTGGATGTTGTGGGGGAGGGGGAGAGGGGGAAGAAAGCAGAGAATGCTTTTGCAAAACGATGATGAATGTAAAGTGCTTCTAGTCTGAATGACATCTCGAGTGGCTGGATGTATACAGAGTTCAATGAGAAATTAATTCAACCTTAATCTTAACTTAGACTTACTGCAAGCAGATGACCAAGATCTTTAACGATGAACTAACGTTAAAACACTAATTAAAGTTAAACGACACGAAGTGAAAGAGGGATGAGAGGGGGAGAGAGAGAGAGAGAGAGAGAGAGAGAGAGAGAGAGAGAGAGAGAACGAGTGAGAGCGATAGGGAGAGAGTGAATGTGAGATTGAGAAAATGCTTGAAGAAAACGATGAATTAACATTAACAACACTTTACGTCTAATGAAACAAAGACAAAACAAAAAGACTCTCGTAGGTAATTACGATTATTATTAATGTTAAGAGTGTAATAATAATTGCCGTAGCCAGGCGTGCGTGTGTATAAGAGGTTATTGACGCCGTGGCGACACGATACGAACGATACTTGTAAAACGTATATAAAAATGGAGAACAAGATGCGGAGGAGGAGAAAGAGGAGGACGATAGAGAAGGAGAAAGAGTAAATATGAAAAAAAAAGGAAAGACAAAAGGACTTTTAGCACATACATTAATGATCAGTAAAGGCAAAAGATAAATGTAGCTGTTTCTATACCGTATTATTAAAATGCATAGCATGTCGCCATTTTCTTATATCACGAGGAGAGAATTCATACTCGCAAAGTAAATATTATAAAGGATCCAGCGCGTCATCGAGCGCCGGAGTTGCAAACGGTGAAACCGAAGAGCCAATAGAAATCTTTTTTTTCTTTTTCATTTATTTGCTCCTTTTTCGGGCGAAAACGAAGATTTTTTTTTAAAGCGAATTGTAATGCGAATGATATTTTTTTCATTTATGTGTATATATATATAATTTGTTATTTAACAGTCACTCTATTTGAGTTACACGATTTTTCAATCTCGTAAAGTAATTTTGCTTCGAAGACGTTTGCGATTGCGCGAACAGGCACTCCGATGTTCGATCGCGTTGCGGTCGGCCATTATAAATAATAACCAAGGTGAAAAAAAAAAGAAGTTATCAATAAATAAAACTGCTCCCGTGCATTTTTTGCGTCGCCACGTTTATTGTCTCTCGTAAAGAAAAATACTACTTAATAATGCTAATGATAACGAAAAAAAAAATATTACATTCAAGTTTAATTCATTATTCTGAATTATTATACAGATTTTTCAAGATTATCGAATTACACGATATGACGTAAAATTGAACGATGTACTAAGATCCAGTACCCTTATATCCCCATTCGCCTTCCGCCATTTTACCCACCACCAAAGCATGTATGTACATATACATATTCTATGTACATGCGAATACGATGAATATACTGTATAAAGGAGAACGAGGCGAGAGAGAGAGAGAGAGAGAAAGAAAATAAAATAAAAAAAGAAACGATACACGAGCGCATACGAAATCGACGTGAACGGTGAAAATTATACAAATTATAAATATTGATTACTGTAAAAGTACATAGATATATAATATGAAATTACAATGTAACGTTATTACGATGATATACATATGCATATAAATATTATACATAAGTGCAAATTTAGCACTTGCGGTTCCAGGTGTCAGGACCTAAAAATCAAGAGAAAGAAAAAAACGTCTCATCTACGTGATTCCCTCGTTAATGTCCTTTTTCGAGACAAAAAAAGAAAACAGTCCTGAAACCGAAAGTGCGTCAGACTCGAAACGAGGCGAACGAAAGCCAAGAGGAAAGAAATATATTGTGAAAAAAGAAAAACGTGAAGAATAAAGGCGACCAGAGATTTTCTTCTCGACGCGCGTTACGAAAGTAGCGACGACAAATGAGAATTAACTGACGCCTCGTGTTTTGATTAGTGAGAGATGAATCATTGATAAGGCCGTTTAATCGATTAATTATCTTACATACGATTTCATTACTTGCATTTAATAAAAAAGAAAAGACACGTAAAATACTATATTAAGGGTTTTTCTACTTATCTATATATACATATATATTAATAATTAATAATAACAACAATATATAATATATGCATACACATGTGCGCGCGCGCGCACACGCAGAATCTCTCATACACTCACAACCACATACGACACCTTTCGTTTGCACATATACGTATACAGCGTGTCGCCCAGGATGCGTCGCGTTGATCAAGACGAGAAGAATCCTTTATCCGTACGACAGACTGTATAATATATGCCCATGCCCATATGTGTGTACCATATATGTATAAACAATTTAGGAACTCGTGGCCACAGTAATTAATTACCCTGTCGATATAACGATAATAATAATAATAATTATTATAATTATTATTATAATGAAAAAATTATAATAAGAGGAAGCCTCGTGCTGCGAGACTGATTGTTTATCGTCTGCGGGATTTAAGGTGCATCCGTCGTTCGAGAGAGACACGATCATTAGATTTGAATGACGACTGATGATCGGAGGACGAGACGGTTTTCGCGCTTGACGATCAATTAATCGGACACGTGGATGTCACTGGCGGCGAGGCTCCGCTATAGGATTTCATACTTTTGCAAATAGTAGATGTCGAGGCTGCGTCGACTGTACTTGATAATCGCTGGCGGGCTGATTATACTCTACTCTATGTATATTTAATAGATTTCTCTGATCGTAAAACATCCGACTAGACGAGACGCGAAAGATGGCCGAGCTTCACCCACTATTTTTATTCGTCTCTCTCCATTCTCTTTTTTTTTATTGATTTTTTTCTCTCGATCCATTTCGCTTTACGTTTCAGATCTGTGTTTCGCTTAATTACTCGGAAAGAAAAGATTTAGAATAATCATTATACTGATAATAATAATAATAATGGGGATAATAATCATAATAATAATAACAACAACCGGACTGGGCTTCACGACGAAGAAGAAGCTTCCGTTATCCACGACTCGACGGCGGACTCCAGTGGAAGGAGTTGAAGGGTCAAGCAAGAAGAAGAACGGACACGCGTTCACATGTATACACACATATACATACACACGCATAGAGAGAAAGAGAGAGAGAGAATGAGAGTAAGAGGGGGGGAAGGGTGAAGAGAGCACCGGTCTATAAATGACAATAGTACTGCGCTATTGACATTTAACAATGCTCCCCACCGTGAAGTGTGTGTGTGTGTGTGTGTTTGTGTTTGTGTTTGTGTGTCACTCCGGGTGAAAAGTCAGCAGCTAAGAGAAGCTGAGTGAGTGCGTGTGTGAGTGTGTGAGTGCGTATAGGCGGATGCACGAATGAGTGGGAGAATGAGAATGAGAATGAGAAAGGATACGGGGGAGTGTGTGCAAGAGAAGAAAGAAAATATAAGTATATCCTACATTACGGTGAATCATTAAATTCGTAAGAAGAGTTGCCTTAAATAACTAAGATTCGTAAATCGTGGTTCGCGGACGAGAAATATTATTCTACTTGGGAAAAGGATGATCCGCGTCGCCAATATTATGGGGATCTCTGTGTATAAATGCATAAATCGTCGTGAAGAATAATCCTTATCTAAATTAAACGTTAACATTCTCATTCCGTCTTCACATTCCTGGAGAAAAAGCGTAACTAGTAAGATTATATACGTATATAGCATACGTGGATGTATGTGTGTCGTCGCGTTTCGAAAAAGACGAAATTCATGAAGGATTCAAATGATTTGTCATCGGTCGACTCTTTTTTCAAAAGGTCCAAGTAACTTGAAAATCTCTTCGACGCTCTTGTAATGAAATTTATCGAAATTGGAAATTACGGTTAGTCTACTTTCGTGAAAAGGGGAATCAAGTGCGATCCTTGTGAAATTGGCAAAATCCACGCAAATTGGAAGTAGGAAAAAATGCCGAGTGAAGGAAGAATCCAAGGACAAAGAGAAAGAGGAATGGGCTCCACCGTTAAAAAGAAAAATAAGTAGCGCGAGTGTTAAATATATGAGATTGATTATGAATGATCGGGAGAGAATGCGTATGAATCGATGGCGTATCAGTGAAAGTGAGAAAGTGAGAGAGAGAGTGAGTGAGTGGTCGCTGCACGATTTGCGGCCCATTGTTATAAAATTATTAATGACAAAAAACCATTGAAAGCTTTAACTTTGAATAAACTTAACTTTAAACGGTATAAAAGTAATGTAACGAATACGATGATCATGGAAAATAAAAAAAAAAGTAATGTTGTGTGACTCGGGGGGCCGAAAATCCGTCGCTGGAAAATTTGATTTACTCTCTCACTTGTTTTTTTTTTTTCGTGCTGGTGATACGCATCTTTTTCTTCCTTTTCATTAATTTCAATTCACAAGGAGCAAGCAGCAACTTTATACTTTTTGTTTTCTCTAAAGAAATCGAAAATTCGTCTGTGCTAATAGAAAGAGATTCTCTTTGGTTTCTGTCCGGAGCGACTGGGAACCCGTAATTAAAACATGGCCATCTAGATATTAGGGTTCCTTCAAATTTTCCCGCGGCGTCCATTCGGGTCTCACGTTATTGTAAACTTATTGTATATTACTTACAACATGAACATTAAAGAAAATCACAGACGTCATTTGTTTTCTCGTGAAAAATATTGTATCTTTAATACATAGATTATAGAGGAGGAAAGCGAAAAGGAGAAGAAAGAAAATGAAGGAGGGAGAAACGCGTACGTCACGCCGGAGAGAAGAAAAAGATGAAAGACAAGAGAAAAGAGAGAAAAAATAATTGTGGATAATTCCTCTCGTACAGTTTTCCAATACACTATTGAATTTTTCACTTCTTGGTAATCTGTTTTTAATTCTCACTCGTCCGGTGAAAGTGCGCTGTGTCGTCACAGAACTTCCACCCGAATTCGCCATCATAAGAATTCTCGTCCGAGGATTCGCCGGCGAGCGAGAATGTCATCGTGACGTATTGGTGATGAAAATCAATTGCGCGGATGATCATTCATGACGCAAGACAATTATTCTACGCTCACGAGTAATCATAATTATTAGTTGCCATGAATACTATCGTCGCGTAGATGCGCATACATACCTGCAAAATCAATAAACGAAATGAAGCTGGTCGAAAAAAAAAGGTAAAGATTAATATTGTTATCACTGACAAATGCCGACACAATAGGAAAAAGGTTGGGCGTTGAAGAAGGTGGACCTTTGTCTTTTACAGAGTAAACGGAGAGATTGGATTTGAGAGAAAGAAAGTGGAAGCGTGAATGAGTGAGAATATGTACAGCTGGTTCAATTTACAAGTCAGTATGAATCGTCGCTCGGAAATGCCCAGTCATTACTCGTCAGGTTTCAAACCCATCAAAAGATTTCAATTTCATTCTTTTGTTTTAAAGGAAAAACAAGAAATAATGTATGAAAATATTGAAGAATTTCATTCACCGAAGCACGGCCATGTTTGAACTCCACTGTCGTATTTCCGTTCAGACTAATTTTCATGATAAAACAAAAATTGCGCATCCCGTATGTGTTGTCTAGCATCTTGAAAAAAATTCAAAACAGACGGAAGAGTTGCAGATTATGTTTTCATCGTTGTCGCTACTAACGACAATTATTATTATCTCTATTTGCTTATATTTTCTTTCTTTCAATGAGGTGAGACCGTCACCGACATTATTGGTTCTATTGCATTTCCTGTGAATATATTTTCAGGACGGTTTCCGCCGAGACTTTCAGAATTATCGGCAACAGGCAGGCAAAAGAAATCTCAAGAGAAGAAATATCAGGAAACAGAAGTGTAGAATTTTACTTGCAGGTAATACGAAGTCTCTTGCGTCATATCATTTCATATTACGTGTTTTATCTTGATACTATATATAATTACGATAAATCTTTTCTATTACAGGAAAGTTGAACTACCGAAGAATGAGAAGGGAAAATGGATCCTGCCAAAAGTACTTCATACTCCTGGGGATATGATATTAGTTTTCTTATAGACACTGGGTTATTTTAGCTTTTTTTAAGGAATACCATAAATACCATAAATATCAGTAGGACAAAAGAGAATCAAGAGTATGCACGGCATCTAGAGAGCTATTTTATTATGAATTCCTTGGATTTATCTTGATTTCTTTAAGTTGCAGCAGACATTTACAACTCTCCATTAATAAGCGCACGTTAATGAAATGATCGATACACCATGGTTTCCAGCTTTATCTCGAATGAAAATGCGGTAACTGCCAGTGCAATTGTGGATTTCTCTTGGCACAGCGTGACGTGTCGCTGGCATTCTTCCCTATCAAGAGTCGCCATGTTTCTCAAGTACTGGTAAAATCGCATTCTCACCTAGAATAATTTGCCAACTATTTTCATCTCTAATTAATGATGTTTATTATCCATACTCGTTATAGGGCCTGGATTGTCGTCATGCTAACTCTTTGCGGAAGTGCAGTGATGGATCTTGAGCATCCAGTGAAACACGAACTGTCAGCTAGCAGGCTGCGAATTTTGAATAAGAGATGCAAGGGCGTGGCAGCCCGCAAGGCCAAGTTTTTCACTCGGCCAAAAATGTGGTCCTCGCGCAACAAACCGAATCTCAGAAGGATAGAAAGAAGCGAAGTAACGCGAAACGAGAGGCAAACAACATCCCAAGGTAAAACAATACTACCTGTTACTCCAGGACTTCATGAGCCCTTCGTGACGAACATCCATTATCTCCCTGAGGAACCGCAACCCTCGAAGGACCTTCAAAATGCGCCGCAAAATAAATTTACAACATGGAGCGGGCGCGTTGGTCCAGGACGGATTGCATTTCCCGGAAGAAGTCCACCAATGATGCCAATCCCGGATCAAAATGACATTCTTCTTCTCAAATCCGCAATCTAACACATCATATGTCTAGATAAGAGACAAACATTTGCGTGCGGTAACGTCCGCACAGTCTTTACGTAGAACACTGTTTACTATTAAGATATTAAATATAACTTTCTAAAACTTTATATCTACTATGAAAATCCAACGCTTTTGAAATGTTATTAGAAGAAGCTATACGCTATGCATTTATATTCTTTATACACACATATCCTATTTACTTTATTTCACAGTGTATCCGACTAATCTGACCATTTAAGGGCGGAATTTATTTTTAAAGTCCCTCACGGGGTGCGTAATTAAAATCAAGCGATGACGAGTATACACCTCGAACGCAGTTCACTGAGTAATTGAATACGATCGTCATTACCATTGTACGGTTCCCTCATAAGTGTAAATTCTGTTTGTCTCATCTATAAATAAAAGTTTTCTTAACTCTAAATATAATGTGTCTCTTGATGTTACTTTACCTGTACAATATTTTTTGTAGCAACGGTCACTGAAGGATCCGTTCAAATAAGATGATTCAATCTCTGCAACTATCATTCACCTATACATTTACCATCCTCCTACTCACCTATCATCCACCGGACGAGCGGACGAGTACACGAAAAAGCAGTTGAGGATGATAATTTATCAAAAATATCTTTTAACGCTCTCTAGCGGAATTTTCCGGAACTACTTCAGGTGCTTAACAGCGAACTAACGAAACATGCTCCCTGCGAAAACGCAAATCTCTAAAAATCGTTCCACGCTCCCTACCGGAATTTTCCGGAACTACTCCAGCTGCTGGAATCTGGCGGAATTTCCCGGAACTAAAGAAACATACTGTCTGCGAAAGCAATTTTTGGTGATGATTTATTGAAAAATCGTTCCACACCCCCTAGCGGAATTTCCCGGAACTACATCAGGTGCCTTGCTGCGCCATCTGGCGGAATATTCCAGAACTAACAAAACACGCCCCCGCGCAGACGCAATTTTTGGTGATAATTTATTGAAAAATCGTTCCACGCCCCCTAACGGAATTTCCCCGAACTATTGGAGGTGTTTAACAGCGCCCTCTAGCCGAACTTTACCGTACTAACAAAAAATGCTCCCCGCAAAAGCGCAATTCGCTAAAAATCGTTCCACGCCCCCTAGCGGA
>JARQST010000205.1:0-192749 GCA_030142225.1 Pachycephus smyrnensis
CCCCCCCCCCCCCCCCCCCCCCCCCCCCCCCCCACCGCGGGTACTTTCTTTGTAAGAGATGGCTTTACATAAGAGACCCATATTTTATTACGCATTGAAGTTTGTACTGTAATCGATCACAGCACTTGATTCAACGGAATCCGTCAATTGTTTCATAAATTCCTTATCCTTACTACGGCTGCATAAAAGAGAACGCACCTGTAGAATAGCTCGTATACCGACAACGCCTTTGCCGCAAAGTTCAATGAACCCATGTTAATAAGAATATTTTACATTTTAGGCTCTTTTTTTTTCAAGACTCGTATTGTTATGCAAGTATAGAGATGAAATACGATGAAATGAAAATCTTTTTCTATTATTGTACAGAAAATAGGAATTCTGTACACTATAATACAAAAGTTAACACATTAATGAGGTTTTCGATTGATAGAATTTTCTTGCACCGAGTTTAAAATGTAGCCCCGCGAGAGTAGAACTCTGCACCACATCATATTTGATGGCTCTAGAAAAATTTGCCGATCGAAAATATACCAGGCTACACGTTACAGTCGGTGCAAGAAAAGGCTGCCAAAGAAAAATGATGTAAGATTCGTGTGAGAGTAACATAATTTATGATAAGAATATATGATTTATGTAGAATTGATTCGAAGTGGGGAAATATGTAAGCGTGAGGACTTAATATATCGCAGCGGTTAAACATCATATAGCTCTGACACTTTATTTGCACATATATTAGAAACTCTACGAGATGAAAAAAAGGAACACCACTTTAAGTTGTCCGTGTTATATAATATAATTCACAATAAACATCGGTATATACTTTGTACACAATAGTTTCATACACCTCGCGCTCTCGTTTCATTACGTTTTTTTTCTAATTTTTTTTATTTGTACAAACACACTTTGAGTGCTGTGAGAAACGAGTGACGGAAATCTTTATGGCGAAGGAAGTGACAATGGAAAAGATAATAGCAATGTCCCAATTCCACAGCTCGGTCCAAAAATATCCAATTCCGCGTAAATCATTTTTTGATTTATCGGAACAGTCAAGCGTGTAACTGCTTATTATACGTGGAATAACGTACCCACGTTATGAATATTTATCGAAAATTTATAAATAAATTTTTTTCCACGTTTGTTTCATTTTCATTTAACAATCAACGATAGCCACACTAAGTTTCAAGATGGAAACGATAACATTCGCACTGATCAATTAGCTGATTAATAATCATTTTCGTTAACCCTGATTAAGTCCGGGTCCGTGCAATTCGATAAAACTCTCCAGTGTGCGGGGTACGTTGCCACAATACGATAAGTTGTAGGTTTTTACGGCTTTGGCAGCCATACACTTTAGGGACAATTTTGTTTGAGTGCGCAAAATTATCTCTGCTACACCTGTAACCAAAGAAACAACAGTATATATCGCAGAATATCGTTGTATACAAAGTTAATATGTATCAGCCATAGAAATAGAAATTATATTTAGCTTATATTTATTTACTCACCAGTGGTTGCTGCGTTGAACGGAGTCTTTCCACGACTGTTCACAGTGTCCATGTGTGCCCCGGCCTCTATGAGGTCCATAATAATGGAATGGAGCGTCATGAAATCACTGCAACGAAAATACAATAATAATGAACAAAGAAATGACAGAAGTACTGATAACGCATTGGAAATATTTTTAGGGCAGTTTAAATTACGATTCGAAATAGTTACCTGATTGGCTTCTGATAGCCAACGATTACGTGAAGGGGCGTGTTTCTTTTACTATCCATGGCGTTGACATCAGCGCCACATTGTATTAACAACTTTGCAGTGGCAGCGCAGGGAAACCTGCGGAAATAATGAACAAATAAATAAACAGACATAAGTAAAGAATTGGATTAAGTCTCATGTTAAGCGAGGACTTTGTATATGTATATGATAAGACTTACTTGCACACGTCATTCGTATGAAAATCATCGACTGGCGTTTTGGCGTTCACTGCCAAATGTAAAAGTGTCTGTCCGTCGCGCAGAGTAACGCGCAACGCACACAATTTATGCACTAAGTAATGAGCCTTATTAACATCAGCCTCGTCATATTCTTTTTTATTTAATGTCATCAAAGTCGTTAGAATCGTTAGAATATAAAGGGTGGTCGTGATATTAGACTCCATTTCTTCCTGTATCATAGAAATAATATTTTTAGGACGTGAAACATGCGTTAGGCGGCTTAGTAGATGTCGAAGTATGTAGTTCTTTATGCTTTTATTTATTTAAACTTACAATGATCTGATCCGGATCTTCCTTAGGATCAGGATCAGGATCCTTGAGTTTGGCCTTGTTTCTTCCCAATTCGATAACACTCGCTTCTAAAACGTTTATCACCTGGGAGAATTGTAGATCCACACCCACGTGGATCATTTGAGAGAATACCTGTAACGCGAATTAACATTAATCGTTAATTGGAAATAATATAAAATTCGTACTGACATCGTGTCTTTTTTCTCTGCGCCAGTATTACCTGTGCGAACCGTAAAAGATCCTTGACTACAGAAATATTGTTTAACTGTCTTAACTGTAACGCGTGGAGCCATAAGTCTATACATCTGTCGAATCTCGCATTATCGGCGTACACAGCGCCACGAAATATTATTGGATGTGGCACTTCCGGATTGTGAGTTCCTGAGATCGAACAAATATCTCTTTTTTTAAGTAAACATACTCATGGCAAACAACAATAAACTGACGCCAATCAAATAACTTGCTTTTACTTACCCAATATTCTCTCTCTAATGGCAAGTGATTCCATGTGAATAGCGTTATGATTATGTTTGATGCTTTCTAGTCTCTCTAAAGTCTCGCACTCTCTCCAATTCTCATAAGCACTTATAGGTTCGTCGACTTTCTTAGGAATAATATTATCAGGATCACTAAACCTAAATATAAAAAGGAAACATCTGTGATTATTCATTGAATTAATTTAAAATAATATAAAAAAAATTATAAAATAATTACCGTAATTCCATTGCTGCGTGCAGATACTTGTACGCCCTTATGATACAATAATTGTCCTTGTCGTTAGCATAGGACGCGCCAAGTAATTCGTACGCTTCTATAACTTCCTCTTTGGTGACTTCATCCCTTTCAACCAGACACTCCACGACTTCCATTCTGGTTCTATCAGCTGCTACGATTAAGGGAGTCATGCCATTGACATTCTTTGTCATCTTTGTACCAAACCGCAAGAGCTCAGATACTATACTATAGTGACCGCACTCAGCAGCAAAATGTAAGGCTGTTGCACCGCAGTGAGCTTTTTCATTTGGATTGGCTCCATTTTCCAAGAGGAAGCTCACCACGTCTAGATGTCCCTTGTAGGCCGCTATCATTAGGCAGGTATTGTTATATTTATTGGCAATGTGGATGTTTGCATTGTGGTCCGTTAAATATTTTACAATATCCAGTCGACCGTCGAAACAAGCCGCCCTTAATGGCGTTGAGTTCGATTTCGTGGGATGATTCACATTCGCTCCAGCTTTGACTAATGTTTTAATAACGTTCAAATGACCAGCACCTGAAAACAGAGAATTGTAAATTATTGGATTATGATTAGAGTAATTTATATATGTGTGCAGTTTATTGATTAACTTTTTCTTGCATCATACCTGCAGCACACCATAGTGCACTAGCTCCTTCTATTACGTTTCCATCGAATTTGACAGTACCCTCTTGCTCTAAGTCAGGCTTAAATTTCTCTAGAAGCATTTTAACAACCCGGTCATGACCGTATCTAGCTGCTACTATTAATGGAGTACATCGTTGTCCATCCTCCTCCAAGACTTTCTATAATAGAGTGAATATAGAAATATAAGGCTATAATATACTACAGAAATGTAGGAAAAATTTGTATGCATAATCTATACCTAGAAATAGAATTTTATATTAGATAAAAATAATAGAAAAAACTTATTAAAGGTTTAGGGCGGTACTCTTCATTACAATTCGACACAAAAATATATAATTAAGATTTGGAAAGATTATAATTTACCATAAAGAAAGTAATTTAAGTGAATAGTGATAATCAAGGAAGATATCATGACTCGGCATATTGCTTGGCAACAGCCATTGATCCTTTGTTTGAAGATTCATGCGTAGATGGAATTGGATAAATGCCAATGGCAGTGGTTAAGGTGCGTATTTATTCATGCTTCTAAATTTCAGTATTTGCCAACCATCTAATCTGTCAAATACGTTGTTCAGGTATATTTATTTGGAAAAGCCTTGGCACGTGTACATGAATACATTTTTTCATATAGAAATGCTTTTATCAAACATGTTCATAGACGTAGATGTATGCCAAAAGCTAAATGAAAAAGATCTCTTAGTATTGATTGGCTTTAGAAATATTAATGAAAGAGGCAAAATAAAAAGAAATTACAAATTGCATAATTTAAATAGTATAAGACATAGGAGTGAAAAGGCATGAGTAGATAGCATGGACATACAAATATAATATTTTACATGCAATGTCATTGGACCAATGACTATTAATGATGAAACAAGAAGATTAATTTACAGCATCATTAGTAAAATAACAAAAAAGCCAATGTAACAATGAACAAGTTACAAAGAAAAACATTGTGTGTCGAAGAACCAAACCATACTCCAAACTAGTTATAAATAAACTAATAGTGAAAAACACAGAATATTACTACCATTACATAAATTTGCAACACAGACCAAGAGATCCAAGAGATCAAATTAAATAAGAACTTACCTGATTAATGAGATAATCAATTTGATCCGAGAACCTGGCACTAAGTAAGGCATACAGGGTAATAGCCATACCATCCCTAGCAGCATAGTAAACCCGGTTCAGTAGGGACTGGCTGATCTCAGTTTCCTCTGTCATTTCCAATAAATGTATGTCCTTGTAGAAGAGTCACTGGATCTTGATGTTTTCTTGACTTGGGGATCGTCCGTCAAGTTCTAAAGCTTGTGTCAGCTAACAGAGACAGGTTTTAGCCTGTTCACGCGGCGAAGCGATAACCTCAAAAGCCATTCTCACCGTTCCATTTGCGATATAAATACACTCGGGATGATTCCGGATCTATTTTTAGTAGATTTGCATGCAAAAATGTATCGATCCCTCTGACACAAAAATAGACAATGACTTGTCGGGCCACACGTTGTGCGACACGATTTTTCTTTTACGCCACTACTTATTGAAAATTACTCTTACTTCATGTTTACAAGGCGAGCAACAGCGAACAACAGTTACTCGCGACATTCACTATTATTGTCAATTATTTAAATGCGTCACTTATTTGACGTAGAACCTAAAACACAACTTTTTGACATAAGCCACTGCCGAACAATATCCCTCTACCAGTGTAGCCAGCGTATGCGTCAAAGATTACTAGAAAATCAAGAAGGAAATCTCGTGCTGACAACACTGAAGTGGCGCCATGTTTTTTTTAAATTTTGAACATATTCAAGATTCATTATAAATCTGCTGTAAAACCTGAAAAGTTAAAACGCTATATCTAGTTCACTTTTGACATTTCCCTTCCTTAAAAACTACTGGTAATAATTCTTTCTTAGATGCAATTCAGACACAAGAGTAAAAATTTCTTCGTTTTTTTTACTGAAAAACAAAGTCTAACAGTAAAATTGTATATTCTGCGTCATTTCGTTCGTGATGACATTTTATCAAGGTTGCAGCAATTACACTAATAGTAAAATTGCTTAAATAAGATAAACGTTTTCTGCAAATTTTCAGAGGCACGTTTAATGATCCACATAGTTTACTCCTTGCTAAATGGCATAGCCACAGAGATATGCATTGTGAGAATAACATAAAATGGCAAATAAAATAAAGAATAATGAACTAAAGCCATTTTTCACTTTCCTATTCATAAAATTTGCTCAATATATGTACTAATCTTATTGTCAAATAAAAACATAATATTCGACCTCCTGAAAGTTCTGTGTTCAACTACCAAGATGAAGCATACGTTGACTGCACTTGCTTCATTGCTAGCAATGTATCTCATTTACTATAAAAGGAGCCACAATTCATTCCAACTAATCAGTCCAACATCCAGCAGCATCATGTTAGTAATTCTGATTCCGTTCTTCCTCGGTGAGTAGCACTTGAAAGATAATCCAAAAATTATGAGGAAAGAGAAGTGACAAGAATATATAAAAATTAATTCATCATACATGCTTATAACGATTTGTGCTTTTGTTCTCCAGTTGGTCGTATATCCATCGAGGAAGATGTTTGGTCTCCAAATTTGGAGTATAACTTTAAGTTTAATGTGAGCATATCAGGTCAGATGAATTCAGAATCAGATACATACCTTTATTCGACAGTGAAAGCAAATTTATTATGTCGTCCAAAAAAGTCCGACATTTTGACATGCATCGTGGACAATCCGTCGATTCGGAACGTAGAGACTGAAATAGCGAATGCAAGCGAATCATATCTTGAGCATATTGGGAAATGGTTTGATTTTGACATGCATGCAAATCCACGATTTGAAATTCATTTCGATAAAAATGGCGCGAAGAGTCTCGTCGTATCACGTAACGCCGTGTCGTCGAACTTAAATATTTACAGAACAATAGCCAATCAATTGAGTATTGGCGCTAATCTCGAACATAGAATGTCAGGTGACTTCAGTGCCATGGAAAATTCAACTATTGGCCAATGCGAAGTATTTTACAAGATCTATAAGAACGGAAAATTTGTACATGGAGAACAAACAGACGCCACGTTCACTCTCATTTCCATTGCTAATAATCACAAGCCTCGTGGTAAAGTTATTGAAATAGAGAAACATCGAAACGTAAATAATTGTCAGAAAAAAGTTAATTATTTCTTTGGAGTTTCAGAAACTCAATCAGTAAATGAGGAAAAATTGGAACCACAGGTGGTCAGTAATTTTGCATATAACGCTGCCATTACTGTCGCATAATTACTCGTTTAATCTTATTTTATTTTTCAGAAAAGTTATTTAAGTAAATTCTACATATCTGATACCGTTTTCCGTTCCGAATCTCATGCCAATACGCAACTAATTTTCGATGAGAAGAAAGTGGGCTCCGTAGAGGAAAGGATGATCCTCACTCTAGAATCAATACGAGAAGTTAATTCCGACGTACCGGAAGTAGAGGATCCTAAAACAATCGGAATGATTGGCGAGGATTTCACCAAGAAATTACGTGAAAACATTGAGATACACGAGAATAGTACAGAGAGCGAAGAAACAGAAAACCACAGCAAGACATCCGATAATGAATAAATAAGATTTTAATAAGTAATATTGAAAAATATTTATAAGCCGTGTACGATATTATAACAAAAAAATAATCAATATTATACATATAGAAAAATATACGAATTAAAATATCGAGGATGATGGTATAACAAAGTGTGTGCGATCGTAATATATTTTCTCATCTTTAAATTACATTATATTCATTGGATTTTACGTGGCTATGCGTTTCTTATAATTTTTGTCAATCATTATGTTTTTTTGAATATTCAAGTACTGCCGACGATTACTCACGTCAGCACTTGCTTCGTTATTCCTTTAAAGAGATTCTATGATGGAAAGCTGTCGCAGAGTAACCGGAAATACTGTCAATAAATAGAGCTTTTCTATATGATAAAGGTACAATATACATAACAATCAACATCTATAGGCACTATGATCGTATTTCCTATCGATGAACTTTAATTTAGTAATTTTTCAGTTGTGGCATCGATTTTGGAGTTCTTTGATTTTCCTTTACTTCAAAATCCCAAATATAGTAACGTGTATATATATATATTCGTGTAAAAGCACAAGTGACCAGAGTTCTTGACTGTTTTGATGCTGTCTCTCGTTATATATGTATATAATTTCATCGTTTTCAAGTGACTTTTACTATATTGATAAGTTCAGAGGGGCTGAGAAAAAATTCAAAAATGAAATTACTGTACGTTAAGAACGTCATCTTGATGTCAGATAGCGAAACAAAGACAAACTGTAGAAATTGAATTTACTCGATAAATCGCATCGCGTGAAACTTAATGTATCCATTAAAAATTAAGTTTCAAACATTAATTGATAAAGAAATTCTATAGCTTCGTTAGGGATATCGTATTAAGTGTTGTCTCCGTGTATTAATATATATATAAATAAAGATCTCGTCGTAGCCATAGGACTTATCTCTTATAGACTGTTCACGCTAACACATCCTCCCAATAGGATTCCTTACCATCCGTACTCGTAACTTCATTCTTTAGCACTCACAGCCTATGTAAAGTCATTAATGTTATTATTTATTTATTGTAGCCGTTGCCGATGCATTAATATTATATTGTTATACTTATTATTATCGTCAATCATCATTCGACGTAACGAATGTATCACGGCGTTGTTTTTACTTTCTTCTTAGTTCACGTCGGCGCGCTTATTCGTTACATAATTTATTACGCTTCTACCACGTCGTAAAAACTAAAGCAATTTTTTCCTCCATTGTCATGTTGTCACCGTAAAAACTGAATTTAGGCATTTTTTTTCTCCCACCAATTTTCGTGTTTTGTTCTTCCTTGTCTTATGGAGATTTCACGGCACGGACGTTGCCGTATTGTCAAAAGCGCGGTAATATCGAAAACGATGTAGATATAATTATTTAATTATGCATTCATGTATACTTTCGATTCCGAAATTTGCAATTATAACAAACTTTTCGATAGACAACAAGCGAATTTTGAACAAATGAATTCGTTGTATCCGTTGTTGTCGGTTGTTCTTGCATGATTTATAATATAGACCAAAAAAATTATACAAAATTGTCCCATCGATATAAGAAAGGGATTTTCTTTTTTTGAGTATAGATTTTTTAAAGATTCTTTTTTCTTTCCAACTAGCGTCTCCATAGACAATTATTATATATTTATATCTCACATATGAAGGAGCGCAATGAAATGGTCAGTGTTTACTACGCGTACCTACTAAGTAGAAACGGTGTGAAGAGACATAAATATATATATTTATTTTAAGAGAGAGAGAGAGAGAGAGAAATAGTGCTTGAAGTTCCCCGAGAACTTCGATAAATGTTAAATATATATATATTATGTAAAAAGGCGTCACTTCATGAATGTGTGTGTGTATACTCGCGTACGTGTACTATTCGCATAAATCACGCATGTGTAGATAAACTTTGAATTCGCGAGAAACTTCGCAATTTATTCATCGAAATTTACCGGTAAAAAATGACAAGATTATTCTACAGCAGTCTAATCCGTCAAGGTAATTTTTTCATTTTCTTTTCTTTAATAAATAATTTGTCATTGAGATTGTACTGTCGTATTGTATTCCTCTTGAGTGAGTAGGCCAACTTTTGACAGAACTTAAACAGACTAAATTAACGTCAATTGTTCACCGGGAAATTATTATTTGCTTCCTTTTGTCGTCTTTATCGTAGTTCAATTCCACGATTATGTTCTGACTGACAATTCATATTGATTCTTGTCGTAGCTACTACTTAAAATGTACGGCGTATAAACGAGTAAATAAAGTCCTCACTAGCATAGTCGCTTCGATGGTTTTCGTTCGAGTTCCGGGTTCTTGATGCACGTTCTGAAATAAAGTGCAATTGTCATTTTAAATTATATAATTAAAAGTAAACGAAATATGGTTATTGCTGAGAATTATTGTTATGGCAGTAACAATTCGTTTCTATAACTTCGCTAAACAGCACTGACTGAACACAGCACAGAGACGTTCACTTATCAAGTTGCATCGTTCAAAGTGCACTGTATAAGTTTCAGGCGCAATTATCAAAGTACCAGTAAGAAGGTGCTCTATACTGTATGCATACATTATACTATAGTCGATCCACGAGTTCAATGTGGTTTTTTGGAAGTTCGAAATCAATGAAGACTCTAGTAAGCCACATATGGTTTTGCATAAAATTTCTGTTATAAAGTATGCTCGTACGTACATTTTTCTGCACTGTGGAAGATATTTTTCTAATTTAGCATATATTTCTGTAATTTTATGGAAAACCACGTGCCAGTTGCTAAGGATTGCACTGTTTACGAACTGTCAAAAAATCACATCGAACTTGTGGACCGACTACATATTGTAATATTGGTAGACCAGATAACTTAACAACTGTGCATGCGCTTTGGCAAAATGGGAAATAGTGTATTAAAGTGAGTGATTAGTATACACAAGAAAAGTTAAGCAAATCTGTCATCAAGTTCATTTTAAAGAAAAAAAAAAAACAAGATGCAAAGAAATGAGCAATGAATTCCGCAAAGAGGGTATCTGTCAAACTTGTTTCTTGTGCATAACATATTAATCATGATCATAAGAATTAATACGTGAGCTGTTGCAAGGACTCAAAAGAAAAACAAGAAAAAAAGTACATAGTCGCATAGGCGTATAACCTCATGTAGAGATTTCAATGCTGCACAAAATCAAAATACTATATCATTCGTATTCCGTAAAGCTTACCTATCTTATTCGCTCAGTACTGGTAGTAGGGACCTTATTTGGCAGATATTTCAAAAGAAACTTGCATTAGAAACGTGTTTTACTAATATTATAACACGTTAATGGATACAGCTAATATATTATACGCCTAATGGATATTACATGAGAGAATGACAGAGTGAGAGAGATACATAAAATAGAAGAACAACAAGTTCTACACAATAAAGTGTTAAAATGCCAATGGGTGTTTTAAACCAAAAATATATATGCAAGTGTGCTCAATATTAACACGTGTCATATTATACTTGTTTTGATTACACCGAGTATGCTCAAAAGCTTGCTGTATGTACGAGATATATAATTACCCTTATCGAACCCCTCTGCCAAACAATAATTGCTACTGATTCATCAAAATGTTGGCAGAGGTTTACATTGACTTTAAATAATTTTCTAGGAACCGATTCATTATCGTTTCTTTTAAGTTATAATAGTGGAAGACAAATAATAATACTTACAGCTCGATTGACTGGATGGTTGACGTTGGACAGGTGGTGTCAACTTTGACATGACAGTGTTTGTGACATTTCATTTGACAGTCTCTACACTCGTATCCCTGCTTTCCCAGTCTTCGAGCGAGCGTCCTCTTGCAGACTTCACACATGGTTCCCCTGAAATTAACAATTATTTTTTTACATAGATCCCATTATATGGATATGACAATATTTATGATGTTTATAGCTCACCCTGGCATGTGCTTCGCGATGAACGTGTGATCGTTGAATATGTGAAGTTTTGTTCCCTTTTTCCTCCATTTGCTCTTTTGCGCGAGGGACAAAGGTACGAGGTAGTGTCTGAAAATATTTTTTGCAAATTATATATTAGTGTCAGATTTTTAAAAACTGTGGAACCCGTTGAAAAGTATCCTTAGGTTAATTTTCCATGTCGACGATTTCAAGTTCCTTAGACGTTTTTGGGCTGTACTTTTTTTAAACTTACTTTTTGATCCCGTTTTCAAGTGTTTCCAGGACGAGAGTCGACGCCTCGTTTACGTAAGTCCTCGTTGACGTGCCGCTTATAGCCGAGGCTTCGCTCAGACTCGATCTTCTCGACTGTTCCTCCCTTCCTGGTACCGACAGTAATGCTGAAAATGTCAAGATATATTGTAAAATCCTGTTTCTTTATCAACATTCACAGATATGTAAATTGCTGCAATTCTGAGTGCAGCAGAATAAGAAATAGATTAATGTGAATCAGCAAGAAAGAAATATTTGCTAGTGTATTTAAGGTTCATTTTAATCAATAACGAGATGCTTTCCTCTATTCTATCAAAACTCGGCTACTTTATAGGACCTATATATTAAAAATAATGCATACGATTAAATAGAGTGCGATTAAATAGTCAAACAGCAGAGTGTCGATGTAAGCAGCCTGTGTAATGAATTTAATTATTTTTTCTTTCCAAAATTATGAAAAACTTACCAATGAAGTGAGGTGCCGTGACAGTTTTATGCGCGCAAGCAGAAAGAATTTAGAATGAATGTGTACATAAATATTACATAGAGAAGTGTAGAGTAGAGAGAAAATGAAAACTGATAAAAGGACAATAATACACTGCACAACAAATACCATAGTACGACACATCGATAGGCTATAATTACATTACTACTATCAGTTTTTCTCAAAACTCTATTAGAATCAAAAAAATTTACGCAGTAGAACGCTACGGATACGGTACAGTCTGTATACTTGGTGGATAAATAATTACTGTTACTTTTAATATTATCATAGTGCGCCCTCATTAGTATTTCCCACCATGACTTGTCATTATACTATAACAGTAACTGTATTTTGAATAATTCATTTAATATTAAAATTTACCGGATCCGGGATCACGTGCTCTGTCCGCTGATATTGATCTGGAATGAGCTTCCTCGTGATTGGTCTCGCCCTCAGGACCGACAGATCGACTTCTCGTTTTTGATCGTCCTAGACGCCTCTTTATCGTGCCGAAGAAGTCACGTCGTTTTCTTCGGGTCCTTCCACGTTCTGTCAAGAAAAAAAGAGAACGTTAAAAATTAAGAAAATATCGCTGGCATACATTTTACGCGTAGCACGAATAAAACCAGGCACTTTGAAATGAAAATAATTTTTCATGTTATATTTACCTCTGAAGCCTTCAGAGTTGGAGGAATTGGGTGTGCTTTCCGGTCCGGAAGTAGCGCTGGTATCCTTGGTTCCGTGCTAAAAATATTTTAAACAGTAATGATTAATAGTTTAAGAATGCCACACCGTATGATCGTTTAATTTATACTTGTGGCTCGGTGTACGAAATTGTGCATGAACACTTAACATTAACTCTACACATGCACGTTGTTAATAGCTTTTTGGTTTTAAAATTCTGCATTTACCTCCGGCGATACTTCTTGCCAACTTCCGTCCTCAGTTAAGGCGACCTGCGGGATTAATAAACACACACGACACTCAAATGTTAATAAATCCTGCAAATCGAAAATATTCTCAGGCAAAAATTTGACTCATCCTATTCTAACAACAAGATTTGCATGTTAGTTAAAATGTACAACTTCTTAAGAATTTAAGTCACATAATTGGGACGCATTGGGCGTTTTTCTTTTACAGGACAGATCGACACAGATCTACACATTTCTAGTAGTACAGTTTCTCCTCAATTCCAATCTCGAGTAGGCATGATCGCTATACCATTGGTCTATTCTGCTAGAGCTAATCAATAACTATAATTTAGGTATGATTTCGTAGTGTAAACGAAACATATCTGTACCGGAAGTGTTCCGCAGTATGTCGATTTGTGACTTAGAAGAAAAACACCCATTAATCTACTACATACCGCAACATCCAAATGAAGACTTCGAAAAGAAAGTTACAGAAAGAGACGTATCTGTCTGAGAATGATAAAATGTTCTCATAATACCACGGTGTTATAGATAAAAATCAACAACAAACTTATTTAATGGTCGAGCAAACCGTGCCTCATTCACTGTTAAAATAATCGCTTATGCGCAATTTTATCTTTTTTCATTTATCTTTTGTAATTAGCATCATTGGCGTCTCTCACCTTCACGATCTGCCGCTCGGGTTGCTGTAAAAAAGAAAGCGGTAGAGAAAAGACTCAAAATAAAGAGAATTATTTAGAAAAAAAAATTAAAACAGACCAAGAAGATCAAAATAAAAGGTTGTCTTTCTTTTGATAACTCAACTCTTATTAGCCACGAAAACTCCAGTTATTTTTAACAATTCTGCACACGTTTTTTTACCATTGCATAGACTTTGCAAGATCCCTTTTTAAAATTTTCTTCAAATAAAACAACTTCAGTCATCCTTACCCTTTGCTGGCTATGCACAATCAACGTTCCCTTATTTCCATTCATCTGCCCAGTTCTGTACGGCGAATCCATGTTGTTGCCATTCATCATGTAATCTGCGAATTAATAAAATAAAAATGAACAAGTTTTGTTAATCGCTAAATTACGGAGGGAAGGGGGGCTCATACACTTGAGAAAAACAAAGAGGAAAACTTGATGATGCTTTGGATACTAGATGCATGAAAGAGCAAAATAAATATTGCTGATCCTTTTCTATCTAAGTGGAAAAACATTATTCGAAAATATGTCTACTTAATGGTTGTCCATTTAAATAGTATTTTTTTAATGGTTTCGCACTACTTTGCAAGCCATTACCAATATGTGCTGCGACTCTGTAACTATTTTGGATGAAGACAACCAAAAGCTCTAGATTCTCTCTATGGGTTTCCTCATGCTGGTGCTGATTTCTACGGGATTTTTCATTCTGGATGGACCGTGTGTTCTGTATCATGAAGAAGTGCGTCAACATTCTGAACACCACGAACGCCATTGCGTTACGTCTATTTCAGTAACAATATTTAGACCAGAATTATAAGCTCTTCCTCCGACGCATACGTAATATATGGATACCAAGTGCATCGAATATAATTTGCGTAAGGTCAGTTACCCATTGGCCTTTAGTGAAAATTTGGCAACGTCCTTAGTATACTCGTGCGCGATTCACACACGTGTATGATTCGTACGTACAAAGATACTTATGTAACAATTGCATCAGAATGCGCCAATGAACATTGCAGTGTTTACTAACAGATAAATAGGCTCATCTGTCAAATTAATGTAATTGAAAGAATAATATACAGAGACCCTTCAGATGTAAAAGATTATTTCATTTTCTGCCTTTGTTGCAACAATAAATACCGTGATACTAAAGGGTCCATGGCATTCGCGATATAGCTTGTTGAGATGAGTTTTAAAAAAATAGAATAAGGTGCACACTGTACAATAAAAAGGGGTAACACTGCCTCGCATATATTCAATTATTCGGTAATTACCCCCTGGAGACTGAGCGGGTGAGTCGTACAAGATAAGTGTGCTGTTACCATTGTTGTAGTTTAGGCTATTGTTGCTCAGTAGATTCGTTGGCGTGTAGCTACGACTCGGCGAGACGGGCTTAATCGATTCCTTCACTTTGTATGGTTTGTTTCCAATTTGTGGTACTTCGGCACCCTCGATGAACAGGAACTGTAACGATAAGTGACACAATTATTTTGGATACGATTCAATTTCAAAACAGAAACTTTATTACTGCTTACTTCTACAGTCAGGGTGCCTGTAACTTCGTCCTGTTCATAGGGCCTCGCCTGTAACGGTATTATCTGTCTCTGACTAGGATTGGCCAATAGCTCCTCGACTCCAACTATACCCAATCCCAAAAATCTTTGGCTCTTGTTCACGTGGTCGTACACTTCCAAAAGTACCTCGGACGTGTTGTGGCTGATATCGCTGTAATCAATATTTACACGAAATTAACGTCTAATTTATAAGGAAATCCGTACCAGCTGTACCGTGAGCAGTATAATAAACGTTTATATATAGTAATCCTTAGTAAACACAACTAAGTTCTAAAATATACATTAATTTGAACGATTGTGTCTAGCATACTAGTATACTAGATACATATATGTATCATCTCGATGCAAACAATAGTGAATATTTCATAGAATATATGTATAGTGTTTGTAGCTAACTCACAATAGGAAAGCCTCGTCCCATACAGGATTCTTTGTATCCTTTTTAATGGACGTCTGGTTCTTCTGGGGTGGCTCATCCAATTCCACCACGCAGTAGGGTTCCCTGCATCCTTCGGGACCACCAAGTTCAACCGCCCTCACTACTTTAACTAGCAGCCGTTTCTCGCCTCGCAAATATTGTTGCAGGTTGGGCGATTGGGAATTAACCTGAGGATGTTGTTGGGGATGTATCATTGAGTTCGAGATGTTCTACAAGAAAAAGCATAACGAAGGCCCCAAAGCGTTAAGCACATAAAGCGCGTTGACAATTACGTGATGCGGCAGTTGCAATTGTTGCAATACGATAAATTAGAAAGACATTGACATTCAATGATTTTGGTTAAAAGAAATCGAAAAAATTATTTTATACAAGAGAAGTAATTGGTTGTTCAATTATGACTGTATAAAGTATACTTTAAAGGTGCTTATAGTATTAGAGATTGTAGCAAGTAAAGTTAAGCGGACTTTGCCGAGCAATTTACGTGAGCCAATCATAGTACTGTCTACTACTTTACGCTATGTCTATAGTTTATACTACATATAGTATATGTATAAGCACATGGCATACAGTACATAGTGCAAAGTAACAAGCACGCGATTGCAATTTACATAGGAGGTCAGAGAAGTCGATTTTCTTATATTGAAGCTTCACCATGCTAATATCAATCAAGTAAGGCAATTAAATAGTCGACGTCAGAACCAATAGTGCAAAAAGCATAAAAAGCACTTCCTTGTATATGTATGACCCAAAGAAAATACCCAAGCAAAGCAATAATTAACACCAACAAATTTTTTATCAAGGATAAATATTCAAAATGAGCAAATAGTGATATCTGCCCGTTTTAAAATCTTCAGTACGACCTTCTGGCAATTAATCAAGGCCATTGCCGCAATTAATAAAAGACTGTCAGTGCCGGCATAGACGACTTATTAATCCGCTCTTATCAGCTTCTTTATTTCTAGACAATAATTCAAACTGGTTCTACCCACCATACTGTCATAGTGGACTGGCAGAGGGTAACCAAGCTGTGGCGGCGGTTCGCGCCATAATCTTGGACAAGTTGGATACTGAGATAAACTCAAGTGAACGTTGGTACCCCTGAGTGCACCGACGACAATTTCCGTCACCACTTCCTGGAGCTGGCTTTCGTCCAGATCCTTTTTTATCGTACCTACAGGAGCCAAGGAAACTTTCACCTACGAACAGAAGAATTTTCGAAGGTGAAGTAAAGAATTGTCCCAGTTTTTTTATCAATTATTGGAAAAATAAACTTGTTTCGTTCAATGATGTTTCAGTCGATTCACCCACCTCTGGCCACCCGTCGCATTTTATGTCGAGCAACAATTTCTCGGTGATGGAGACAACGTTGAGTCGGGCTCGAAACCGATTAACGTTGACGCGATAATGGCTGGCTTCGACCTTATCTCCCTTTTGTCGAAAAGCCTTCAGCTGCAAGGCAGGAGTAGCCTCGCAGTCGCAAGTGATTGTCTGAAATTCGCAGAGCATAAAGATGATTAAACTTTCAGACCTTTTCACTAAACAGACTAATTCTTAAATTTTTCAAGTCTTTCGTACTTGTCGCGAATGCGAGAGAGACCGGCATATAAATATTTACGTGTATAAAAAAGAGAAATATACTATTTACTGAAACGATAAATCTAGAATGTCTGAAACTTTCGAACGGTACGGGAGTATCGGAATGATCCAATAGAGCGAGTTTTATTCAGATTCTGCGCAATCATATTTTTGTATGACGCATGGTAAGCGTATTTTTGTAACACTGTAAAAATACGTAACTGTATTTTTGAATATATTTTGAATGTCACGAACGTTCAAAGATGCACTCATAGGACAGCTAATTTGAGAAAGAGTATTCAGTTAAAATTTTGATCACCGATATATATATATATAAGTATTGAGAATTCGTAAAATAGAGAAGAAAAGACCTTATCTCTGCTATCTGATTATAGCCCACTCAATTCGGATAATTTTCCAAAGATATCTTGATTTCACATAGCTCATCAAATAAAAAGCATTTTGATGAATATCATAAGGATCAATAGTGTATATAAATACTTTGCACACTCACCACGTCATCCTTGGAGTCGCACTCACAAAAGATATTCGACAAATTCGGCGAGTGCGTCTCAGGTAGGACCCGTACGAATTCCACGCCGACTCCATGCTGAAACACAATAAACAGGATGCAACAACAATAAGAGGAAAGAAATATAGAACGTATACGAAAGAATAAAGAAGTAATAAGAAAATCCTCTGAAGATACTCCAGTACGGCGCAACAAATTACGCAAGGCTTATTCTTACTCGATGAGTAATTTGTTTATGAATGAGAATGATTAGCGATGTTACTGACCCGCGGATGCTTCGTTACTATTTAGCAGTGAGCCTAATCGTATGTCATCGTATGCGACGTGAACGATCTGAAAATATGTCAATAATATAATAACACTAAATTTTTAAACCCCTAAGCCTGAATACAGTCGCGCTATCCAAACGTATAATAAATCGATTTTCGATTGAATAATTAATATCGTGCGAGTAATAAACAATGAGTCACGTGCATGACTATCGTTCGTTGCACAATAATTAAAGCATCGTAGGGTTTTAGTTAGACTTTGAAGGATACAATTAAAAGACACTAATCCTTGTTTACCATTCAAGTAATAAGCTATAGGAAGAAAATTGAATTTACCGCTTTCCGTTTATTGAGTCGCGTTGGACACATGTTCATAATTATTTCTTTTTTTTGCGTCTGGGCGAAGCGCCAGATTCGCAAGCTGTAAAAATCATGACGCGACGGTGTGGACGCGGTGCTTCACAACGTTCAGCGTCAATCAGTGTCCATCGTCGATCTAATGATCTTGGTTTTTTTTTATATGTCATTTCATCGACCCGCGAAGAGGAGGAGGTAGAAAGAAAATAAAAAGAGAGGAAAAGATCAGGCGGTTTGAGAATCCTGGAAAGTTTCGTCACGTTACTAGACTCTCAGGTCTTTATCACAAGGTACGGTAGACGCGATCGAAGTTCGTGAATTTCAAACGCGTAACGGCCAGGTAACATAGGCCGTTCGCTGAAAAGCAGGTTAATCCGCGTTATGGGTAATGTTAACGTGTAATAAAAGTTTGCGTGAGAGTTATTTCGGAAACGATGACGTCAGCAGTAGAATGCCACGAGGCCGCTGACAGCCTGTGACGAAATTTTCGCCGCTTCTACCAAGCAGTGAACGTTGATGTAATAGACATAACCTCGAATACGGCATTCGCGTCTTCACAGTCGCTGAATTCGAAATATTCTTACAGACTATTTTATTCCATGTGAATTTATAGAAACGTCGTAAATCCAAAGTTATCTTTTTGCTACCGTTCCATTTCTTACTGTATCTATTGCTTTTTAATTTAACCTCGGATAAGGTGGATCGAAACATTCAATAAGAATGACAGTAATTTTTTCAAAATGGCTACTCTCAATGTCGGCTTCGTTATCGTACATATTATTTCCGGCCGTTGCGGTAGCCAAGAAATGAGCCACAGTTATTAAGTACTACATATATGTTAATAATAAGAAAAAAACAAATTCTCTTTTATAGCACACGTAAAAATCAAATTTGTTATAATCCATTTTAGCAAGTTTCAATGAATCACGCCAAAAGCGAATAATACAGAGTCATTAGTCGTAGACGGTGAACATAATCGATCGTTCGTATGGAAACTAGACGTTAGCAACGAGTTACATCGTAAATTCAATGATGATGTCATGCGGGTGGAATTAATTGGTAGGAGCTGAATGACGTCACGAACTACAGAACAGTGACGACTGATGATTTATCTAGTACGTAAGTAAAACAATAAAAAAAATTACAGTAAGACATTCTACATTAATAGCTTAACACAGACATCATATATTCATTATACTAAATTGCTCTTAAACGTTTGAACTCCCGTCACTGCCTAGTTGACAGGTCATATAAGTTCAATAATTGATTGATTATGGTCAAGCGTCGTTGAAGATCGTTGTAGTCGAAAAAAAATATGACGTTCCTCATAAAATAATTGAAAAAATAATGTTTGGCTTTCATGCTGTTATACGTATAAACGAATGCCAGTACATTGTGCAAACTGTATTTGCTATCTGGAGAGGAAGTACATAGGCCCCTTTAATACGAAAGAGCTGGTTATGCGATAACGATGCCCGTTGAAAAGAATCCGTATTATTAATCGCACATGCTTTTCGTGAAGTGCTTCAAATTTATTACTTCGGATAACAAACTTTCTATACTTAAACGTGATAACGATTAGAGTAGCGTGGGCAAGCGTGAGTTGTCACTTCGATTATTAGACAGTGCGGCAGCAACCGTCATTAGCGTTTGTGAAACATCAAATACGTTTAGTGGGTACATCTTGTGACAAGTCCAAGAATGCGAGTCAGGCGTAACATGACAATTGTTTATATACCGTCTTCAAAAAAAAGAGATACAGATAAGAATAGAAAAGAGATAACGAGAAAAAAATATTTTTATCGACTGTTAATGGGATTAATTATTGATTTCCGATTGAGTGATTTTACCATCCATTGACTGTACTCATTGTTTACACGATAAGAAACTTGGAGCAAACGCCTATGAAAATTTGGAATTTTTATGACATTTATTAATGACCGCCATTTTGAGAACTATAAAGTTTTTTTAATGGACCGTCGAGTAGGCATTACGTCAAGAATAATATTACGTGTGGCGAATCTAATAGGTGCAGCTGCTCTACCGGAAACAACTTCCATATTGAATGTATAAACAATCGAGGATAAACGATAGACTGTCTTTGTGCTACAATTGCTTAACACATTGTATAACCAAAAATATTGCTCAAAGACAGGAAAAATATGTCCGGAAGTATTAAAGGAAAATGATGAAGAGCAGAAAGAGTAATGACCGGAAGGAGTTAATCGTGTCAAGGATATTCCCAGATAGTAAGAGCCGCTGAGCTAAATGTCAGTGGTCACAGTGCTGTGCCTAGTCAGCCACCAACAGAGTCACGTTAGCTTCCCGACGTTCTCTAAAACAATCTAAACAATCCAATTCAATCCGATTCACCTTAATTAAATCTAGAATCTGTCTGCGTATCAAGGTATAATAAAACCCCACAATGTCCGTATATAGTTGGAGTAAAGATTGAAGAGAAGGAAAAAAAGGATAAGAGAGAAAAGATAGAAAAATCTATGAAAACCTTCTATTCCCTGGGGATTGCCAAGCACAATTGGAATGTGGGTCAAGCCAAGAAAACGATCCACACCCATTACTACGTATGTAGCCGTATACTTGCGTGTACGCACGTACAATTTATGTGTAGGAAGTGAACGAATCCAATCACGAAAGAGCCCTGTAGTTCTATTGGCATCGTTTAACCCTTGAATTCTACCCTTGACAAATTTCATGAACAAATGTCAGCTGCGCTTGAGTCACAACATAAGGTTGTGGTATGGATTGTGATGTAAGAAAATAGAAAAATATAATAAAGGTAAATCGTCTATTCATAAGCGTCCGGTATTCTTCCTCTGTAATTATAGCAACTTAGACGACCTCACTGCGGTAGTCAGTGAGTGCTAGTGAGGTCCGTGGCAAAGGACAAAATAAGACTGTTGTAGCTAGTGTGTACCGAGAGGCGTCCAAGTGTGTTACGCCACGTAGGATCCTAAGTGTAAAAAAATTTGTACAAATAAGATAGGAACCAATAAGCTGTTAGAGTTCAAGGGTCAGTGATAGTACGTCGAGGAAGAGAACAGCTTAAATTTTTTCTCCAAGACGCAGAACGACAAGAAGAATGAAAATAAATAAAAAAACTGCAACATCAGATAACGAAATGACTCACCTCCTCTACGGAGCTGGCGGTGAAGTCGTTGAGGGACGCGACCCAGGTGGCCAATAATTCGTTGAGAATGACCAGGTCAGAGTGCAACCAGACAATGAGCTCGTTGACCCACCTTACTGCGTCAGGATCGGCACCGGTAGCGGTGGGCAGGTGAAGGGACCGTGAGCTCCTGGCAGGACTAATCAGGGGACCGGAAGTCTTTCTCGTGAGTCGTTTCCGGACCGGCGGAGTGGGCGGTACGTAGCCAGTGGCATTATTCGCTCCTTGCGAACTAGCAAAATTGCCAGATTGCGAGGAAACGCCACCGGAACCAATGGCCGCTCCTAGGGCTCCGGTCGTGCTGGACTTCCCAATCGATGCTCTGGCCTTTTCCGGTATGAGGAACTTGCTCGCAGCGTTACCGGCGACCACGACACTGTCGCCGATGTGCAGGAGGTGACCGTCCTTCGTTCCTGCACCACTGCCGCTTATCGTTCCACCGCTGCCTGGGATGCTGCTCGCGCCACCGCCAGTGATGCTGCCGATCTCGTGTAGAACAAAACGATTGTACACGTATTTGCCAACGCACAACACCACAAGACCGAACAACATCCAGCCGAATATCAGCATCGATAGGGTATCCATCGTTGTGTCACCAGCCGAGTCAAAACTGCATATCAGATCGTCCACCCGCTCGGCCAAGTCGGCCATATTGCCCCATCGTTCTGCCAACCAAGTCCAATTGGATTCCAAAAACATTCTTTTCTATTTTCACCCGCGAGCGAACCCCACTACTCTCACTTACTATTTATACACCACGCATATACCCTGGCGAAACGGCACTATCCTGATACGCTCTGAACATTGCTTCAAGACTGATGCGCCTCTTCTTCTTCTGCTTCTCCTTCTTCTTCTTCTTTTCTGCACAGACCTTCTTCTTACACGGTTCTTTTCAACAGTGAGGTTGACACAGGTTGTTTCTTGTTCTTGCTGTGGCCCCTTTTTCAAAACTGGACAACAAAATACATTGCTTTAGTGCTGTTTATGATTAAAAATTTTCTTGAGAAGTCGTGTCCACTATAAATTTCATGTTGCTCTTATCATCGTTGATTAATATTAACAATCGTTTTTTGACAAACGATTTTATAACTTTGTTCAATAGTTTTTTTTACCACTTCTATAACCCTATTCATTCTAACACCAATTTTGGTATAATGATTTTAGATTACTTTATTACTATGAACTATATTCTATACCAATATTTTTGTTGCATTCGTTTGTTTAATATTTTTTTTCTTTTTTTATACACACTTACATGCGATCAAAGCAAGTGACACATTACTCCGTACCACGTGGTCGCCGGTGTCCCTTAGCTGTCATTCGCACGTGGTCCACTCTTGATTTTTCCCAGTCAGACAATGCCTGTATGACATAACAAAAGAAGTTTTGTGTTAGTATTTGATTATTTCGAATTTTTGAGTCAAAGTTTCATTTAGTATATTCCAAGAAATAGAATTGTAATTCGCAAGAAATGGAGCGTGAATTAAAAATAATCATAAGAAGGAAGACGCGATAAGCGACGGTACTCATTAACCGTTGTACGATAACCGGTATATCTTATTTCTTGTATTTTTATTATTATTGTCGTTATTTCTATACAAAAAAAAACCAGCTAGACACGCAACAGCAATGAACCTTGACCCGCGATACAAAATGAGCCTGTAATATTTTTCACACTGTCGCTTCGACGCTTTTACTTTATTTCCTTTTCTAGAAAAGATAAAAAAAATGAAATATTCACAAAACACTTGAATCCGCTCTGCACACGGATGAATACATTACAGCGCTTAAGTAAATAAAAGAAAATTCTATGCGCTGTACTGCTGGTAAGAGTATTACAAAAATATCTATTATTTCCCTCCGTGCGAGAAATGCGGTACGCTTCGCGTGCGTACAACTGCATTTTCGCACGTTGTGAAATAAAATTTTGTACGATACTCGTGCGAAAAACCTTTTCTAAACTCATGTGATTGCAAACTCACACTCGTCAGAAAAAACATTTTCGCACTAGTATCGTAAAGTACTATTAATAAGTTAACAAAAGAAAAGCAACAAGAACAAATTAGGAATGACCATAAAAATCATCATATCATAGTGCAATCAAAATATTTACAATCAAAAAATAACAAAAACTGCACCAAAAGAGAACCAAGTAAACCAGCAGCGGATCGATGATACAGGAGCAGTGAGAATAACGCAAAGAAATAAAGCAATAAAAGCTAAGGGCGTTTCGTTAACAAACGTAAAAAGAAAAGACAACAATCAATTAACTAATCACTCTTAAATCATTATATCCAACTCACCAGGTTCTGGAAACTTTAAATCCAGACACTAAATTCTATCACGACAGATCCGTACGCGCAGAGTTAACCTACGAGTAACGCCCAGGGACGCAGGTGTTTAAACCGGAATCACAAAAATTTTCCAAAGATCAGGTCACAGCATAGTAAACACGACACTCCCACACTCGTATTACGTACCACCACTATGTTCCAAAAACAATCCACCAAAAATTTCACAAACTTCACGCAGTAACACTCGTGCTCCTCGCAACGTGCAGTATCTAAAAAGCGTTCAATATTGCATCCTGTAAGAAAAAGAAAGAATGCTGTAGAAACACAGACGAAAAATATTCCTTTACGAACGTAGCCAGAAGAAAAAGTTGTATAAATTTACAAATTTCAACGAGTATTCGAAAGTCGATGATCGGTGACAAGTAAAAAAAGAAGAGAAGGAGAGAGGAAGAGCAAGAATCGGTAGACGCTACAGTCCTGAATGAACCGTGTGCCCCGTGCGGTAGTCCGCAACGTTCTGACTTTCGATAAACGTGCGGAGTTAAACGGGGGGGACGAAGGAGGGGGGCCCGCCACGCTGTCGGCAGAAGCGAAACTCCCTCTCTCCAGGAACAAATACTCAGGATCGCTTCTACGGACGTAGAGACGATACATACGCTCCTTTGCGTTGTGTTACCCGTTGAAAACGTAGGCCAACCAATGAACCTTCATCCTGGTAGTGATCATCCCCTGGGCTTGGACAGAGTATCGATCCGATGCGCGACATCCGCGACTCCATTTTCTTCCTGGTGCTGTTCCTACTCTGAGGACAATATATATGTATATAGAGCCCGTATACTTTATTTCCTACTAAATTCCCCATTTGATTTCACAATCTTTACGTTCTTCCTTCTTGTTTTCTTTCATTTTTTTTATTTTGTTCTTCGCTTTTTAGTGCTTCCTTGGCACAGTCTATCTGAAATTCTGAGAGGGATCGATGACGTGAATGGATGTATGGATAAACTGGAAATTTTCAACAAGATTGATAAGGATTTCTCAAGGACATAGAATAAATATACAGTACCTCTACAGTACTGTATTCTACAGTCTATTCGTCGTTACTCGAGCATGTTGAACGAGCTATAGGGAACGTAAAAATCTTAGAAAAAAATATCGTTAGCTTTTTACATAGCATCGGTAAGTGTAGAAAATAAATATTCTAGAGATAAACAGTGTTTTAATTCGTGACGTAACGATTGATACGAAAAATTTAATAGAGTCACACCTACGTGGTTACGGGGATTTTCGTAACTACCTAATAAAAGAATATGGGCAGTATGATTACTAGGTTAATCATGACTCATAACTCGCGAGTCACGATCGCTTGACTCTAGTGGATCACTTGTGAAAGTGCACTGGTTGAGTTATGAGCTACGAGTTCTAATGATCTGAAGTGGATCTACGTCATGTTAAAAAATAAATAAAGAAAAGGTGAGCATGCTACGTACGAATACGTAATACAAGAAGAAAAGCTCAGCTCCGTGCTCGTGTGAATATATACAATTACTAAAGGACATAGCAAAGTCCGTACAAACGTGGAGGATCAATATTACATTTACGTTCGGTACAGCAGTTACCTGTGACGTCACAATCAGGAATTCTTCGTCACAACTTCTCTAATTGGCGTGTCTAATTTTAACGATGAGTACGTTGACGAGTTTTAAACGACGATTCCCATATAAGTAGCAAGGCTAAATATATACATCAAATATATAACAATATATAGCAACAATGGAAGCTCGATAAAGGGACGCTTCACTTGTATTATTTTTTACTTTTTTAAACTTACAATTACCCAATGTATCTGTCACTTGTTTAACCTTCAAACTGCTGGCATTTTTTTCATAAAAATAGTGGTCCTTTTTGGCCAAAAATGTATACATATGTATCTATAACATACATATTGCGTAGGATTTGAGTAGTACGATTGATCGAATACAGTATATACTTTTTTATTGTTTGTCATTCATTTACATACAAATATTTTCAAGATACGCTTAATAAACGAAGTATAGTCCCGATATCCGTAACTGTGCCTTGCTTAATAATTAATCGTTAAATTCATCTCCTTACTCTCTCACCCCGCTGAGAGTTTCTCTTTGTATCAATTATTATTAAAAAATTCATGACTGTTCAATATAATTTTTTTCTCCTCGTTTTCTTGTTCCTTTCTCTTCCTCTCGCAAGGCGTTAACGCTTAACAACAAACAACAACAGAATACGTACATTTTTGTTGGTGCCTTTCTCACGCGTTATCGTTATTATTATTACTGTCAGCGAATAATGATGACCAAGTGCACTGAACGTTTTCGGTTTATGGACGTGGTCTGTATGAATTTTATTGTTGCTGTTGTTCTTGTCTATGCTTTCTTGTGTCCGTCCCTTCCGGTCCGCCTGAGAAATTCGAGAGTGGCTTCGCAGGGTGGTCGGCGTAATGGAAAAATAAATGATTTTCGATAAATGGAACACTCGTGCCGGTCGACACGCCTTGTCAGAAAAGAAGGACTAAGCAGTTATCGAACGTATGGTGAAAAACGTATTGTGTGTTAAGGAATCAAGTTCTTTATCTATTTTTGAACAGTGATTTCCTTCGTTTCGCATTTTTCTTTTACAGTTCAAATGATATTGGCGCTTTTTTACCTTTGACGATACAACAGTCCTATACTATATAGTTTGTAAGTGTACGCTTTATATGTCGCGGTATATTATTACATGTCACTTCGAGCAATACTGATAAGTGATAACTGCTAGGTATCGCCAGACATTTCGTAAGCGCGATGGAGATAGAAAAAAACAGTGGGTCAATGATGACCGTCATTTTTTCCCCCTATTATTTCTTTTAATTTCTAATGAAATTGGAATCGATCAAATTCACACGATGACTAAACAATAGGATTATTTAATCATAATAATAATATCCTTCTGTCCAGGCAAATCGTGTCGAATGGCTGTAGCTAATAAATATAGCTAACAAGTAAATTTCTGTTAATAAACAATTTTGCTTTTTAAATCAGTCTCACTCACGCACTTACATTCATTCTCTCATATTCTCTCGTTTCAGCTTGGTTTTTTTGTTTTGTATGTCCACCTTAATTAATTATTAAGACTAATGTAAATTTGTCAAAGATTGCGCGTAGGACCGGCGACAGAAGTTCGTGTGGACTCGAGACAAAATATACAATGTTATCTGGATTTTTTTTTTCTATTAAATACACCATTTTCGAAATCGATGATAGAACAGTGAGATACGCAATGATGTATGACTGAGAGATAATGATAGTGAAGGAAAGTTTGGAACTGATGCGACCGGCCGTAAGCGTTGAATTAATCGTCGTATTTTCAATCGTTTATATATTTCATTATTGATACCATAATAATTACATTACACAATATTATAATGGCCTCGGTTACTTATTTCTTTCTTAATCTCACGTTTAATTCAGTTAATTCTCCTGTGTACCTGTGTAAACAGCGTGTGCTCCTTGTTCATCTCCCATATGGGTTTTGTGTATATTTCATGCACTGTCGATGTAACATAGTCAAATCTCGCCTCAAATATCGTTCAGATAATTTTAAATAATTTTTAATTATAACAAACACTCTTAATACTCGCATTAGGTCTAGCTAGCTTGAATTATAATCGTGTCATATAAATGCGTTTAATACCTAAAAACCAAGTTCCGGTTAGTTCAGCCATTTTCTTTTTGTCATCGGTCATCATAACCTACCGAAAATCCACAACTGCGTGCGTCACAAAGAATACTTCCTAGTGATAGAAAAACATTCTACCTCTTTCAATTTTACCCTTTTTAAAACTAAATTCGAAAATGGTTTACTATCTTGCTTGGAATAACGTTTAATAACTTGTACTAGACACGAAGTTGATTCGTGCTGATTCGTGGATCTTCGGATTTCCTCAGAAATGACGATGAAAAGCCACTCGGTAAAATGGCGGAACACACCGAACCCGCAGGAAAGGGAACGAACGTTCCCAAACGCCACGTTACTCTTATTAAAACTACGCCTTAGAAATAAACGTAGAAGAATTAAATACTGCACATTGTCGTTTGGGCCAGACTATGCAAAACGGGGGCCCCCCAAGAATTAATCGTTGCTCTGCGCGCTGATACAGAAATGCAAGAACGCAAGAAACACAAAAGTCATCTTGATAATACAAAATGAATAGAGTAGAAAAAATGACTATTAATATTACATGTGATCCGTCCCATACCATTGTTTATCACTTTTCGGCCCAGGAATCATCGGTGTAGTCTGTTATAGTATAATACGCAACGCGAGTACCTTCGTTGGAATCGTGGTACATCCCGAGGTACACTCGCGTGCGAATATGAACGCAGTGTGACAGTTTATGAAATTGAAATTCGCACGCGAGCGCCAAATTCAAATACGTGCGAATACAACAATGAAAATGACATATTCATTTAATCGATGTCACACGTAAATTCACGAATTTTCGTTGGTTGATACCTCGAGACGCCACAATGTACTATTGTATTTATTTATTTATTTATATCATTTAAACATTACTCATCGCTTTCTCGTTCAATAGCATTCGCGCATGCGTCATTTCTAACGGTTTTACTTTTCTCCGTTTTCATTTATTTATTCACTTCAGTTCAATCGAAAGGTAAAAAATAAATATATTATACTGGAAGATCCGTATAAGAATCATATTTACAAAAGTATAAAATACGTGTTTATAATTAAAAAAAGGCAATTAAAGAATGAAATGGAAAAAATAAAGGAAACAGGAAAAGTGGCGCTACGGAAGTAGGTGGCGACACTGTTCCGACGAATATGAGAAGAAGCGGAAGTAGAGAGGAAGGATGAATTAAAACGATTATTGAACATGAATTTTTGTAAAAAGTTTTCAGCCTCAGTGCACCGTTACGGCACATCTCAATTGCATTAACAAAAATCGTTAATTGAATCTAAAGTGCGCAAGTTTATCAATCGTTTAAACGAGGAACAGAGAGCGTCGACGATACGAGAACTTCTGTTTGATTAAAATACACCGTTTACATTTATATTGTGTATATTAAATGTACCGTTGGTGTACTGTCTCAATAAAAGTGGTCAGCCATTAAGTGGACTGGGGACTTACCAACGTCTACTTTAAATATACAATCGTCGTAATTGCAAAGAATACGAAATTAAAGCCTTTCCTTCATCGAAATGCAGTGCATGCATATTCGTGTAACTTTTACAACCACGCTTTCATAAGAAATAACTTAGAGCCGAAGGTGCAAGACGAATGCAAAATTTTGACACGTCAACGAAATTGCAAGCATCTCACATCCTCGTTTTCCAATTACTCCGTATGAATGTGTCAGGTTAGTAACAGTGCACGTTGCAAAATTTTCGTAAAATTTATGATTTTACATTCTAACGTTATGACCTCCCCAGTCGCCTTTATCAACAAGACTGTACCGTGTTTGATTCGCCAAAACGAGTCGTGACTGTTTCATTATTTTTTCTTTTAGTTAATTTCCGTTGGCTTTGTTTAATATTACATTACTTCTCATCGGAGAGATCGAGATCAGAAGACACTTTCTTAAAACGAAAGACATTCGAAAAGCGAATAGCAAAGAGAAAATACAAAGAAAAAACATGGAATGCTCTTGATGACTCGGAGTGAAATGGTAATTCGCGATTATCACCAGAAAAGTTTTTTCTTCTTTAATATTAAGCCTTAATCTTATGACATTTTTACCGATTAACGATTCACTCGCGAAATATCCCGTTTCACTTTTTTTTTCGTTACTTCCTTTTGTTCGCTGTGCGAGAGAGAAGGATTTTATTCTCGTTATATTCTCGTCTCTTCTCGCCCTAATACTCTCGTGCATCGTTTCGTCTATATCAGTCATGGGAAAATTATCCTCTCGCACTCTCGACTCCGTTGGCGACTATAAAAAGTTTTTTTTTGGATTTTCTTTTTCCGACGACAAGTTACAAAAATTCACTCGGCGATCACGTACTCCCATCAGGAACAAGATGTTCAGCTTGTCATCTATTGTCCGCATGTTGTGCGATAGTCAATTGTGATTAATTGAGTCGAAAAAACACGATGATGAAGAAGAAGAAAAAAAGGAATCAGAAAGTCAAAAACAAAATGAAGCCAAGCTTATTTCTAATCTTAACCTTACACTTATTCTCCTGTACTCTTATACTGATTTAGTCGTTAACACATTCTCACTAATTACTCTCAGCATTGCATATAGCATTTGCTTCACTTGCTGGAAGTGCAATGACTGCGATAAAATTTTTTTTAAATCCATCATGAATTTTTAAAGTTTACCAATAAGCGCCATACAAAACTGAGACCCATCAGAGCTGTCCGGTGAATCATCTTTCGCTAGATGATTACACCATCTGTCTTAGGAGCCGAATGATTCGTCAGAAAAAAAATTAAATAAATATTATTACAAAGAGAGAGCCAAATGACGTATTGTTCGAATGCCTTGGTCTCTCTTACTTCTTCTTTTCTTTTTCTTCGATTGGTCGATTAATCGCATCTTTACAATCTGTCATAAGCACGAGTTGTACGTCTCGTGTGCTGAAGAACGTTCGTAAGTATACGCTCGCTTGAGTCTGAGATTTTTGAAAATCTTTATTCTTCTACGATTTTGATTTTTCTTGTATTCGTTATCTTGATTTCCCAAAGGCCACGCCTCGCACAAGATCCTTCTTCCCTTTGTATAAAAAAATCCTCTAAAAATTCTTTTCGTTCGTCGCGTCGGACTATCTGCTATATGGATTCACTGGGGAATGGCATAAAATAGTTCAAGAAAGAAGAATAAAAGATATCGCAAAAACTTCAGACGACTGAACGCTTTCCTTCTTGGCTAACATAAGAATCCCTCGCATCTACTACATTTTCATCTTGTTCTTCCTTTATCAACTTCTTTCTTCTCGTTCGTTTGTTCGTTCATTTGCTCCGAAGTACAATGATCTCTCGCAGACGTATGCATAATTTAGCAGTAGTCACGCCACGAATTCCAAGTCCGCACGAATTGTTTTTCTTTCATTTTCGAAGATACTTTATGATTTTATGAATCTTTCTTTTCAGCAACTAATACATTTTATTACATTCATTATGTTCTATAAGTATTATATATAAAAGTTTATAACTAATTTCGTGTTAAGAACTCTGAAAGAATCTCAAAAACCCAGTTACAAGAGTGCGGACTGACAGTCGCGCGTGACTACTGAATGGTTTAATCAAAAAAAGGAAGAACTTTGCCACTAGCGTAACGTGATGACTCACGCAGATCCAGTCAAGTATTTTCGCAACGAAGATTTACAAGTATGAGTCCAGTAAAGAATAAAAATAGATTTAAAAAAAAAGTAAATTAATACTGATTGGCATTTTCGTACTGATATGTGTTGGGCTTTCGCTTATTTTTCTTTTCTCTTTTATAGGAGATACAAGAAAGATAAAAGCCACACGAATCGTGTCCACGAGTAAACTGGAGTCGCGAATCTCTGCGAGGAATACAGATTCCTCATGGGAAAGCGGCCACAGATCTTCGTAGTTGATGTCTGAGTTGCAAATGAAAGATAATTAAAAAAATGAAAAAGATGTACAGAGAAGAAAGAAGAGAAGAAAGAACCCTATTCGACCGATTACCATATAAAAAAATCTTTATCGTTGGATCGATCGAGTTCTCTTTTTTCTTTCTCTTGCGTTTATAAAAAAAGAATGGAATGACAGTTAAATGCCGCAGTACATAAAAAAACTGCGAGATCGGCAGTGTAAATGCAGTAGGATAATTTCACTAAAAGAGAACAGAGCGATGGAAAATAAAGAGAAAGAAAAAAGATAAGTAGCGCCTGGACAGAGAGCATACAAATAACGTAGCAGTAGATTCGCAGGGATATTGAAGTAGGTCAGATACGAGAATCAAGAATAAAGTATCGGCGTTTCAACGAGGCTAAATCAAAAAATAAATTAGAGGCTTTCCTTTGCGGAGCATCCGATTTATCGGATTCAATTATAATCAGACAGTTGACGCCTTCCGTCTTTAAAAGTTCCTTGTTTTTTTTTTATATATGTATAATATATAATAATTATGTATGGGCAGTGCCGTAGCTCGTTTGTGCATACCGATCGTCATACAAAAGCAGTGCGATTGAAAACAAGATTTTCCGTTGTTTTACTTTTGTTTTGTCTTTTTCATAGTCCTGTCTTGTTTCACTTTGTGCGCGACGCAGCGAAAATTCATATTATTTTCTCTGGCATCCCCGTCCCGTTCCCGTTCGATCGGTCCAACGTTAATTGCGCGTCGATTACCGATAATAATAAGGATATTAGGTATAACGGTAATTGGCGCGGCCACCTTAATGTACTAATTGTAAGCTAGATTAAAGGTACTTACACACAAATGGCTGATATACATGGATATAACTACACTGTGTTTCTCGCAAATATGTAATAAAAACCTGTATGTGGCTGTCGATGATGCTTCGCTTGAGCTATCTATAGTCGAATTCTCTCTCTTTCCTTCTTCCTTTCTTTTCCTGCTTCTTCGTCCCCTCTCTTGCTCCTCTTGTTCTCTCTTAGATTCCTTCGCGCACCTCCTTCTCCCTTATCTCTCTTCGCTATTCTGCCACGTTTTCTTTCATCTTCGTCTTCATCTACACCTTATTTCCCATCTCTTTTCCATTCGCAATTCTTCGTCATCTTCACACGTTCTTTTTACCTTCTACTTAGTTCTGTCCTCAGTACTGAAAAATTTTTATCATATCACATCGTTGATACATGACATATCTTGAATTAATTAAGCTTGATCTAGGAATCCCTAGCACTGAATAATTTATATGGACACAAATTTGAAGACTCACCATCAACAAACTCTTGCTTCATTTTTTGCATTTCTTTGCGCATCTCCTTCATGATCTCAGCCTTGAAGGCCTCCATGTCTTGTGCTGTTAGAGGTGAACCGTCATTTACCCCATTGACCTTGAGAAGAGTGTCTTCAGAGGCGGAACCAAACCTTTTCCGCGCCGATTTGGGTGATTCGGCACCATTAGCGAATTTATTGTTTGAAGTGTTATTCTTGTCCCAAGACTTCTTGTCCGGGGAGCTCTCTGGTTCCTGATTTTAAACAAAAATTACGGATCAGTAACCCCGATTATCATGCAATGAAGTTTAAATGGTTCAGGGTTAATAAAGTCAATTTGATTTAGAAACTTACCGGGGGCTGTTCGGGTTGCTTCTTCTCAACAGCAGCACGCCGGCGTGCCAGCGTTTTGGCCATCTCGTCCATCATCGAGGCCATACCACCGCCGCCGCCTCTACCAAGTGTTCCGTAATTTCCGCCACCCCCGCCACTTCCGCTGCTACTTGTGCTCGAGCCGCTGTTCTCGACCGGTTGCGACTGCTACGGGGAAACAAGCGTACTAAAGTTATTGGATTAAAGCAGAATAAATATTTAGGTACTTCGTTGATAGGTTTGTGAATATGATCTTGAGTAATTACAGGAGTGGACCGACCCTTGTTAAGTTTTCAGCGTCACTTCCGGTTTGACCCATGTTATAACTTAAAAATGAGTAAGTGAACGGTTAAAGGAATGTGATCTATCCAGACACTGGAAGCAGACTGAAGTCTCGACAAGGGGATACCAGGTAGTGAAACTGTCTACTTTACCATCCTCGTCGGATGTCGAACTGAAGGGCCAATCCTATTGCTGATCAGCATTTTAGTAGATGGCACTTATCGGACGAGAACGGTTTAATGAAGCGCAATAGGTTATCGATCAAACCAATGGGAAGGTCCTCTTTTATATATTAAACAGTGATCAATCACCGTAAGAATTTAATAGTTTTCAAGCTGACCTGTTTCTTCTTGAGCCTAGCAGCCTGAAGTGCAGCAGCTAGGGAATTCGTGTCGGGAGGAGGTTCGCTCGAATTAGCAGCAGCATTAACACTGCTGGATGAGGAGTTGAGTACGTTGCAGTTTGTTGCGTTTGGGGCGGGCGGGGGTGGAGGCGGGGGTGGGGCAGCGGGACCAGCCGGTGGTCCCATTGGGGGTGGTGGTGGACCAGTACTGCCAATAGGAACATAAGAATTAGCACTAGCAACGTGGGATGCTTGGTACTGATTCAGGGAATTAGATGGGGTGCCGTATGGGCTTGAGCTACCTGTGCCACCTTGTACGTACTGACCCTGATTAACATACTGAGACTGTCCACTGACTGAAGCATACTGACTCTGACCACTAGCATACTGATTGATAGAATTGCTACTACCATACTGACTACCATTCTGACTCTGACTGCCATTACTGGCAGCGTATTGAGACCCCTGAGTACTCCCATACTGTACAGACTGACTACCCTGAGACGCAGCGTAGACAGTCTGACCATTACTCGCGTAATGACCTGTCTGACTGCTAGAGGCATACTGACTTTGACTCGTGGAATGTTGGCCACCGGGTATAGTGCCATACTGATTCGGTTGATTGCTAGCATAAATATATTGGGATTGCTGTGGCTGATTTGAAAGATTGGAAAGACTCGATTGGGACGGCGTTGCTGCGTACTGATTCATCATCGGGGGTGGCACGGGCGCATTGAACATCATCATCGAGGGTGGACACGGCGGAGCCGGAGGAGCTTGTGGAGGCTGTGGAGGTGGCACCGGAGGTGGACCCCCGCCCTGAATCTGTCCAGGTACAACCCCTACGGCACTCATAGGGCCAGGCATAGCCGTGTTTGGCTGCGGTTGTGGCGCTGGGGGTGCTGATGACGTTCTGTGGTGTCCAGATTGTTGCTGCTGTTGTTGTTGTTGTTGTTGTGACGGCGGACAGCTTGGGGATACCGCACTGGGACTATTTGTAGCTATAACAAAGCATATTTAAATACACTAGTGACTTTGCTTCACAAAGAATTCTGCATGAAAAAATTCTAGTTGCTTCTTCTTTGTTTAACTTACGTTGATTCTGTTGTGACATCCGGCGTTCTTGTATGATGGCGACGTCCTCCCTTGTCATGGTCCTGCGAAAATACTCGTTTATATTGATACGTCAATACTGATTGATACGTGCCTTACTGCAGTGACACGTAGAAACAGATAGAAGTAGGAATTAGTGCAAAGCATTATTAGTCAGCCAGCTAGACTAACGTAATAAATAAAAGACTTGGTTGGTTATACCTCCAGGATAGAAACCGGCTACCTAGAATTGAGGGGAGCACAATGAAAATTCAAGAATTAAGGTAACATTAGTAAGGGACACGAAGAACGGTTTTACTTATCCAAAAAAAAAAAAACATTTTTTCCGCCACAAAGAAGAAGAAAACGACATGACAAAAAGAATAGCATCATTCCTCTCCTAAAAATCTTGATGAATCACGTCGAAAAGTCAACGTAAAGAAAAATCAGCGTCACGGTAGATGCTAACGAGTACAGAAGAATGCAGAACCTAATTGGCTACCAAATACCAGAGAACAATTAAACTGTCCCGTTAATAAAAGCATTTATGCGCCTTACACGCCACCGACGTTATTTATCAGGGGTAAGAGCGTTTTATTATATTTTTAAGAATCTTCTTTTCTTTCTCTCTTTATGTGAACCAGAAGTCACCTCATGGGGGTCTCGGCCGGTGAGCCACGCGAACACGGGCTACAGCCAACCTGAATGACGGTAGTGGTACCGCTACTAATGGACGGGTGGTTCTGGTTCTGGTTGTGGTTCTGGTTGGGGTTGGGAATCAGGGGCACTGTTTGGGATCCTGAATTAACCCCTGACAGGTGACCCAGTGATAGTGAGACCCGCGAGATCGTAGCCATTGTGCATTGGCCTTGGACCTGGCTCTGCGTTTGACTGTAACCACCCAGTATATATTCTCAATCGCAATTCTATGGATATTCAACCCAGGTGAATTATCGTACAGGGAGTTTTCTTAGAAAACCGATGAGAGTCCTTGAAAATAATCACACAGGCAATTTAGTAACCTTAAGAATATTATCGCTCGAAATACTTTCAGAAAACTCCCCGTGAACGGATCGCAATAATGAAACATAGAAAACATACAAAAGGTAGCATAATCCTGATAACTGTATTTTTAAACAATTTGGAAAACCTCAACGTTCTACCAATCCCTTATGTCAGATAGATTCAATCGAGTGTCATATGGATCTCAGCCAATTGTAACTTTCAGAAAAAACTAATCAAAGTGTATAGAATTTTGACTGGAAAATATGTATATGCATAAACATATACATATATATATTTGACTCACCTGTATCCCATATCCTCGTCGTACTGTGCGTTTGCCTGTTGCTGCTGTGGCTGTTGCTGGTAGACAGGTTGCTGTTGCGTTGCTGGAGCGACTGCCGGTCCCAGACTTCGTGATATGTTGCTACCATTGCTGAGCACCTACGCAGAGAAGAGACAAGAGACATTACCAATTAGCAGTCAATTAATGATGACAAATTCAATTAATTCGTCCTCCTGAAATTACTGGATCCTTCGTCCGCTCGATTGCAGTGCCACTATAAATAAGAACGGTGTAACAGAAAGAATGGATTATCATGCAACATTTGAAGGAACGATACGAATCTAAATTTTGGTGGCTCTGAATTAATCGCAGTTAATAAACAATTCTTAGACAACAGTCTGCTAAACTAGTTTAGAAATTCAATTTCCAACTGCAACCGTTTCTATAGTCAATTTATGTAAAACAGTTACTGTCTCGAGACACACTTTCACTATTTAATATATGTCGACTTCAATTTGCCACATCCTGCACACCACATCTTTATCGGGGAACAACTCCTGGTTCCTGATTTGATAAGACAAAGTTCCACTTTTACGGTTAAATCAAAGCAAATAATGTGAATAACAAGACAAGAAACGCAAATCGTAAACTGTACTGTTATTAAAGGGATGTTATAATTCGAGGCTTTTATTATTATTATTTCAGACAAACAAGGATACGCAAGTATTTAAAAATTGCATAAACTCACATCGAGGGCGTGAAGCATCGCCTTGGCGAAAGCGTCAGCATCGTCCTTACTAGAAAAGTTCAGCCCGTAGACCTGCTTGTTGTCGCGCCATTGATGAAACGTGACGGTCGCTTGGTTATATTTGAGACCCTTGAGGATGGCGCAGTTGATGACAATTTCATGATCCTGAAGTTTCCGGCCGACAACACGAAAGGTATTGTTCACCTGGTGATGATAAAGCTGAACTTTCGAGAGGCCAGATGAGCTTCCGCTGGGCACCCACTTTTTGTTGACGTCATCGTAGACCATCACCGAAGCACGGGCCGATGATATGCTCACTTCGCTGCAAATAGAAATAGAAAAAGATAAATACCTAATCGCACAGTAATTCAAATACAAAAATTTTATATAATTATATAAATATAATTTTCCAAATTTCTATGTCACATCAAATCTCTGTGGCCAAGGATGATCCTGGGTGCTGCCAACCCACACTCAGGAAGCTCGAACCCGGAAAATTAGAGTTAACGATCATTTGAGCTTCTGCAGGCTGACGTAACCTCTTTAATTCTCTTTCCACACATTCTCTCTCTTTCTCTCTCTCTCTTTCTCTCACTAGGTTAATAGCAAATACACGTTAAAACCGAGCCGACCAATCGCCATGAGATAAAAATCACGTTGGATTTCACATAACAGCCGGCAAAAAAAGAACATGAAAAAGAATAAAATGAAATAAAAAGAGAAAAAAGAAAGCCGTGCGAAAGAGGTACCAAACGCATGGCCGACGGGCACGACGAGCAATTGTCCCCTGGAAACCTTTTTGGGACGCGACTTAAGTGGGAATTAAGGCAGTTACATTCCGGCAAAAAGTGACTTTTTGGCACGAGATACGGTTAGAGAGATTCCGGCAGTTCGTTAGCTTTCCTTATTCCCGTACCCCCATCCCCTCCACGTTTCCCCACGACCATCTTGAAACCCAAACAACATAATATATATCGCATCTCTTATTTTCCTTATTCCTCTCGTTTGAAAGTGAGAGATAAAATTTTATCATGACTACCGTCCTTCGATCAGGACCCTGATAACGAAATTAGCATGCACTACCATGCCCAGTATTCCTGCCAGGACGATTGCCGGTGTAGATAAGCCTGTCTTCGGCCCGACTGGATATCCTCCCGTTGTGGAAGAGGTACCGTTAAGGGACGGGAAGTTGCGGACCAGTCAGCAACACGTTTGGACCGTAACGAATTTTTGGTGATGCCCGCCATAATACACTGGCATAAAATTAAATCCACAGAATCGAAATGTTTTTCACATGTTCACTACAGTTTTCACATTACAAAAAAGTTATCCTCGATACACGACAATATGTTTAGTCGAATTAAATATGATTCAAGCTCACATACATCCCATCGATTACTTCCGCTTGAAAATTATCAAGATACTAAAAACGAAAAAAAATTTTATTTCAGTCTTTCGATCTTATCTTTTTCTTCTTAATCTAAATTACTCATATCCTCCCGTATCAGGATACTAGCCACAATTTATTTATTTATTTATTTATTTCATACTGTCACACCGTACATACGTTTACGGTGTCATATATCTATATACACACGTCACTATAAGAAACCAGGATGAAACCAAGAAATGACAGACCGGTACCGACGGTACAAAACCAACTGATACGACTGAGCTAAACTAGGACCTTATGGGAGGAAATGGAGATATCAGTACTTCCTTGCTCGTCCTCCGAGCAAACGTTCTGATAACTAACTGGGTCCCCATATACTTGTATAACTCTTGTAACAAATATGAAAGTTTCACTCGGTACGATAGACAGTGCATCTATTATAACGCGTCAAGCAGAATAATCATATGGGGACTTCAGTATTCCAAGGTATATGAGAAAAGAGGAAGAAGAAAGATACTTTTCATAAGACGAGTAACAAAGTATCATTGTCACGGTACGTAAAGTATGTAAAAAGATGCAGCCATTTTTGGAATTCATTATTCCGTAAACGGCAGTCGTACTTTCCGTGCGGCGTACAGTGTGATGAGTAAATCGTTGGATTTCTCTGTTTCACGATATAATACGAGTTCAGGGTTAAAACGTTATTCTTTATTGATGCACCATACTGTACCAAGTACACACTGGGTAGTTAATTATGGAACGGTATTGCTTAATCATTAGTTACTTCCCGTAGTGTCGGCATTTATATTCACGAACGTGCTTTAGACAATGAGTGGCACGTGGAACTCGAAGGCCACCCGGTAGATTCTGTACGGGAAATCGAATCTGTTCCAGAAGGATCATGTCCTATAACGTCACCCTTTAGAATTTTACCTCATTCGAAATTGAAGTAATTTCGTAAGAGTTCGTCGCACCTCGACGCTGAATTGAAACTGAAGTAGATATAGCTATGTATATGCACATAGGTGAACCTGCAGATGGTATATGTAAATATATATATACATATATATTCATATGAGGATAATATACGCATCCCTGCAGTGTAAGGGTTACATGAAAAAGTGGATGGCGTCCCTTCTTAAACGGGCATTGGGTTACTTCCGTGTGGTGCAATGTTTCATGTCTTTTATGCTCTAAAAGTCCCAGCAGCAGGAAAGTAGAAAACTGAGACAGATGAGCGAGGGGAAGGAGGGGGGGGGGGGGGGGGAAGCTACTAGAAATTACAATTAATTGCATTTTGCTTTGTGCGTTTGACTAAATCAATTAAACAGAGAGACTGCGGCCGTTACGCTGTCGTATGGACATTTCAGAGGCAATGCGATAAAACAGCCAGCTCATAGTTTACCATTTTAATTCTCATGCACAGGGAAATGCAGTGTGCATATAGTATGCAGTATGATATATGGTATGCGATGGGATGATTATGAGAACGTCAGAAAATCAAATGGAAATCCAATGAAACATTTCTAAAGGGGTTTATAATTCCTTTATTATCGCTGTATGTATTTCCTTATCAAACCTCTCCTTAATGCATTTCTCTTTAATCTTTCCAATTCAAGAGTCACGACCACAAAATTCCATTTGTACCACCCGAAGACCATACAAGTAGTTCTAGCATATAGAAACGCCAAACTCCAAGCTGATGCACACAATGCAATGCGACTGGCATACAAACTCCTACTCCTAGTGGTCCAAAATACGTTCCGAGATGCACTTCTTGCTTATGCATTGCATTTAACGTTTTCTTGGTTTGCAAGAGCACATCCAGCAGTGCACCTGGAACTTTTTTGCCGGCGATGCTCACTGGACGCAATGTGCGACGTAAGCCCTGGGTGCATCCTGCTGCAACCGGTGCAAGATACAACTGCCTATAGCGACAATACAATTGTTCCAGGTAACACGATGGCAAGTAGTGGGAGTTAAAAGGAGAGGAAATGCAGATGGTAGCAAGAAAAAGAAAAGTGAAACTGCATGTTCAGGTCGAATGTGATAGGCAGTGTGACAAAGAACGTCGCAGCTGCATTCGTTATCATTGTTATCGGGCAAGAAAACACGAGGACAGAAACCTAACCTGTGAAAGGTAAAAAGGACAAAAAGTATCGATAACTTTTTGGCCCGATTCTTCACAGTGAGAAGTCGATTTGTAATATTTTCATTGGTTCGATAAAGGAAATGGCGTCGACAAAGCCGCTTACTTATAGGCACGAAATGAAAGCGCATTGAGTGTCTGACTTTTTAAGTGTCGCCCGACCTTGGTCGTCGATCCTGAATTACAGAAGGCTGTTACCGCCATCAGACATTGCCAGTATCGAAAGTCGATCGTCCACTATATTATATACTATAACAGTCTAGAGTATAGACTGACAGGTGTTCTCAATTAACGCTTCTAATGGCCATGGAACACCTGGAGGGACTATGCTGCACATAGAAATGAATCATACGAACGTATCGGTCGCATCCAAATGTAGTAGCTGCATAGATCAGACCATACAGATAAATATGACACGCTGTGAGCCTTCAAATATTACAGTCCGCAAAAGCTAAAGGATAACGGCATAAATAAAACGAATAAGTTTTTCATTCTCACGTATTTTTTTTTAATTTCAATTTCAACAAAAAACCTAATATACAGAAAAGTTGACTCTTCCGATTTTTTTTTAATCAATACCATTCAGTGCATGTACGATGCATAAATATATTGGGCTCATTGTATTCGATTATTACCAATCTTTTTTTTTCTTGTAATAAGTCTCGTTGAGTCACCCTGTACACGCACGTAAGGAGGATATAGTTTCTGGGTACCTTTAATTAGCTGGGGAAAGCTGGTACTCTGATACTCGAGCTTCTTTGCACCCTTCTTCTCGCATCAGATATAGGTAGTCGCTGTTTAACCTTATACGTGTTAACTTTCCTTTTTCTGCCTAGAAGCCTGTGAATTGATACGGTCACGTGCAAGGAGGCTCGAGGGTTCATTCGATCGGCTCGATTATCCAGTTCGGTTCTGTCGTCCAATAGAACGAAAAGTATGAAAGGAAAAAAAGAAACGCGAAGAAATGAGTTTTTCAAAAGAAGCTCGTTCCTTGGGGATGGATACAAATTTCTGCAGCAATTTTCTAAGGAGACGAAGAAGAGGAAATAATTATAACATGCTTCCATGCGTATATATATTATACGCGTATCAGCAGTCTATACTGTGCTATACTGTTTAAAATAAAAGTCCAGAACCGTGTCGGTTAGTTGCATCAGTAGCCTAAACAAAACGTCACGTTGTTAAGCCGTTAAGCCGTCAGAGTGAAGCAACGTAGGCATAGGCGGCGTATATGCCACGAAGTACACGTGTCGAGTCAAAGCTGTGAGACAGAAATCTATGAATTATTATTAGTGGAATGGCACAGAGTTGCATTTACGTTTTTTTTTTAGACAATTTATGTTTCCATCAAGAAAACGGGCCACGGTGACTTTAACCGTGTGTCACTGGTTGTAAAGGTTAGCCAGTACCTTTCCACCCTCCTTTATTCATTCTCTCGTTGACCGACATTAAACGTCAGCAAGCCCAATTAAAGGGCCTACATGACAGTACGTGAATAACAAAGATATTGTTTATTTATGAAAATTTTTTTCTTTGAAAAATATTTTTAAACCGTACCAACTCCCCACTCTTAGGTACCTTTCGGAAGAGTTGCATTTCTTTTTCATTTTTCATCGTGTTATTTTTACCGATAACGACACCGAAATGTTACTTATTAAATTAGCATCAATTGGTCCCATTGACCCGCCTAGCGAATCTTCGTTAATTCTTCATTGAGTTTTTCTTTTTTTTTTTTCATGACACATTTTTTATCTCCCCTTTTTAAAGGCCAGCAATTCTCCCCTGCTGCCAATTAACCGAGATCTCACTACTCACGCGTCGCGACGCGCCGCGGTGCGGAAGCGCGGGAATTAGGTTAGGTTATGTTGGACTACGATGCGTTATAGCTGCAAGGGTTAAAACTCCTATGACATGAATTGGCACGACTTTGACAATTTCGAATTGGTTAGATTATTTGGATTTTTTTCCGTTATCGTAAACTTTATTTTTAATGCTTACAAAAATTACAAAGATATTTCAAGTGACTCCAAAAGAAAGGCACAGTCGAGAAACCCTGACAAATTTACAAAATACATTATGCGGCCACGTCCTGTCCAAATATCCGTTATATTTTGAAAAAGCAATAAGAACGTTCAAACTCACGAAGTCCCATTAAAAAGGCACTACTAGAACATCTCGATATCTTGAAACCTTTCGAAAGTAATGGCCATTTAAAAATTACAGCCTTAGCATAACCAGATCGGAAAAGGAAATTTACTCACGAGATTTTGGGCCACCGGTGCATTTGTCTCTCTATTTCTCTCACCCACAGGAACCCCCCAAGGCTGTCTCACTCGCACCAATGGCAGATATAGAAAACTCATAGAAATCCTAAAGTATTTTAAAGGGGACTTTCCCTGATGTGAAGAGTACGTTTGAAAATTTACAGCTCCTTCATAACGATGACAGTGCCGATGACAGATTCCTCCATTAGCATTGGAATTTCCCGTCCACTCCATTTTTATACTTGAAAGTCAAAGACAATGACGATTCCTTCCGCACCCGGAATAGGCGAAGCAACCTTATCGGTTCACAGTAATCAGTATCGGATAGCTGTTATCGGTGTGCAACGATCGCATATCCAATTTCAGCTAACTGCGTTATTAATAGGAGAGTAAGGATGTACAAATTAAAGTCCACGTATTTTCCGAAGTGAATGACGCGAAAGAGAGAGAAAAAAATTAAATTCATCTCTACAAAAGCTTTACGTTGCGTATAGAAAATTCGTTGAAACATCCTCTAATGCAAGAACAATCTCAGCGATTCCGACTTGCATTCAGCGGAGGGATATGCTCGTGAGAAAAAAATCTGGTAAGGTATATACAGAACGGGAGCAACGTGAAAGATAAAAAAAAGAGCGGAGGAAAATGAGAGAAGGGAAAAAAAAGGAAATAAACGAGAATCCACTAGAGTGCAGTGCACCCGAAGAAGACGTTTTAACGATTCCCGAGAATATCCGAGTGGCAGCCCTGGCCGAACGAGAGGAGCTGGGAACCAGTAGCAAGCAGCAGCAGCAGGAGGTGGCACAGAGTGGGCGGTAGGTTGGTAAGGATGAGATAGCAGTGCAAAATGGAGAAAGGGAGAAAGAAAGAAAAAATGTGGAAAATAAACACAAAAAAGTCAAGAAAAGAATAGTATATCAAAAAAGGAAGAGAAGCAACGACGGAAAGGATTCGTAAAGCCACGTGATACCTGCTTGCACATGTATTGCCATTTACTGGCAACCTGTGTATCGTCTATGCAGTTTCTGGTAAACATGCATCCTCGCGGCGTCTCTACTGCGCTTGGTCACGCGTGACGAGTGTTGATAAGTGATGTTGAACTTAATTCGATGCATCGAAAAGTGCATTTACGGGTGCACGCGTACAGATATCAGAGTAAGGTAACACTCACTTGACTCTTACTATTATTATTATATACTACAAAGTACGATCAACGACTGCTTGCGCAGCCAAGCTAGCTTCTGGTATTTCGTTAACGCACTGCAATACAACGTGCATTAGCAACCAGTACCCCGTAAACACAGTAGTACGTAGGTACACACTAATTTAGTTCTTTCTTTTTTTTCTCGCGACAGTGACTGGGTAATTCTTTTGCATTTATTCGACAACCCTTGCGCTGCTAACTGAATGATTAGAAACCACTTGCATCAAAAGAGAAACAAATTTTTAAAAAACGCGCGGCAAGCGCACCGAGTAACATTAGCGTTGACAAAAAAATGCATATAAAAATAATATAAAACGAGACACGACACCTCCCGCGGAGATACCAGATACTAAAATTGGATTAGACTCCCCCACTGACTGAGAGATATAATTCGAGTGCTGAACAATTTTTCTACTCGCTAAATTTAACCGTACGAATTCCCCTCGACAAAAAAATGCCCACCAGAATTATTTTACATCGACAGAGTGAGACGAGGAGTACTGAGAATATTTCTGCTGAAACCCATACAATACTATTCTACTTAATTAAATTCTCTCTCAAGGTCGCCTATTACGAACGTAAGAAGACCCTCGTAGAGCGTCATTAAAATCAGGCGTGTTTCGGTGCCAATTCCAATAGCCAAAACACCCTATACAGGTATATTTGCATGAAAATTTCACAGTTAAACCATTGAACCAAGGGACACGTTCCAAGGGTTGGCTATCCTTAGAACATGGGCAAGGCTGTTTATCCCTTAAAGTTTATACGGGGGTTCATGAGAGGGTTTTCGCTAAACCAATACTTGCACAAGACCAGTAGGTATACCAACGTACGATTATTAATCCTTGACCAAGCAAGAGCGACAGCTGTTTCTAGGATAAAAAAAGTGTGGGGAGAGAGAACGAAAAGCCAACGTCTGGACCCCATGAAGAAACCGTTATAGGATAAACGTCACGGAAGGGAACAAGAGAAATAGAGTCCAGACGTCATAGAAAAAAAAAGATACCGAACATGAAATCGTTCGATAATTTTCATATGGCAAACTCTTTGCTCTCTACTCAATATGTGCAAAAAATAAATAATAGATTGTATATACGACATCATAAAATTACTATCAATAATGCCTGCTCGCATCCCTCCCTAAGGTTCGTATACTGATTTCACGCCATCATGATCGAGAATAAAACACAAGAATAATACAAAGAAAAAAAAATGAGCTAGCTAGCAGACTACAATCAGGGTAACGAAAAGGGAGAATTTATTCAGCGGCTTCAAAACGCACGAGTCGCAATTCGAGTTCAGCAGCAACTTCGTCGATTACTGCCGAGACACTCGAGAATAATTGTCACTATGCGCCGCGACGATTAATGCCAATTAACAAATGAGCGGCGTGATTGAGCGTCTCGCGATTCCTCAGATCGTGGAGTACGCATGAATGCTGTTAAAGGAGCTAGATAATTTTTATTCAATGGTTATGCATTGAACGAGCGACAACCCCTTGGCGATACTCTGCTTAATTAATCAATTAATTATGCATCAGCGACACCATACACATTAATTGACACTGATCAGTCTATATTAGCGATAATCGAGTTAACACTGTACAAGATATTCTTATGTATTAAACCAGGTCTGTATCTTATGAAGAACGAAAAGATGAAAGATAAGAGTAAAAAATTCAGGCCTGCCAAGTCAATAATTCCTGGAAGATTCCTCTTTTAACGTATGTAAACATTACCAAATAGACGGGAGCGGTATAGGTTCTTGAATTTTTCTTCTTTTCTTTATCAAAAAAAAAAATGATAAAGGTAACCCTTAATGTACACTTTACATTCTCTGATAGTGATCCCGATATTTCCTACTGTGCGTGAAGAGGGATATTACTTTTTACTCTTCAAAGATTCAAAGAGGTCGAATAAGCATTCCACGTTGGATTAGATAAGGTTGTGAGGAAAGAAAGAAAATAAATTCCAATAAGCATACACGGAAATGTCAAGGCATATAATATCAATATATCTTCGGTAAGTATATACTCTTGAAATATATCTATTAACTAGATTAGCAATTGCTGACGCAGGATATGATTTCTATGTAATTTCCAATGATGAGATGTAATACAAGTACATCGATTGCACGTGGGCTATTCAGTGGAAGAATTGATGAGTCCGATGACTCACGATCGGTTTGGTAATATCGTAAAAGATCAGCAGATAATAATTCAGTGATAAATAGCAGGTCTAATCGATTGCGCATTAATATCGATGTATTATTATATTTGTGATCTTTTCATTTCGTCCATACTCCGCGTCAATGGAAACTGTAGAACGCCGTCATTGTTGTCGTTTTCTAAAGATGTCAAGTAGTAAACACGAAAAGTTACGAAAAGCAGACGGGTCATCATGGTGTTTTACTATGAAAAGAGAGAAAAAAATCGATGACTCGATGACTCACGGCGTAATGCGTACTGCGCCAGATAAAGAAGCGTTCTAGGTTAACTTAACGTTCTCTCTGGGGATCAGCAAACCGAAAGTGAGGAAGTCGATGAAACGGAGTATAAAAGAAAATTTTCGATGAACCGATAAAAACAAAAGCAGAAATATACACAAAGAGAAGAAAGAACGAGAGCGATGACTGTATTTTGAGTCATTCGATGATCTGCTTCCTGGTGGAGTTAGAAGAAAAAAGAAAGGACTGGACAAAGAAACGAAAAAAAACGAAGAGATAAAGAAGATAAGACTGGCGATTCTTGAGTGCGGCGTTGCGACTCATTCAGGCGTTACAATTAAAACCAGTTTCTAATTACCATACCACCAAAGGAAGAATCGGTTTCACGGTGATCGATGCAATGGATATGTTGACTGTCAGATGATAGAAAAGGTGAGGTGATTCCTGATAACTCAATGACTCACGTAGTTACTGACTGTCGAGTTTTCTAATCACGCAATTCCAATCCCATTACAAATTTTCACGTGAAAAATTCACTTGGCATTGTAATTTGTATCACAATTTTTCTACCTATCTTTTAGAAAGAAATTACAAAATGGACGCATACGTGGGAAACTCTGTGAATGAGTATCGAAAACGATGACATTGCATTAACACATATTAGTTATTACTGTCAAGTAGCGTATACGGTTTAGTGGGTCTAATTAAAGCATGGTGTTTTAACGCATTAAATTTACTTATACGTATTGTCAACTGTAGCAAGTACCAGTTGGCCTAGTACGACGTCACAGTTTAATGTAGTGAAATGTCCTTCGTTCTCCTGGTAACGCGCAATAGTAATTTTGTTATGGATTCGGTTAGGAACAGGACGATAATGAAATAAGCTTATAGCGAGGAAATTACCTGGAACGGGCCGGCCCCAGTCATGGAGAATAATTGCATGAAATTCGCGGAAAAAAGAAGGCAAGATGTATAAGAGACAAAACGACATCCTAAAACTAAAATTTGCGTGTGAAATTTTTGTGTACTTGTGGAATTGCTATCTTCCCACGCACAAAGTAGTAGTAACATGCGGGACGTACATTTATAATCGTACGTATAACGTCAAAACATTATTAAATTCAACGACTTGCAGTGACTAATAAAATTGTCAAAATTAATGATAATAATGACATTTGTATTAAGATATTTTACATTCCTTTCTTTATCTGCAATATCCGCCAAATACTTTACTGTCAGTTCCAGTACAATTTTTAAATATATCGACGTCGTGGATTCGCATTGGACAGTGAACTTGCCTAGCGAGAAAGAGACTACAAGAAGAACAAGAACCCTGAGTACAATGCCCGGTGAGTCGTATATCCTACGGGGATAAGCAAAGTAAAATCCTTGCTAGAAATTGGCGTTGGTTTCAAAGAAAAAGTAGAGGAGAGAGAAAGAAACCCTCGTGTAAAGGGAGGAGAAACGGCCCCACAATCGTATTAGTAATAAGCGAAGCAGCTGGCGTGCATGGGGTCCCTGATGAACCCCCAAAATATTCTGTCAAAAATCGTTACCCGGCCCTGCCCCGTGTAGAGTCCTCGTTGGTGATGAACCAACCAGTAAATGGGGGCAGGGTGGGTGATCAGGAAATCATCCCCAGGACAAGAAATTTCGCATGCAGAGGTAAAGTGGATACGAGGGCGTGGATCCGTGTATGATAGGAGAGCATTATTAGGTAGTTTTATAATGGGCAGTCTGGATACCGGTACTCAGGAGGAGGATAAACAATGGACGTATCATGGAGTAAAAGTATAAGCTTAGTCTTTAATACTAAGGGCCTGTTTCTTCTGTACGTCCCAAGTACCTTCACTGTATCATAATGGTATACGCTGGAGTATTGTTGTATATTGTACTGTGCCGCTTAAACACTCGTTTCGGGACTCACCTCATGTTGGCTGAACTGGGTGGCGAGTGCTATGCCCTCATGCAACCCGTTGTATTCCTGCTCCTGCAGAGTATCTCACTGATCCCATGAAAACACGCGAGATTCGGACAGGACTTGCGGTAGTTCGACATAAATAACGCGGCACTAACACCACCGTGACACCCTGCTGCTGCACATCTGCCCGGCCATATTGCCTGCTCGGCCGAATGGCAGTTCGTGTATGCTCGTTTAGCTGCGACTGTGGCGCCACTCGCATGCGGCGATATCTCACATTAATAAACGACCCTTTCGCGCAGGAAAAGCTGCCATCTAGCAGTATTCTCTGAAAATTTTACCAATCATGTTCGGCTGTTAGTAACATAGAGTGAAAGTGTGGCGCCACTTTACAAAATGATTCTATGCAAAGAATGGGTCGTTGATTCTTCATCATAACTTTGGCAATTTGTTTTGATATTTTAAAATAGTGATTTTTACTGAGAAAGTTAGTACAAGTTTTACATTAGGATGAATTATAAATCATTTATTGTTTACTATCAATTTTATCGTCACTGGTTCAAATTTTATGAGGCCCCATATTATTTGACCCTAGTGGAATATTTAGCTGACCTTTGATGGACTTACTTTTAGGTGGGTCTTTCAGTATTGTCCGTACAATTTATTGATTTAGGTACATTACATATCTTAAGAACCATGCCGGCCATTGTAATTTGAACTTGCTTGGTTGGTTTGCTGACACTGTATAGATAAAGGTTTTGATTAATTTATACTACGTTATCATAAGGGCTATAGCACACAACATCGTATACAAAACTTTCGTAAAAATAACGTAAAGTGTAGACCAATCAGCGTACGTACATAACTCCGTAAAATATTATGGACGGATATTCATTGACCTAAACCTTACGTTATGCTTACGGAAGTTTTGTGTGCGAGACCCCTACACGTGCTTCTTCTTATCATCGACCGCTGTTACATTAATTAACAGCGAATTATAGTTATGAGCAAAATCATATGATAAATAACAAATCAAAAGAACAAAGTATTAAACAAAATCATAACAGTATTGTCATGTCAGAAAAGACTTTGGCACAAATAAAAAGTCATTAAATTCGATTAACTGTTATATAAACAATTTATCATCTGTGGAAGATAAAATCAGTCACATTACTAGAAATCTTCTCCAGGACTCTGAAATAATAAAAAATAAAAATGATTGCACTCATGCTTTAGTACAATCATAAATAAGATAATCTGAATAGATGGTCTATTTTTTTATTATCCACCTTACCGATGGTGCCCCGTAAGAATAGTTTGCGTATTTAGCAGCGTGCGGCAGTAGTGATGCACTGACCGTGGAACGCAAGACGCGGTGCGCGTTCGACATTCCCACGAAAATATGTGAATAATCCCGGATCCCGATGATCCGCAATCGCGGGGACATACTAACACGTTGCCTGACCATCCTGGAAAACGAGCCGCGGTGGTCCGGTGGTATTAAATACAAGTGAAACAGTTGGTTTTGCGTAGGTCGCCAGCGGACACATCGCACCTTAACGCCATTTTGTGTGAGCTCGCAGATACCAAGACGTAAACATCAAACTTTCTAATCGTGTTTATCGGCGTGCGCGGGCCTGACCACGGATCTCACCAGGAAGCGCGTGTCCCGTGCTCTCCTGGGGATCTTCTCGGACCTCTATTAGGCGGCACGCATTAAAAATCGTACAATCACCGAGGGTGGATTTCGCGCCAAATCGGCTCGTGCACCTGGTGCATCTGCTCTTGGCTCAGAAACAGCTGTCTTTTCTAGAAGATTTGCTGATACACTTGTCGGCGTACTGTCAATCTTGTTAGTGAAAGGACTACTGAGTTTATTACACTTTGGATTGTCTTGTGTATCCATTGTGATACACTTCATTGAACTTTTATATAGGAACAGATACATGTGGAGTCTTCGTTGATTTGTTTTGAAATCTTAAGGGTTTGGACCTTTTTTGTGAGTCCGATAGGATCTTGGCTCAGATTGACCTTATGGTTTTCAATAATGCTTGGTACATTCTAAATAATGTCTGTGCAATGTTCATTGAGAGCATGTGAATCTTGTTATATATGGTGCAACTATAATGAATGATTTTGTTACTGTCGTAGACTGTCACTTTCCTGCTGCATACGATGCAAAATACTTGTGCCGCTTTAATCGAAATATTATGTACATTAGTTAATATAATTCAATGTAATTTTAATATGCATATTATTTCCTGTATTGTGCTGATATTGAGATTAAGATATGTTTCTATCTACGACATTGCAGTATATCCTTAGTAAAGATAGTAATCAGTATAATGCATGTGCTCTCTGTATTTACGTGTAATAGAATTATTGAATTTTACAGTGACATATTCCTAAGAGATCTACACAGACATCAGTTGTTTCATCGACACCAGTGAAATGATACAACAGCTCAGTGCAAGAGCTAATTTTATGGACATTAGTTGTTGAATGCTCAAGCGTTCCAAAAATACACAGAGATGTATATGGCCGGTGGTGAGAGACACAACAAGTGAAAAAACTAGCAAGGGATGTTATTCTATCGGAAGCGCCGGCTGACGTGAGACAAGCCGAAAAATGTCTGGTGACTCGGGATGGAGTGCAGTTATCCACCATCCCTCGGAGCTCGAGCTGGAGAATTGGAATTGGGACGAGAACGACGGGGAGCCCGAGCGCGAGCTTCCATCGACAGTCGATATGGACGCTATAAAGGGTGGTGGCAGCTGGGATCCTGCAACTGGACCCAATGGTAAATCTAGAATCAGATCTGACCATGTTTCGAAACCATCCTGAAGAAAAGGAGCTAATATTATTAACGAAAAACATCCATATAAATCATGTAACATCAATTATAACTCAAGGTGCTGTATAGAAATTAAATTTTCATGAAAAACGCGATAAATATACTGATCCGTGTAGCTACTTTTTCAAGTCATTTCCGAGGCTCGCACGTTTACACTTTATACCACATACTGACATTATTCTTAGAAAAGATATGGTGATTCCTTAACGCTTTCCATCATTCTTGAAAATATTGACAGAGAAATATTCATTGCATTAACCTATACCTTTGGTCTTACAGGAACGGATTCTGTTGACTCGGAGGAAGACTCTGACTCCGAAGACGAAAGTTCCGGTGGTACCGACGGCAGTTGCTCCTACTCGGATTCCAATTCCGAATCGGACGACGAGACTAGCGGTGAAGACGAGGGCGAGGACACTGGGTCCAATTCCGATTGTACTTCAAAGCACAGCGAACAAACATTCTCAATAAGAGAAACAAATTTTGAGCAGGTAATAAAAAAAAGAATGAATGAAATCCTTATTACTACAATTTCTAATCTTCGAAAACTAAGGCATTATCAAAGAACTCCAACTCCAAGCACCTGTTACTGTTTAAGAGAAACAAAACTTCATTTCCAGGGTGGACTTAAATTGAAGATTGCCATGAAGGCTCCAAAGAAGGAAGAAATAGAAAAAGCCAGGTGCGACAAGGGGAGGAGGATGCTAACTAGAAGGAGTAAGGCGGCTAGTCGTGGTGCTAAGGTAATACTTAGTTACTGAACACTGAATTCTGAAGACATTAATCGGAATGCCGAGATAATTATACTGGATCTCCAATTTTGACTTTGCTGCATATATAATTTAATGCCTGTTTATGGCGTGTAATTAAAGTGCGCATATATTATGTCCACCTGCTCCGTGCCACATGGTTTCTACATCGGAAAATCAATAGGACTCGTTACCTTACTACATATTAATACAGGAAGTTCATAGATAAAACATATGATATTTGCAACCTTTTGTCTCGTCCCGTAGATGCAACGACCCCTCCGTGCATAACAAATTCAAGGCTACACGGGCTCTGATATTTTACAATACATTGTCGTGTGAAGTGCATAAGAATTCATTCCAATGTGCAACTAACGTTTCAACCTAGTACAAATTTCTGTTCTTTTTAAAATTTGCTATTGTTCTTTTTACTTTATCGATGAAATAAAACGGTTCAAAAATTTTGAACATATTCCACGTAAGTATTTAAAACACATATTAAAACAATTTGCTAAATTTTATTCCACGTGTATCCCACCTGTGAACAGACTTCAGAGTGCAGCAGCGACGACTCGGACTCCTCAGTAAGTCGTCCGGCATCGCAGTACTCTCAACAGCAGCAGCAGCAACAACAGCAGCAACAGCAGGCGCAGCAGTCCCAGCAGCAGCCTCAACAACCTCTGCAGGAGATAAACCAGGAGGATCTGGCAGCGATATTGCCAGATCAGGAGCACGAGGACGCTCCATTCGACGGCTTCGAGGATTCCGAGAGCGGTCGGCTCGTATCTAAAGCCATCGAGAGGATGTCGCTGGGTGCCGATTCTGACTCCAGTGAGAATGCCGACCAAAATCCAGTTCCGGTATACAGTTCTAAGTTGCTCCAACAATTCGTTGAGAAGACCGCACTTCTCTCGGAGCCTAGGAAACGTCGTAGTAAACCGGTCAAGAAGGTGAACGAGCCGGAATACGTCAGCATATCCAACGTTTCTCCGGATTCTGGGATTCAGTCGGTAGACAACAGTCCCCTGCATTTGGCTGTTAGTCCAATTAGTCCACCGGCACCATCGCAGTCGCCTGTACAGGCGGCCCCAACGAAACCAGCCGTGAATGTGGACAGGGTGTTGTATCCACCCAAGAGAAAACCCGGTAGGCCTGCCAAAACGGTTTCGACGCAACCTCGTGGACCAGGTAGGCCGAGGTTGAAGCCTGAAATCGTGGAGAAAATTGAGAAGATTGAGAGAAACGAGAGCCCTGCCCAGGAGAAGAGCAAGGGTGATGGTCCTGGTAGTAAACGTGGCAAGTCCAGCTCATCTCAAGGTAATAAACAGATTGCAGATGAAACCAAGGATGATGTGCCCTTGGCCAAAAGCAACAACAACAATAACAACAACAGCAAAACGTTGAAGAACAAGAAACCATGTCAGAAGAAAAAGTGTAGTCCAACAAAGAATTCTCAGGACAACAAAGTAGTAGCGTGCTCGAGGAATGACAAAGTCTCTCCGACACAAGAAAAGTGCCTAAACAAAGCGGCCGCCATTAATAGGCATACCAATGCTAAAGAGGCGGCGTCCAAATGCGATGGTAAAGCGTGTAAAAATAAAAATTCTAAAGAGAAAAATTGCGTCTCTGCAAAGAGCATAACGGCGACGGGCGTCTCACCAAATCGTCAGAAGTCAACGACCCACTCACAAAGTGTAACCGATGACAAGAGCGTCGCTGGCGCCAGGAAGGTTTCCAAGGAGAACAGAAGTGATGCATCGCCAGCGTGCAAGAAACAGGCGTCACTGAAAAAGTCGACGCCACCGGCGCCGCGACGTGTCCTCAAGGAGAACAAAAGTAGCAAGAAGAACACCGTGGGTCTTGAGACAGCTGGTGTTGGCGTACAAACAGTGATCTCTCTACCGGTTGGCGACGTCCTTAAGGCTGAGAATGTGGAGAACAACGTTTCCAACAACGAAGACAGAGGGTCGCAGCCGGTGCACAATCATAGACATAAGCATCATCGTCATAAACACAGAAGACGCCTCCTAGTGCCACCCAAAAATCCAATAAGAATCGATCCATGCATTATTCAGGAACTTGAGAAGCTTATAGAGGAGTTCTCGCGTTGTTGCACTTTAGGCAGAAACAATAGCAACGCCACTCACGCTGAACTACCGCAAATCTTCAGGGTCAAGAAGATCACCAAAAAGCGTAAGGGCAGCGACATTAATGCTACGGAGGATCAGAAACTTAAGAGGAGACTCAAAAAGGAGAAGGTTGCACTCAGTGCGGATTCTAAAAGTTCCACAAATAATAATTCCAGTAGTAATTCAAACGAACAACGCTTGCCGCTCAAGAAGCGCCATTACCACGTTTCCAGTCCTCATAGCTCGCAGAGTTCTAATGCCAGCTGTACTGAAATCAACGCGAATGAGTCGAATTCTACGGAGAGCCATATTGAAGAAGCTATTGAGGCCACCATTACTAGATATGGTGGAAGTTCTGCAAGCTCCATCAACAAGGATGTTGTTCCTGTCACACCTAAGAAGAGGCACAGGGATACTGAAAGTGTTACGCCTGAAAAATTGGGCAATGACAGCTGCGACTCTATGGATGATAAGCCGCTGAATCAGCTAGAGATACAACCTAGACGCAAGAAGAAGATTCTTAGGGATTTAAGGGTGACTGTTACAAAATTAGTGTCATCCGAGAATCATGGATTTGGTGAGCGAGTTGACAAGATCGACAAAGCTCTTTGTGATTCAAAATCATTAAAGAGTCAAGGTGACAAGTCAATGAGGAATGACAAACTGGTAGACAAAACTCTAAAAAGTGATAAGAGTCACGAAAAAGTAGAAAAGAGTGATGCTCACGCTGCCAATGAAAATTTGGAGGAAAGTCTCAAAATTGATAACGATGCTAGTGCCACTGTGGATCATTTGGAAATCTCTGTAAGCACAGAAGATGGCAAATCCACTACTAAAAACGACCTAATCGTGAATGTGCCGAATCCTACACATCCATTGAGTAATTTATTGCTGACCAAAAAGAAGATACGCAGAAGAAAAGCAATAAATCGTACAGGATTTCCTACGTTAAAGAAAAAGAAAAAGAAGATGCCGGCTATATCGTCAGAAAGCGTGTCGCAAAATCCCATAATAATTCCTCGAACTGGAAAATTCTCAAATTCAACATCGGATAATCTGGAGCCTTCAAAATCTCTGGATAAAAATGCTACCTTGACAGAAACGGAAGTGCAGCGCGTGTTACCTATAGTCGAGGAACCCAAAGTCCATGATCTTGATGATGACCGAATGGATGATCCATTAGAAATTAAGGATTTTGAGGATTCCTGTTCAGGACGTCATGAATTGTCAAGTCGCAGCTGTTCAGACGAGATCATCCTAGAGTCCTGCCACGGACAATTACGAGTGCGGAAAGACCTGGTAGAGTGTGATGGTACTAGACCATGTGACAAACTGTGCCCAGTAAAATACGAAAAAGTACAAGATTCCAGGATCTACGATGAGAACGCGACTCTGGAAGAATCTCTGGAACGTTACAATCAGAGTCAAAGAGTAGCTGAGCTGAACGAAGAAAATTTAAGAAAGTTGGAACGGGCCAATTCCCAGGAAAATGTCAAACTGGAATTGGCAGGAGGTCTAAATAATAATCACAACCATAAAAGGAGGAGAGCTTCAGCCAGTCCTTGTAACTTGACCTTGCGAAACCTAAAGCGTTCGAGAAATGCTGGTTATGATACAGAAAGTGATGCTATGCCAAGTAGCGACATAGCTAGTGATGATCATGATTTAGGAAAACATATGAGTTCTGGTCATGGTAGAAGAAAGCAACCTAGATGGAAAAAGCGCTATCTTCAAGCTGGACTCTTTTCGGATTACTTTAAGGAAGATGAACCAAGAAAGCTTACAAACTCTGACAATGGAAAGAACAAAATGGCTTATGATCCTGCTGAGCATCCTCATGGTTTATTACCGCCTCCTTATCACTGTGGAAAATTTCTGAGACAAAGAAAAATACCCTTTCAACTGCCTTATGATCTGTGGTGGCTTCATACTCATTCTCGATTGCCTGGACGTGATCTAGTACCATCCTGGAATTACAGGCAAGTTAATTTAAAACAATAAAACCTGTAGTCGAATTGTAAGATCAGTGTGTTTTTGAGGGCCTACCTTTTTAGGTATGGGTTGAATTGCAAAAAAAACCTTAAATTTGACACAGATGTCGCGACCTGACTATAGTGTCAGTTGTGAAGCATGAATATTAGTCTATATAATTTTATTCTTTCTTACAGAAAAATTCGCACTAACATTTATTATGATGTCAAGCCCACTACTCTTTATGAGGCTCAAGCCTGTGAATGCAAACCGGAAAGCGGTTGTGGCGACGACTGCATTAATCGTATGGTCTTTAGTGAGTGTTCTCCACAACTTTGTCCCTGTGGCGAGAAGTGTGAGAATCAGAAGATACAGAGACACGAGTGGGCACCTGGTTTACAAAGATTCATGACCGAAGACAAAGGTTGGGGAGTGAAAACACAGCAGGCTATCAAATCTGGCGACTTCATCTTAGAATATGTCGGCGAAGTAGTTTCAGAGAGAGAATTTAAGTCTAGGATGGCGACGAGGTATCTACAGATTTCATTAATTTATTGAATTAATTTTACAATAAAAAATTGAGTTTGCATTGCGGATATTAATAAAAATTGAGTCCATATAGGTATGCCAACGACACTCATCATTATTGTCTACATCTCGATGGTGGCCTGGTCATTGACGGTCATCGGATGGGCGGCGATGGTCGTTTTGTAAATCATTCCTGCGAGCCAAACTGCGAGATGCAAAAATGGAGCGTCCACGGTTTACCCAGAATGGCACTTTTCGCTTCAAGAGACATAAAATCGGGGGAAGAGTTGACGTACGATTATAACTTTGCACTTTTCAATCCATCAGAGGGCCAAATGTGCAGATGTGGCAGCACTGCCTGCCGCGGTGTGATTGGTAACTAAACATTCTTTTACTGTCCCATCAAAATTCTGTCAATAGAACTTGGCAAGGCTTCACTGGCTTTGCGCATCTTGAGACTTTGGCATGTCCTCTCTTTTTCTGTGTGATAAATCAGGTGGAAAAAGTCAGAGAGTGGCCAGACCTCTCGTTCCAGTTCCAACTCAATTGGACACCACGGAAAGGAGATCAGTTGGCCGTCCACGGAAGAATGTGCGTAAGTCTAATGTGGTGCATTCCGTAAATGCCAAAGGACTATGCAAATCACGGAAAATGGGAGATCCTAGTCTTGCGCACGCGCCTCTTGTGAAGCCCATGTCTCATCAGCAACGTTGTTTCGCCCAACAACATCACTGCTTCCTTCTGAGGAACCTTGAGAAGGTCAAGCGTCTCAAATCGGTGGTCAATCAGGTACAGTCACAGACTGGCAAGACAAAAACGAATAACGTGCAGGCAGCTAAGGAAAAGACAACTGGTGACTCGAAGACACAGTCGGATGCATTCTTTTCTCAGTTAACCGCGTTGACCAATACCAATGCGCGTACCGTCAGAACCAGACGACTTGCGCAGGCGCAAGACGATCCAGAGGTTAACAAGACTGCTAAGCTGGCCAAGGTAATTGGAAGCACCTGAAAAGACTACAGGCCTGAAAAATACATGAGTATCAAATCAATATATTTTTTATTAATGTAATGAAAATTTGTGACCACTTTTTACAAAAATATTATTTTCCTTTATTTCATAGGTTTTGAAAGATCTTTATACAATCGTTGCTACTGCTAATGATGAGAATGGACAACCGCTTTGTGCTCCATTCATGAATTTACCACCAAAGAGAAAATTACCGGAGTACTATGAGAAGCTTCAAGATCCTATCGACCTGACTATGATAGATCAGTGCATCGGTACCGGTCACTATAAGACAGCTGAGCAGTTTGATCAGGATATGATAAAACTATTTGACAATAATGTAAAATTCTTCGGGAGGACATCTGAAATTGGCATAGCTGCAGCACGATTGCGCAAGCTGTATCTAGGAAGCAAGGCTGACTTCATAGATCCGATAACGGAAGCGACTGGAGCACCACCGTCTCAAGGGTTCCTACCACCTAGAGGATCAACAGCTGGGGAAGAAGATGTCATAAGATGCATCTGTGGTCTGCACAGGTATTATCAGTAGAAAAATATTAAGTTTATTTCCAATGTCTGTTTCATATTCAGAATCTTCTCTATTATACTCGTGGAGGATGGTTCGAGGAAATGTGAAGTACTATCATTCATTACAGGGACGAGGGTTTGATGATCCAGTGCGAGAGATGTTTAGTTTGGCAGCACTGTGACTGCGTGAAGGCTGACACCAGCGTGGAATCTTATCTCTGTGAAAGATGTCAACCTCGTCCAGTCGACCTGGAGATACCTCTAGAGGGCGAGGAAGAGGAAGAAGGCAAAAATCATTACGTAACCTTACTACGTGGCGATCTTCAACTACGTCAAGGTGACACAGTCTATGTTTTGAGGGATACACCTGAAAAGCACACCTATAAGACCATTCAGAAGCCTGACTACGAGCAAATGGATATATTCAGAATAGAAAGACTGTGGAAAAATTCAGAGTTAGTATTATCCTCATACTAATAATAATCTTCAATGAGAATAAAATGCTTTAACCATAAAACTGTTCTAAAATGTACTTAAAAATAACAGAGGCGAGAGATTCGTATTCGGCCATCACTATTTGAGACCCCATGAAACATATCACGAGCCGACACGAAAGTTTTATGAGAATGAGGTCGTCTGCGCGCCATTATACGAAGCTGTACCCTGTGATTTGGTAGCTGAACGATGCTGGGTCCTGGATCCACACACTTATTGCAAAGGTATCACCTTTACGCTTTTTTTTTTCGTTACTCCCTATTGTTCTAGGATCCGGTTCCCTATATAGATGTCCTTGAATTTTAGGTCGACCAGTTGGATCAACGCCGGAGCACACATACGTCTGTGAATATCGGGTCGACAGGGCTGCCAGACTTTTCACAAAAGTAGCTCGCGCAAGACATCAAGTGTGTACGAAGCCTTATGCCTTTGAAACATTTCCACAGCGGATCAAGCACTATCGCACTTATTTGGTAAATACTCAAGCATTTAATAACTTCACGTATGTTCTTTTCTCATCCTTATTGTTAATTTACATTGATTGAGATCTTCTGATCACTATTATAGCCGCATAGTTTGGATGGTATACAAGCTGGCAACAAGATTCTTAATCACAAGAAAAAGACAAATTGCCAGGAAACAGAGAGTAATAATCACAAACTTCAAGAATCGCATGAAAATGTCAAACTTAATGGAAAGGATCAAAGTAAATCGTCCAATGGACGAACCAGACGTCGTTCTAGCGACAGTTTACACGTGCCTACATCTTCCATGTCTTTTGCTCAGGTAAATATTAATCTATAGATTAATATTTTTAATAGATATTGTTTATTGCAATACAATACCAACAATGGTTGTTGCTTATGCCGCAGAGGGAAGAACAGAGGAAGAGACTGAATCGCATCCTGACGAATCTTCTCCAGAGGATGCCTAATAAAAAGGATCCTCTGGATCTCTCCTTCCTCCTTGACAGAAACAGAAGAAATCGCAAGAGGCCTGGTGGATTAAATCCGTGACAATGGATAATATCACGGCGATAATATAGAATCGCATCGATGATTTTCACGCTACAATCGATCCGATCTCGTAGACGAAGCACTGCTTTCCAGGTACATACCGTAATTCCTCAACTAGTTTATTTTTTTTTTCTTGCTATAATAGGAACAATTACGATTATACAATCATATAAATTAGATATACCTATATCGCCTCGCCATATTTTTTTACTTTTTTTTTTCGTCTGTATCTCCCCCATGCGAACAAACCCGTCCATTCATTGTGCGAGCTTATTATTTTCTCTATTATAATCTCTCTACGATATTGATAATTTATTGATCGATTGCATCGGTGAGAATCAGAGATATTTCTATTGGCCGATAAATCGAATATTAATGTTAAGTTATGCAAGATACGCTGTAAAGTCTTTTGTAACCGGTGACGTAACGGACAACTTTTATACCATGTCCAGATTATACATAACTGTGGCGCATGCGAGTTAGGTCGGAGAGTTCTATTTAAATAAAAAAGAGATAGAGAAGAAGAAACGTAAGAAAGAAAGATAAAGCAAAGAAAATGGAATTAGTCGAGACGCTTGTCAGGGCACAATACATAATAAGAAGAGTGAATCTTTCCTCTGTTGTTATAATCTTTGAATCCTTGATGAGAAGAGATTTCGGCTCGTCGGACCTTTTCTTTTTTTTCTCTTTCTCTTTTCGTCTCCTCTTCTCATCTCCGCCATTGTCTCGCAAGTTTCCCAGAGTCGAACTGCACGAGCCGTCGATCCTGAACCATTTATTTATTGTAACGAAGCGAGAAGTAATCTGTACAGAGTTATTTGTAAATTATTATTATTTTTATCAGATCAAACGTTGTTAAGTCACGATATAGTTGATTGTACAAATGATAAAAAAAATGATGAAGAAAAGAAAGAAAAGAAAAATGCTCGCGCGACGAGTTTCGCGCGATACGAGCTTTGTTGCACAAAGGTAATAATTATATTTTTCATAACTCCGGTGTTAGTCGACGTAAGTGTAAAGTAGATTATCTAGAATAAATACGCGTATACATACTTGACTAATGTATTTAAATTATTGCCGTCGCGGCGCCGGTCGCGCACGCGCGATCGCCGATTTCATCCAATTCCGATTTGTACATAAACTATCCCAGGATTGCATATTTATTACTACACATTATATATACATATATATTCATAGTTTTTATTTTTTATGATATTCTTGGAATATTTCGCTAACATATTTTTATGTTCGGACTTTTCTCTGTAGGTAGGGTCACACTCATAGCGCGCTCGCCTTTACTGTAGGACGAAAATTTTATTTTGTAATCACATTGGCTCAATCGGTTTTTTTTTATTATTCATTTTCAGTTATCGAAATCGTTTTTATGTCGTTTTATTATGCATTTGAGAGAAACATACAACCGCAACTCATTTTTGATTTTCATTGCAAAATCTAATCCCGGTTTTTGGGCCGTTACACGCTAAGTCATTTAATTCGCATTGCCCATACGTTAATTATTTTACTATTATAACTATTATTAATGATATTGCATACATTTTTTTTTAAGTAACAACGACCGATCAAACTGGTCAAATGCCGCGCGTATAGGAAAGAAAAAGAAAAGGGAAGATAAGAAAAAAAGGGAAAATTGTGTCTGCGTAAACGCGCGATCGAACTTGGTGGTGACTCTCGTTCTTGTGAGAAAAAAAGAAAGAAAAGGAAAGAAAAAAAGATAAAAACATTGTCAACAATGAGAATTACAATCACTCTTTAGATTCGTCTTACATTAAGGCAGGCCGTCATGACGTGCCATTGTACGAAGCGTCTGTAACGGCCATTTTTATGATGACAATTATGTCTTCTTTTTTTTCAGTCTCACGTACTTTGCGTGTTTTGCCTTCAAAAAAATTAATTGAACTTCTCCCCCCTTCCCCTCCTCCTCACGCACCTCGTCGCCGATGACAATTAAATTCGCGACGAGGTCAGAGTAATAGCAGCCAATTGTAAACAAGGCATATACTTGGGTTAAGGTACGCGCTCATGGAGCTTGCCATGTTACAATCTATTCACAACTTCCTTCAGATTTTATTATTATTAATATTATTAATACTATTATTATTTTTATTGCTACTACTATTCGCAACATGCTCTATTGCTCGTTGCTCTTATCGACACACACAGACACACATACATATTTTTCTTGGTCTCTCTTTACGTCTCTTCGTCTTTCTTTTTCTTTGTCTTCCCTTTCTCTGCCATTTAATTTTGTATTTTGTCTCTTTGGAAAATGGAATCTCAACAGGGCGTCGTTGCCCCGTCGAGTCGTGGTTGTCAGGTCGATGCTTTTTTTTCTTTAATCATATTTCTTTTATCTATATTTTTTCGTTTTTCTCTCTTTTTATTATTGTGGTATTTTTGACAAAGTCGATCGTATACGCTATTTGATTATGGACGAGTGAGCTTTTTCATTTTTTTTTTCTTTACTATCATTGTCTCTTTTTTCTCCTTATTGGGTAAACAATGCGAGATGCCCGTATTCTCGTTAGGGCGACGATGCACCTTCTGCTAATTAATCGAATATATTATAAACACACCACTGTATTCATTTCTGAGGAACATAAATACACGTTAAAAATTGCAATTATAATTAGGCTGTATTATGTTGTTCAATGATATACCTGCGATGCCGTCACTTCCATTCATTCCCTCGACAATAAATTAGATGTTTCGAAAAACAGAATTGTTAAACTCTATGTTGAATTTCATGCCTAATTTTAATTTCTTTTTTAGAAGAAAAAAAGAAGAAGAGATGCCCTGGAAGTATTCACGCATCTTTTTCCTCTTCCTTTGTTTGGATTTACATCTCTTTATAGGATCAAGTACCAGAATAGTCACCCATTCAAATTTTAATTAAAGAAAGACTCAGTATCATCTGCTGCAGAAAAGTTTATCGAAAATGGGGAACTTGCATGTAATTTTATTTTTTATGGAAAGTTTAGTATCGATTTCTAAATAAATCCAGAAGAAAAATTCACTTAACTCGATCTGTAATTTTTAAAACGTTTAAAATGTTTGGGTTTTAAAATAGACAAACCACGAATTCCAGCTGCTTGCTGGTTCCCTACTCGCTAATTCAGTTACCTATGAAATAGCAAACAATGTTACCATCTAATACTAAACTACAATACAGCATAATTAGTAAAGTAGATGGAGACACTGATAGGTTCTAGAAGCTACACGGTCATAGCATAGCTGATACAGCCATTCTTAATTTTACTCCACGTGAGTTTTTGCGTGATTTATAACCTGAATAAAACAGTTTCGAAGCTCAAGAAGTTTTTAACACGTGTTTTAGTAGCTTTAATATCAGTTAAATTCTACAATAATGAAGAAGAAACTGAAGTTGAATCCTTTGTACCGTGAAAAGTCTCAAGAAGAGACAGAAATTAAGGATGAATCTGAAGGACCTGAAGAACAGAACAATCAGAAAGTTAAGTTCCCATCTCACAATCAATTTAACAACATAAAATGTAAGGCAGTGAGGCTCCAGAAGAATTTAAAGCTAAAAAAGGAGAAGAAGAAGGCCCAAAAAGAAGCAAGAAAGGAGAGGATTAAGAGTGGTTTGCCTAAGGCAGTACCACACACTATTGAGAGCCTTCGTGAAAAGGACGAAACTGTTATTCAGGGAGATATAGACGATGAGGAAAATGAGGAGATTAAGATTGACTTAGAACATGATGAATTTGCTTCTTATTACAAACATGGCTATGAGCCCAAAGTTCTCATTACTTACTCCGATAATCCACTGAGAAAGACCAGAATCTTTGGAAGAGAACTCACGAGAATCATACCAAATTCTATATCCTTGTACAGAAACAGATCAGGGGTGAAGAAAATGGTGAAGAGTGCCATTGCTAAAGGGTTTACAGATATAATTGTTATCAATGAAAACATGAAACAACCCAGTATCCTTTACAATCATTTTAAACAATATATATAATCGTTATTTGTTGTACAAATGTCTGCAATTTACATACTAACAATTATATGAATTTTTTTCAATTAGAATAAACCGATCTATTGTCCAAAGTATTTCCTTAGCTATGATTCAGATGGTTTGTTGCTAGTTCACTTACCAGATGGTCCTACAGCTCACTTTAAATTGAGCAATCCAAAAATAACACCAGAACTTAAAAAAAACTACAGGGAAATAACAGAACACCGTCCTGAGGTGATACTGAATAACTTTTCAACTCGACTAGGTCACACAGTTAGCAGAATGCTAGGTGCTTTGTTCCATTACGAGCCAGAGTTTCGTGGCAGAAGGGCAGTCACGTTTCACAATCAGAGAGATTACATATTTTTCAGGCATCATAGGCAAGTGCTGATATTAATAGAAATGCCATTTGTTTTGATACAAGAAATATTGTTATTTTTCAATTTGTCAACATTTTTTCTTTATTTAACAGGTATGAGTTCAATATGAAAACAGGCAAACCGAAACTCCGTGAGCTTGGTCCACGGTTCACACTAAAATTACGTTCCATACAAAGGGGCACGTTTGACAGTAAATATGGCGAATACGAGTGGATAATACAAGGTCGCCGTCACGCGATGGAAACTAGCAGAAGAAAATTCTTCTTATAAAACTACAATTAAGTTAAAATATCAATCCCATTCTGCCGTATATACACAACTGAATATCAAAATAAGTATTTAATTAATAAATACAATGTTTTTCCTTATTCCTTATATCAAGTGAAATCTTATAAGATGAATCGTTGTCACTACTCTTGAACCTTAACTCGCTTAGCATCGTGCTCTACAGTTTTATGATCTTCCCAGCTAATATTTGTGCGCAGTAAAACGTAGACGGCAGCTTGAAGTCCACCGATATTAGCACCAAGAGTCTTCGTCACGCGAAATAACTTTCCATACATTTTCAATGCCTAGAAAACATTTAGAGTTGATAACGATTATTTGAGTTGAGTATTAATTCCTATTTATTATAAATAGTTCGGTTCTTGTCTATTAGTGATTATTAAAAACACCAAGAATACCGTTGCAATGCTTCGTCGATCCTGTGTTAGTAAAACGAGCCGCCCACTTCCTAACTTTGAGACACGACCCATTTCAAGAAGCCATTTCTTGTAGAACACTCGATTATCCATTATAGATCCGCTTCTTTTACCAAAAGGCTAAAAAAAATTCATCAATGACTCAGTTGTAGAATTTTCAGACTATGACTGCACTGAAATATGAATGATTGTACCATATCAGTAACAAAAATGTCCACGAAAGAATCCTTTAGGGGTAGATGAAGTAGATTCCACTTGAGTAAGTCCAGTTTTCTATCTACATTCATTGCTGCTACATTAGCCCTGGCCCGCTCCACTGCATTGCAATGTATTTCGCCACCAAGGACATATGCGTTTGGAAAGGCAATGGCTGCCTATAATTTTCATTACAATAACTAAATGTCAAAATGTGATGACTAGATAAAGTAGTTTCTTTTAAGGCAAACCTCTAGAGGAATCGATCCTCCACCGCACATAGGGTCGATTATAACATCCCCAGGTAATGGACTGGCTAATCTAATTAAACTGTAGCATATAGTAGAGCGTAGAGTGGTGGGTCCACAGAACTGAATGTTTCTACGATGCTTAGATTCATGAGTGACACGTAAACTTGTAATAATCTCACCTATAAGTTAAGAAGAATGATTGAATATTATTCAATATTCTAGTTTTGATTAATAATCTTCCAAAGTATGTGTCTGTTGGCAGAATACCTTCTTTGACATGGCAAATTATTTGTAAATGGTATTGCACCAGATCTACGATCCAATTGAATGTATCTTGCAGTTCTCCACCAATAATTCTTGCTACATCCTGTGATTCAAATGAGTGTGAACCTGTCCTTTCACAAGTCACTCGAAACCTTAACAGAGCCTCTTTAGAAGCCAAGGATGGATCAAGACCACGTTTTTTTGTTTTAGTACAATGAACAGGACTCTTAGGTTTCTGAAATGCCAAATCCGCGTCCTGATATTCCCTTATGGAAGGATACATTATTCCACGAAAGTTTACGACCTCCTTCCATGCATCCAAGGCCCTTCTTAAAGATATCTTCTCCTTGGCAAATTGTCTTATAATTCCCAGATCCAGGTCTTTCGTAATCCCAGAAAACTGCATCCAGCTAACATCAGCCACTATGTAGACATTGTCGATGGACCTCATCTCCTGGACCTGGTGTATCATGCAATAGTGATATAGGTAAACTGTCTTCAATTAAGGATAATATCTGAGGACATTTATATACTTTTGAGAAATCCTTCTGCCTCAGATTAAAATATATTTTGCCTCGTTCCTTTACATAATGTGCATTTGAACCTAGCTTCTCCTTGTACTCGTCAACAGCCATCCATTCGAATCCTGTGATATGCATTACGATTAGATTTAGATAAACAAAATATAAATAAAACATTAATTGATCTACACCTGTATCCACTGTCGTCATTACAGTTAATACATTCTCATGCATTTTTGCTTCATCCGCGAGTTTCATTATCTCTGTCTTCATCATTTTTACAGTAATTTGTGATATTTTCTGTTCCTATTTTATTAATGTCAACAGTATAAACCCACGTGTTGCACTCATACAGCACCGAATAGTCACGTACTAAAAATGTTACCCTGGATTGGAACATTTCGAATTACCTGTCGGTAAGCACGGTTACTGTACCAAAGATTAGCACTAACAAAATAATTCATCTAAATTTTGTAAATGTTATGGGTAATATAATAATTTCATTGTGTACCCATAATGTCTTTTGACCCTCCAAGTTATTAATACTTGTTCTTTTGATTTTTATTTTTATTTCCTTCTACTAATATCGGATACCATTCCAAAGGTATCCGCAGCAGATATGTAGTTAAAAGATTTTCTGCTCAAGGCGGCAACTTCCAGGCATACGCCCTAACCCATAACCACACACGTGCTCATAGTGTTTACCTCGTTGCTGTTGCTGAACGAGGGTAATAAGCTGCAAGCAGGAGGAAAAAAGTGCTTTTGATATTTAACAAATTTTGGTCTGGATAATTGGAAGTTATGGGGAAGAAAAGAAAAAATCATGAAGAGCAAGACGAGCATGAATTTGATCCAGTCCCAAAACACCTTCAGGTTGCTCATATAAAGAACCAAGAGAAACGTCTTATTATTATTTTGGATCAGGCACAACTAGAATCTGTGAAGGTGAAATTAAATTCTATTTTCTTAATTTAGATGGAATCATATGCGTAAACAGGAATCTATTTTTTCAATACATTATTTTTTATTACAGGTAGGGAACAGTTTTGAACTGTTGAATTCTGATGATCATGTTGGCATTCTTAAGAAGAATAACAGAGAACCAGGTACATGCAGACCAGATATAGCTCACCAATGTTTATTAATGCTTATGGACAGTCCATTGAATAGAGCTGGTTTACTACAAGTTTACGTTCATACAGAAAAAAATGTTTTGATTGAAGTGAATCCTCAAACAAGAATACCCAGGACATTCAAGCGTTTTGCTGGACTCATGGGTGAATATTTTATATATAGATATATGATTAGCAGTATTGTATTGATCTGGAGGTATTTTAAAATACATTGTTATTTTATTACAGTGCAACTGCTTCATAAGTTCAGTGTGCGAGCATCAGATGGACCTATGAAATTACTAAAAGTAATTAGAAATCCTGTAACGGATCACTTGCCAGTGGGATGCCATAAAATTGCAATGTCGTTTAGTGCAAAACGTGTTCAACATCCTAGAGAACTTGTTCCTAAGGATGAACCAATTGCAATTGTCGTTGGTGCAATGGCACATGGAGCAGTAAGTACATTGAATCATTTAGTATTAGACATAGTTTAAAAACTAGATATCCTGAATTCAAAAATTGACTAAGTGATATTTTTAGGTAAATCCAGATTATACCGAAGACACCATTTCAATCAGTAACTACCCACTGTCAGGTGCTTTGACATGTAGTAAATTGTGTACAGCTTTTGAAGAAGTGTGGGGAATAGTTTGAATAAGTTTTATACTAATTTGAATGCAATTTTTTATTGAAATAATATTATGTAAGCAAACAATCTATGCTTACTTAAAATTATTTATCAGCTGTAATTAGCAAATTATGTTTTCTTTCTATATAAAATAAAGTGATAGTTTTGTAAATATGTCATAAGCAATGAATTATTATATGTAGCAAATATTGAAAATCCTTGATCCTTTTTGCTTGATATCCCATTAGAATTAGTATCAGACATTCATTTAGTTTCCTAACTGAAAAGATGAATACCGCTAAAAAGTTTGCTAATTTTGTGTAGAATCAATGCATTCCAAATTCAAGTGTGGAAGGTTACTGAACTTCCTTTATAGCTCACGAATTTCATTACGTCATCAAAACACAAAATGGCCGTTTATGCGAGACCTGCTAGTAGGCTTATCGCAGAAGAGTGGTTTATTGAGTTCAATAACAATGCGTGCCAACTGCCTCTTATAAAATTTTTAGTTCCGTGATTTGAAAAATGGATCTATAGTGAAAAGTATACAAATGGTGATAATAATTACGTAAATAATACTATCGCGTTTAACACTCGATGACCGCCATCTTTCTTCCTAAGTGAACGTGCTCACGGGCAGATTGCATGTGTACTAATAATGTTCAGAAGTGATGTGATATATTTTTGTTGTCGTAATATTTATTAAAAAAATTAATGCAATCTTAAAAGGAATATTCGTGGTTTTCGTGATGTGGCCAGTGTGTAGTTTGAGTGCTGCTTTGACCCCAGAGTATTGTCGTGTCATCGGAAAAGAATATGGCTGTCCAATCCAACGACAGCAACGTCTGCTGTTCGTCGATACTAGCGAATCTTGACATAAGAATAGACCAACAAGAAACTAATACTAGACGATATAATATTTAAAAAAAAAATTACGGGCAAACAAAATTATGTGTATGACTGATGTTTTTCTAAATTAATTGTTTTTGGTATATAACGTCAGTGGTTGTGTGGTCGCCATCTTAGCTGTCTAACGGAACTTGGCATACGGTGATGGCGTGGACACAACGTAAAACGATTAAATACGCTTTAAGACGTGGTTATTCAAAATGAGCTTCTTAAATCGTAATATTATTTTAAATATCACTTATGGTAATTATTTAACGAAGTTACTAATGTTAGGAGCAGTTATGGATTTTACTACATCATCGCATAGTGCATTGTGGGTAACTCCTGTAACGGCGGAACGGAGGAATCGGACTGCAGTTTGCGCGGTGAACACTCGAGACATCTGATCGTTTATACGGAATTGGAATGTCGATCCAGCATGATTAAATTTTGCTTGTTATCAAACTGACAACAATTAAAGAAAGTGTGTAGCTTAAAATTGTCCATTGGAATTTAACCACCGACTTTTTTCATCCTTTAATAAAATATGTTATTTCATTGTAAATACATTATCCTAATGTTTTGCAGCGGTAAACCCATTTCCTGTGTCCTTAACGAGGTATCTACACTCTATTCGTCGCTGTTTCAATATAAATTTATAAATATATATCACATACAAAGAATAAACGATCGGAAAAAAAACGTTTCAACATCAGTGAAACGAATATTTTAATGGTGTCAGATCGTCTACACGAGTAATAAAAATTCATGATGAAATTTTGTATTTGACAAAAGATTAACTGAATGAAGAGGTATACGTGCTTCAAATTTGGCGGTAAAATGTTCGGGTGTGTTCGGGTCGTTTCGTGCTGTGAAAGGTGAATGGGGAAGTAGGTGGGGAAAAGAAGGGGCGAGAACGAAGAGGAACGGAGGAACGGGACCATTCGGTACGTCGCGGAAGAATGCGTAGCCATTGTTGGTGCTGCGATCGTTAGTTTCTAGATCCGAGATCGTCATGGGCACGGAAAGCCATCCGACACCGCGCAGCCAAAGGAAAATGTCGATGGACTGTAACGCTGAGCACTGATACGGTGTTGAGGTGTAAGAAGGACATTGATATTCGTAATTGAGCGAGTGGTCGGGGGCCGCGTTCGTTCGTCGCGTATGCGAACTAAGCGCTCGCGCTCGCGCGAGTGAGAGTGAGTGAGTGACACGGTGGGGCACTCGGCGGCGGCCATAACACCGACCGACCAACCAAACTAGCGAGCAGGGAGAAAGCGTAGTGCGAGTGTTCGAGGCGTAGTGGTAGTGTTTTCGCTTGAATTCCCGTGGAAAGTGGACCTCCAGTGATCAGGTAAGTGATTGCGAGTAATCCTGAAGTTGTTGGGTTCGTTTAGTGATAGAAATATCATGTGATGTGTGCCTTGCTGGTGCGTAAGTGGCAGATATATCGGCGGGCCCTTGGGAGCTTTCTTTCCCGAGCGGCCGAACCGCCATGTTGAATGAAACCTACGCCAATTCGAGCGACCGAGAAGGCGTTCCGGATTCTCAGCGAAACACGAATATCCAAATGTGAAACGCTAAGTATTTGGAATTGCTTGACTCTCGGCTAGGTTCTCAGAGCGCGTTCCTCGTGTTTGTTGTGCGTCGGGTGCATCGGCTGGGCGCGGGTCTCGTTCTCTCACTCTGCCTCTCTCATTCTCTCTCTCTGTCTCCCCTTCCACTTCTCTCTCTTATTCTCTCTTTCTCTCTCTGTACCTCTGCTTCTCTTTCCCCACTTTTCTGGTGTAGGTGCGTGTGAGCGCGCGCGCGCGTTACTCTTCCCCTCGACATCGCCATCCTTCACTACCACCTCTACTTCCACCTTCGACTCCGACTTCAGTTCCGACTCCTCATATTCATCCTCATCCTCATCCTTATCGTTATCGTTTTCCTAACCCCTCTATTTCTATGTCTTCATTGCTGCGCTTGCTTCTATTTGTCCAACTAGCATCATTTCTTAACTGATTCGTTGAACTGCATTCATTTTATACATTGTATTAACGGATGTAGCTCGTACACGTTAAACTGTCCACCGTGTCAAGTTTTTCGATTTCGCCTCGGGTCCTTCCGCCATGGTTGTTCTCGCTGTAGTCACCGTCGCCGCTCTTTTTTGAATGATTCTCCTAAGCGACCAACGACTCTCCATGTACTGTCTATGTTCTTTTATCTATCCTGTGTCTTACATTTGGTGTATGCTCCAGCTTTTTCCAATAATATAACGGTAGCAGTGTAACATTTGTTCCCAGGTTCCCACGTGGCGAAGACTCCTACGTAAAACCTCCAAACCCCACTCCTTTACGATTCCTGCTAGACTAGCGTTACTCACACGTTGTCCAAGTTTGCACCAAAACATAAACTCATTTTGAATCGTTCGGATTGACTGCAATAAGACCGTACGGTTGCAGGAGAATACCTCGTGAATGTTCACCTTGTGGGATCGAGGCTCTAGGCCGAAAAGAGGTTTCCCTTGCCAAGCACGGATTTTATAACGTAGTCAGATTTAAAAAAAAATCGTCATCTGCATGATGCCTTTTGATAATCACGTAGACATGTAAGTTTGTCGAAAGTAACCTCGACGCCCTTGATTACGCCCTAAGGCAAAGAAGTAATGTTGGGGTTGTTACAAACATGGGGACCTGTTGTTATGTTATCCAGATGTTGCTAGAATCGCGAGTCTTGGCTGGAGGCACGGCGAATTGCAGCAGCATACAAGGCTGACATTCGAGCTACTACCGTTCGGTAGGCTTGAGTAGTGTTATGCCGCCTCGGCACCGATCTCCCAGGTCGCAGCCCAGTCGTCTCGGCAAGCAATTAGGGAGCTACAATGCTCAGTTCAGAGTATATCCTTGCCAGCTCGGTTGTTGATGAAGCCTCGTAGCGTCAAGCACCGACGTAAGGCAGTTACCTGCTGCGTAGCATTTATGTACCATATATGTCGGAAAGGTAGGTGAAGTACACTCTCGCGGAATAGAGATCTCTCATCGTTTACCTGTTTACGCCGTTGCAATTCATGTGTGGCGAGAAGTCGAAAATGTGCGCCTAAACTAGGAACACTTTCCCTCGTTTATCAATATTTCACGACTTTTCACTGCCTTTTGAGCCTTTCGGGGTCACTCGAACTGGCAGTAAGGTCACAGGCGTAACGTATCGGCGAATGCATTCCCATTCTTTCGATATTGCACATGTGAATTGAACCACGAGATACCTGACAATATATTAATTGGCTGCTTTTTCTGTTACAGAAGCGAAGCCAAGATGCAGCAGGTGGATACTATCACGCAGAATAACTCGGTGAGTATGGGCTACCGACCCTAAGCATCAGAAAACTACTGGTAACGCTCTACCAAGATGATCAAGAATGGAATACGTTGGACCAATCGTTAACGTTGATGCATATACTTCTTCGAGCTGCATAGTTTCTTCCAACCACTCACCCTTTGTATATCGCATAGTTATAGATATTAACTTAACCCCCTTGCGGTTCTATTTCATAGTACTTCAATAGTATTTACCCCGACTATAGTCGGGGTAACGCTCAAGGGGGTTAATCTCTCTAGTATGTTAACTCTCACTCTCTCCTTCTCTTTTCTACCCTCAATGATTTCACGCGAGTTATCTTTTGCTTAGTATCTCCGTATACAATTTCCTTTTCTAGTTAGTTTTCTTTTCGTATTCGCAGAAACGTGTGTTAAGAGACGTTTTTGCGAGTCTTACTGAGTCATTGTTGCAGTTTGTTTTTACAAATATTGTCTTTGTCTTCTCTCTTTTGTTCTTTCTTCATATTCCTCTCTCTATCCCTCTTTATTTACTACCGTCAGTATTGTAACTTAGGATTCCCTGTCGTTTTGTTAATAATGTCCGCGCTATCTGACTGAATAGTACGTATGAATTGCAGTTAGATGTGGAGGAGCGAGAAAGGCTGTGTAATATACCGAAGGTGAGATTCCCCGTTGACTACTCTTCCGAATAGATTACTTCCGTTATATACATTCGATTAAATCGGTTCTAGATAATTTTTATTGAAGCATGAGCAGATTTTTTCAAGTCTATGTTAGTTGACGAAATACTCTTTGCTCTTTGTTATACTTTCTTACTGACGTTACTATTTAATCAAGGACAGCTCAAATACTGAGAATCATCGGCTTTTCATTTTGGAATGAAAAGTTGACGCGATTCGGTTCTTTAATCTCGCTATTTGAGCTGTTCTCATTGGACATTGTAGCAATTGTCATGAACGAGGCTAGAAGACGCCCGGCCAAATTCAAAATTGCTTGTCTCTGTGATTATGAAACTCTAAACTGTTAGCAGCCTCATTCGCTCCATGCATGAAGGAGGAAATGGAATTTAGTTATTGTTGCACGTTTCACCATGATGATTCAGCTTAATGATTTTTTTTTTGTTTTAAATGGTATCAATGTAAGAATGTCCTCTGATATCACTAAACTTAGGAACCATCGAATTTTGCCGAATTTTTTTCTGTCATCCTTGTGAAAAGTCAAAGGTTCTTGCAACACTGACTGCAATATTGAATTTAAATTGGTCAATTGCTCTGTCGATGCCTACCATGTTTTTGTAGATAAATTTTTGCTTAACGCCGAAGGAGAATGTATGAGCAAGGTTTTTTGATAATATTTATACGAAATTTATAATTTTACCTCTTCGTTAACATTATTTGTTTTCTTCAGGAGGCAAATGCTAGCAGTATTGTAGATCTAGATGTTTTCGTTCAGGCTTGTTTGACATTGCAGTCCTTTCTTTGAGTATAGTTGTAATAACCACCTATTCAGCTATTGCTGGAACGATATTATTTAGGAATATAAATCGTTTGAACTCTCATGAGATCAGATATGACTGAGAGAGTGAATGATTTTACATTGAGAGTTTGAGAGGAGTTGAGCGATACGAGCGGATCCCAATTTTATTTGTTTCTAATGTCTGATGTGAAAATGAATGCAGACGAGTGCACCTGGTAAGACATCGAGCACGCCAACTGTACCTGCGAGGGAGCCTCCTCCACGAGAAGAGCCACCCGTGGAGCCAGTGAACGGTGTCGTTCAACCACCGGTCGTTCCACCACCAACTCGACCAGGCCGTGTTACCAATCAGCTACAGTTCCTGCAAAAGGGCGTACTCAAGCCAGTATGGAAGCACCAATTTTCCTGGCCCTTTCAGCAGCCCGTCGATGCGAAGAAACTCAATTTGCCAGTAAGTTTTCGAGTGTGAATTTAAAATAGATTGGAGTTTTTGATTGTCATTTTAAATGTATGATATTCACTGTGCTCTTCATTGCAGGATTACCACAAAATCATAAAACAGCCGATGGACCTTGGTACAATCAAGAAGCGTTTGGAGAACAACTATTACTGGAGTGGCAGAGAATGTATCCAGGATTTCAATACCATGTTCACCAATTGCTACGTTTACAACAAACCAGGGGAGGATGTAGTGGTGATGGCTCAAGCTCTCGAGAAGTTGTTCCTGACGAAGGTAAAGTGAGAAGAGAAAATGCAAGCTCTTGCAGGATAACAAGAAAGAGCGATTGATACAGGTTGCACAAATGCCGAAAGAGGAAGTGGAGCTGGATCCGCCAGTGCCGAAGGGTCCCAAAGGAAAGAAAACGGCGGCGGCAGGCAGAGTTGCAGGCGCTACGGTATCGGCTGGAGTCGCTGGTACGGCTGCAGCCGCTGCTGGAGCTGTAACGGGAGCTGCACCTGGTCCTGGCGTAGGGACTGTTGTTGCTGTAGCTAGCGGAGGCAGCACCGGCAGTACTGGTGCCAGTGCTGGTGCTCCTGGAAATGCCGGACGTGGTCGCCCTTCCTCTGTAACTGCTGCCGTGAGCTCGAGTGTGCCGAACAGTTTAACCCCATCGGCGACCTCGGCTGGAACGACGGGCGTCATACCAATGCCTCCTCTGGGAACTCAGGCGCCTGCTTCCGTACCAGGAAGCACGAACACAACCACTATCGCACCTCCGTCAAGTATCGGTGTCGCACCGATGGCCACACACAATTCCCTGCCACAGCAGGTGATTCCTCCGGGTAGCGGATATCACGCGCAGCCTGCTATGGATCCTCAGGCTGCGTCCGCTGTGCCTCCTCCGCCCCAAGTTCCGACTGCACCTACCGTAATGCCTCCTTCGCAGCCCGCCAAGCTCAAGAAAGGAGTGAAGAGAAAGGCTGATACTACGACGCCCACCGCCAATTCATTCGAGCCGCTCTACCCTCCGCTCGACTCGAAGAATGCCAAAATACCTACGAGACGGGAATCCGGCAGGCAGATTAAGAAGGTACCATTTGTAATGTCTGGGTTGTGATTAAGTTCCCTTTATTGTGTTTTTGTCTCGCAAAGTCCTCCTCGTTAGCCATTTGGTAGACACCTTCGGGTGATGTTCGTATTTTCCAAAATATCATTCGTTTATACGAACCTCATAACATTACATACGTTCGACCTCCTTGTGTGCTTGCGTTATCATATCATTGTATTAACGTACTAACAGTGGGTTGATGATGGGGCTGTTTCAGCCAACGAGGCAAGCAGAAGACGGCCTTGTGCCATTTCACCAAGCCAACATGCCCCTCATCGGGGCCATGGCTCAACAGGTACATTTACTATTATCGTCTCAGGCGCGCCATGTTTCATTTGTCTTGTCTTGTCAATTTGTCCAGTCTTTCGATCCTGACTTACTTCCGTTCGATGCTTCGAGTAGAACGACACAGATTCATCGGTCTGTTTTTTATATGTATATTCAATTGTTGTTTACACGCCTCTCTATAAAGAGCCTTACGTTTTCGTAATTCGAACTAACTGTAACTATGTTTACGCTGTTTCTCGTGCCTGAACGTTAAGTATCTTCAGGAAGGAAGTCCTACGAACACCTTGTTTAGGCTGCTTTTCTGTAAAGTCATCTTAATTTTCAGCCTCAGCACCCGGGCGGCAAATCGAAGGAGAAGCTGTCCGAAGCGCTAAAATCCTGTAACGAAATTCTCAAAGAGCTATTCTCCAAAAAGCATTCGGTAATTGTCAAATATTAATTCTTGTCACCGAGGAAGTATAATTGAAGAGATTCATGTTTATAAAACGTTGTCTCACTTAGCGGCTTGAGGCGTAATTCTGTTAAAATATTTACCAAGATACGAGGTAAAATGTAATCGTGAACCGTGAATTTTGAATTTTTTTATTGGTATCTTTTTTTATCTCACCGGTTTTGCATAGCTAGATGATGCAACAATGCGTTTGATTCGAAATTTTTTATGATATTCGAAAATCTTTATTACTAAAATATGTTTTTCTGTAATTAACTAACATCTTTAATAGTACCTCCTCGGTCTCTTTGTTTATGTACTTGTTGTTACAATGGAACAATACTATTGATGCTGCGTATGATGAACAGGGTTATGCGTGGCCCTTCTACAAGCCAGTGGACGCAGAGCTTCTCGGCCTTCACGATTACCATGACATTATCAAGAAACCCATGGACCTTGGAACTGTAAAGGTCAGTTTCATATAAGGTTTTGTATTATAAATGCATAATTGCATGTAGTAGAGGGCATACTTTAAAACGATCATTTTCTTATTAGACGAAAATGGACAGCCGCGAGTATAAGACGGCTCTAGAATTTGCGAGTGACGTCCGACTCGTATTCACTAATTGCTATAAATATAATCCCCCTGATCACGACGTAGTTACAATGGCAAGAAAGCTTCAAGACGTCTTCGAAATGAGGTGCGTATTCGACAAGAAATTTCCGTTTACCTTAAACTTTAAAGTAGCATTCATGATAATGCCGAGTAAATGGATTTCTTAGGTACGCTAAGATACCTGATGAGCCAATGGTCGGACCGAAAGGTAGCAGTAGCAGTGGCAGCAGTTCTGGTTCCGAGAGTTCTTCCGAGAGTGACGACTCTGAGGAGGAACGCACTCAGAAATTGGTTGCCCTGCAGCAAGAGGTATGTGTAACACTAATACAAATCCGTGTACTTTATCCCACCAGGAATTGTTAATAGTTCTTCACAATAATCGTTAACGATGTGAGAAAGTACAATGCGATAAAACAAAAATATCCTTCGAGGAAAGTGATTAGGAAAATAATAAGAGTGAGTTACGGGACTGTTAGATCAGAATATTCTGTAAATTTTCTTCGCAGTTGAAAGCTATGCAGGAACAGATGAGGAAGTTGGTCGAAGAAAGTGGAAAGAAAAAGAGTAAAAAGAAGAAACCGGACAAGGTGAAGCCAAAACCGATGAGCAATAAAGGTGGTGGTCTCGTCGGTAGTCACAGTGGTGCCATGAAAGAGCTTATGAAGCCAAGCGGCGGAATTCCAAACGTGTCCGATAGCGTTGGTGCTAGTATAGCAAGCGTGGCGATGGGTGCTGGTGATCTCAAGATGCCTGGAGGCATGGGTGGAGATCTTCATCATCCGGCAATAGTCGTTGGTCCAAATAAGGGTCATCCGGCCTCGGGTATGGGCCACCACCTTCCTCCAGCCGCGAATGCGAAACCGAAAGGCAAAGGTAGTCGCGGACTTGGAAAAACTGCGGCCACAAATGCGGCGAATAAGAGGCCCAAGGCGAATAGTAGGTCGACTGGAAACAAAAAGAAAAATACCAGTAGTCAGCCACCTCCTGTGACCTTCGAGTCGGAGGACGAGGACAACGCCAAGCCCATGTCCTACGACGAGAAGAGACAGCTTAGTTTGGATATCAACAAACTACCTGGTAAGCTGCTTCGAGGAGATGATTCCAAAGAATTTCAAACGATTCTGAAGGATTTCTTCGATTATTATTTCGTTCTGTATTTCTTGTTCAAGGTGATAAATTGGGTCGCGTTGTGCATATTATTCAATCGCGCGAGCCCTCGCTCAGAGACTCGAACCCCGACGAGATCGAAATTGATTTCGAGACGCTGAAGCCATCTACCCTTCGAGAGCTGGAAAGCTACGTAGCTTCGTGCCTCAGAAAAAAACCACGTAAGCTTTACTGTGAATTTCATCTTGCAGCGTCACGCAGGAAGATGACCCCTCTTGTGGCTTACTTAATTTTTTCTTTGCTTCCTCTTGCCGCACACTACATTCTCTTGATGATTGATCGTAAAGATCTTCTTCCACTGTTTGTACATTTTTTCGTTTTTGATAACAATGTGAAGTGAGCGGATGGTCCTGAATTGATGTTCGCGTGTGGAATTATTGAAATATATATTTACCTGTATACTATAATATACAAATTTATAGTTTACACGTATATTCATTTTATAAGTAAAGCACAGTTAATGTTATATCAATCTATTTATGTTGCTTTCTTTTAAAAAATCTTACGATCAAAGCTTTGAAAACTGTTGGGCAACCGTTCATGATCGCAATCGACTATTTATCTCAGAATATTATATAAGAAACAGTACAACCTCGCTCTGGTCTCGTGTCTAGATAAAAGTATACGAAAGGATCTCTATTAATCCTAGACGTCTAATGTTCTCAGACAAGAAAGTGAGCGGTAAGTCGAAAGACGAGCAGATAGCGGAGAAGAAGCAGGAACTCGAGAAGAGATTGCAAGATGTGACGGGGCAGCTAGGCAACGTTAAGAAACCTGCAAAGAAAGGTAAGAATCGAGAAATCATACTGTAGGATGAATGAGAAATAAGAAGTAAGAATGCATTATCTATAAAAGAGGCGATTGTTGCGGTGATGGCGATTAACCTTTTATTAAAGCGTATCTCTATGTCTATACCGTTGTTGTTGGATTTGCAGAGGACAATAGTAAATCGGTCGACGTGGTGGGAACCGGAGGAGCGAGCGGACCGTCGCGGCTCTCAGCGTCAAGCAGTAGTAGCAGTGACAGTGACTCCAGCAGTAGTTCACTATCGTCAAGCACCAGCGATTCGAGTGACAGCGAAGCAGGTCAGATATGAACCTCATCTAACTGTTGCAACTATCACACCCGATAACTTGGGAACAAGAAGCTACTTCACTTTAGCCAAGTAGCCGAAACAATGAAAATACGAACTGACGTGTTTTCCTTTCTCTATTATTTCCTTCTTGTTTTCGTTTTTTTTTAACAACAAAAATCATTGGAAATTATCGGGTTACTCGCGAGCGTTCTATCTACCGGTGAACCGTATTTCTTGTTTATTGTCTTGTTTCTCTCGAGTTTTCGAGCTTTCCAATGTGTCACACCAGGGGTGTCATTATTCACTGATTCCATAGAGCGCGTAAAGCGCCTGTTACGCGCGCTTAATATACTAGAGTTTCGTAAAGACAATACATATTTATACACCTTTGACAAAACACTCAGAGAGCTATGCGAAGAGAGCCATAAGGCTAATCGAAGTGTCGCTTCTTCCAAGCGAGGCGATCCTTCTCGATCGAGAGATCTCAAGTCGCGAATGGCGTTCGTAAAATATTGTAACTTTTGTCGCGGATAAACGTAAAGCTCAAGGAGTAAAACGAGCACTTTCCGATGCACCTTTTTTACGTTAATGCACTTTATAGTTGAGAGTATCTTCTCAGAATACGCGCGAGAATGAACCTTAATTTTGAAGTTTCGATTTTTTTCTTATATAAATTCTCGTAATGACGTAAGTGTAACCCGCTACTAGCTGTTCGCGCTTATAAACTCTCGATCGAGATGATGACCGGTCAGTTGATAAAAAAGACCGATGTACTCGCAGCAGTGCTACACGCGCAATGCCGAAAACTTACAAATTAGATTTAAAAACGGAATCCCAAGTTGGATTCGTTAAGTCGAACGACTGCACAAAACGCATCGCAAATAATTTTTCAAACTTCTGCTATGTATTCCTTACTAATGTTTGTAATTATTATGACGGCGTTATCGGTGTAGCCCAAGTGCTGCGTTACATTAGAGCAAGTGCGAATGGAGTGTCGAGTGTTATCGAACGTGACTTTTTTTCTTTCTAAATGATTGAGCTCCGATTCTCCATGAAGGGAAAACAGAGAGAATAAAAAAAGACAAGAAATGAACGATGATAACGTTCACAGGGTTAAAAGAATAAATAAAAAGCTCTAGAGCAACCACGTGAGCTACTAGGCCTACCTCGGCTAGGAGGTCCACGTGGCCGTCCGTAGTCTTACGTGGCTGCGCATTTAACTGTCAGTTGAGAAAGACGTAAACACAAGCTCGCTCGATACACCTCTCGAAACTTGCCATAGCTTAAGAGTTTTTTTTTGTTGTTTAATTTACGAAAGCAAAACTAATGGTAAAAAAAACAAGGTGAGCTAGTGGAGTGCAGACTGTGTTTAGAGGATACCATATGCCATGCCAGCTTGTTACACGAATGGTTATTATTGATTGAAGACAAGTAATTGGTTCTTTTCTCTTTGGCCCCGTGGCGTTGACCGATATACATTGTGTTGCTCGAGAGTCAGCAGCTAGAGTCCCTAATCTCCCCCCCCCCCCCCCGCCATTTTCTCTCGACTTACCTGAATAATATAGACGCCACAGGAACGACCAAACAGTTTGACACTTAATTACACTCTCCACGCTCTGGTCACGATTCTTCCTTCTATCCCTCTGACCTCTCGACCTCTCGGTTTCCCAGATCGGCGACTTTGATCCGCGCAGCATCATCTCATGCCACGAATGGTCTACGCGCGTTTACTTCCACCTCTTCATCCCATCACCAATTCTACTCGTTTAATTCGTTACTCGTTCATCCTCACCCGTTTAGCTTCGTTCATTCGATCGCTCGTTTTTTTCAAGAATCAAAAAAGGCAAACGACGCCCCGATTAAGAAATGCAGACAATGTGTATTGGTGGCTGAATCCGCCAGATCAGCGCATAATAGTTCCGTCAGTAGAGATAAATTTGTTAACTATACGCGTGAGATCATCGTTGTCACCGCTACAACCGGCACCCCCCATCGTCGTCGTCGCCGTTGCCGTCGTCATCGTCGGCCACGTCGTCGCCACCGGCGCTGCCGTCGCGAACAATGGCAATCTCGTGTAGTAAAAAAAAAAAAAGAGTAGATGCGTGCACATCTTCCGGAAGTTGATGGAAATTAAAAAGTCGAGGAAAGAAATATCTATCCCAGGATCCTCCTCAGCATAGTGTAATGGCCGACACAGTGTAGGGTAAGTCAGGGCAGGAGCCAAGCGAGACTACGGAAAGACAGAGAGAGAGAGAGAGAGACAGAGAGAAAGAGAGAGAGAGAGAGTAAGAGAGAGAGAGAGAGAGAGAGAGAGACCACGCGTCCTACATACTGGCAACTGTGTTCCAATGGACAGAGAAGAAGAAAAGGACAGGCAGTGACAAAAGGGAAGAGAGAGTCTCACGGAGAAGCCGAGAGAGTCCGTCGCCATCGTCATGAAGTCTACCTAGAGAGAACACCTGCTCTGAGTATGATTGAGGCTGTGGCTGTGACTGCTGGTCTCTGGATGCTTGAGAGACACAAGCTAAGGGATGCTGCGAGTGAAAGACTGACTGAGTGCGTGCCTGTGCGCATGACAGAGAGAGAGAAAGAGAAAGTATGTATATTTGCAAGTGCGTTTGTTGATGTTTGGTGGATTGGTGGGATGGGTATATGTGGCTAAAGTGTCCAGGGATAAGAGAGAAAGAGAAAGAGTGAGAGAGGGAGTGCCTGATAAGAAGAAGAGGAGAAGGGAGGATTCTCGCGGTGTATGATTGTAAGGAAAAGGCGCGCGCGCTGGCCTCCAAACACATTGTTTGCACTCCGCTAAGCTTTGCTCCGGCTGTCCGTCGTCTCATCATACCTGTGTTGTGTATGCGTAGCACTAGTTGCTCCTCGTCGGTGACTGGCTTCGTTTCTTTGATGGCTAGAGCTATAGAAACGGATGCTGAAATACGTCCAAATGCGTCCCGAGCTTCTTCATTTATCCAAGATGAATGTTGCTAATGTAAGAGATACGAAAGCTTGATCGTCTGGAGATCGTGCGTATGGCGTGGTATGGTCTTTTATCACATGCCTGAGAGCGGGGTAACGCGACAACTAAAAAAGATGAAAAAGAACAAATTATTAAAAAAAAAAAGCGTAAAACGATGCATAGACCCACGACTATGAATCTTCCGTTTTTCCTTTTTCTCTTTTTTTCCATTCGGATCACCATTTGCTGCCGCTATTGCTGCTGCTGATGATGATGCTGTCCCACCTCCCCCAACTCCGCCTCCTCTTCCATTAATTAATTCTATTCCAATTAAGATCGAATATCAATCTTGAATTGTCGTCTGATTACAACGGTACTTCTACGAGTGAAACGTTTTCGAGGCACGAGCATACCGCACCGTCACGCGACATTCTTACTCATTGCTGAAGCTTACGAAGTAACCTGTAATATTATTTTAACCCGTCCTTATCGAAGCACTTTTAGAAATCTTTTATACGAGTATAAGACAAAGGTAGTAGAGCGAACGAGAGATTGAGTGAATATATTTGACGAGTGTGCCGGAGCGAGTGAGAGCGTGTGATTGAACGAGTGTTACAAAAATCGAATAAGCGAGAAACAGTGTGAGGAATGAAATTGATTGACGATGATGATTAATTGCGGGAATACAATATTGTTTTTATATATCTTTGTGTAAATGTCTACTCCATGATAGCGTTTTTGTTGAGATATCATGTAAATTTAGTTCTTATATTATACGTATATAGGAGAGGTATATAGATAATAATAAGAAGAAGTCATTATTACGGTGATAAAAGGAGAGAGAGAGAAAGAGAGAGAGAGAGGGAGGGAGAGCAAGTGTGCGTGTGTGTGAAGGGATTAGAGAGAGAGAGAGAGGGATGTAGAATATTCATCAGTCTCTCACAATCGATTGATACTCGAGCGTTTCTCTGGTTTTATATATATACATATATATAAATATCAGCATGTGTGCTATTCGAAAGTTATAGGAGAAGCATCGAGAATTATCCGAGTTGCACGCAAAGTACAACTAAAGAATATTGTCATTTTATCATAGGATCGTTTATCCCTATTTTTTTCCTTTTTTTTTAATGATTCTTTATTATCGTCTATTCTTTGTCGCTTCCTTCGCATAGGATAACAGTCATATTCCTTAGCAGCAGCGTACTTAAGGGCCCGAGATAGGCGAATAATCAATTATTACTACTAACCTCAAATCCGATCGAGTAATCTGATTGGTCAGCAAAAAGTGTTCGTTCATTTCTAAGTAAAGTATATAAATAAATAAATTAATTAAAAGGAAAAAAAGAGGAAAAACGCGTATATGTGTACGAGCGCGTTTTTGTTTTAGAAGTAGATAGAACCTATCGGACGTTCATTTGGATTTTACGTTTCACGCGAATAATTGAAAGTGAAAGGATCAGTGGAATCCGAAAATAATTATTAGCTAGAGTATGCCGGAAAAAAAAAACAAATTGACAGCGTGTACGCTGACTTAGATAGAGACTACGCATCTTATTAAGATACAATCACGACTATACTTGTAAACGCGAGGTATATAGGGCATTTTATAATAACTATACTTCTTGTATTGCCTTCCAAAATTTCTCTAGATTTTATTCCATACGCCAGGCAGAGCACAAGGCATCGCCGTTCGCTAATTCTTCCATTTGTAACTTTTTTGTTCACTCATGCCAGCTCCATTCTTCTCTACCTGTATCTATCCTCCTCTCTCGTTGCACCTATTCGAACAGAGACTACAGATACACACACGTACACAGACAGAAATTTGTATACATATAGGGACAGATGTGACGTACAAGGAACAAAGGCAAAATTGAATTGCTAAATTTCATTTTTTTTTAACAAACTCGCGATCTTTTATCACTAACCGTAGGCACGTAGGTTAGGTTACATCCAGCGTGTTCTTTTTTCTTTTTTTTTTTCATTTTATTTATATATTTTGTGCAAGGCCACCGGCCGTCGCCACTGCGACCGTTTTCCTCTTCGTCACGCGTTTTGCGTCTCGTGTCTCTGTGTTTTTTGCGAAAATATCACGAGAAATAACGGAATCACGCATTGTACATAGTAAATACTAATATATCGTAAAGTAATTAAAGATAGCCGTAAGTTACAGCGTGACTTATGCGCGCGCGTGTACACACACATAATTACAGAGAGACAGGACGCGTAAGTTTAATGCGTGCGTAATTAACCACTGTCACGCGTAAATCACACGCGCCGTATAGGCACTGAACCGCATATGTAATAAGAGTGCGCGAAAATATGAGGATGCGAGGGAATGTAAGTTCGAGTAAGCGAGTATGAATGTTAGAGAAACTATATATATATATATAGACAGAGCGAGAGAGAGAGAGAGTGTGTGAGAGCGCAACGACGAAGGGAGCGAGAGGGTACAAAAGTAAAAAAGAAATAGCTAAACATTGACTGGATCATTTTAAGATTATTGTCATCATATAATTTGGCCCAGTGTAAAGATGGCCAGAGATGGATTCTAATCTCTAAATTATGATTTAGAAATAGGCCGGTGGTGGTAGGTTGGTTCTCGATTAATCTAAAGCGCCGGATCTGCGTACGCGTGCGACGCTTCGCCAAATGAAACTGAGACGTCTGGGAAGAATTCATGCTAGGGAAGATATCACAACGTAGCGACAAGGGGACGGAGGGGACGGGTAAATAATTGAGAAGGAACCCGTAAGCCCCCCCCCCCCCCCCGCGCTTGTATGAGGGAATTGGGAAATATTATATTTGAATTTCGCGCGCTTTTTGATTGCGGGTGTAAGCGTGTACGAGGAACGTCATCACACTGCTCTACTTCCGCCTCTCCCTCTCTCCCCTCGCCCCATTGTCTATCATTTGCGAAATTGTTTATTTCGGGCCAACACACTTTTGTCCAGTCACATGATTTTATTTCTTTATCTCTCTCATTTTTTTTTCTTTTTCGAATTTACTTTTATTAATCGTATATCTCGATTATTGACTATAAAACCCTGTCATTCTTCTTATTATTATTCATAACGCTCTTATCCCTACTCTTATTACTATCATTATTATTATTATTATTATATTATATTATATTATATATTACTATTATGATATCGGTATTCTTATTATCATCATCATCTTCATCGTCACTTTAATTATTATTACAATTATTATTATTATAATATTATTATTACTATTGCTACTATTATTATTACATTTATTATGATTAGTGCTACTACTACAAATTACTACACCGTACGAAAACGATATTAAAGTTCGATGGTTTTTGTAGTCAGCATCATCATCATCATCATCGTCATCATTATCATCGCCATTGTCGCTATCGACACCATTGTCGTCACAATTATTATTATGATCATTTTCATTGCTATTATTATTACCACTACTACTATTTACTACTACTACTGCTATTATTACTATTGCTACAACAGAACAACAACAACATCTATTACTACTACCACTACCGTCGTTTGTACGAATCAATGATTCAAGTAGAGAGAGAGAGAGAGAGAGAGAGAGAGAGAGAGAGAGAGAGAGAGAGAGAAAGAGAGAGAGTGAGTGGTGAATGATTGGCGGAGTACGGGGAGACAAAACGAGAGAATGAGAGGCAAAGGGAAAGAGAATCGCGAATGAATAGGTATTAGGTAAATCGGGCCGAGGAGGGTAAAGGGTGAGGATAAGGATGAGAATTGGGATGAGGCGTTACGGATGGAAGAGGTGGACGAGGAAGAGGGAGGAGGAGAAAATATGCACGCTCTCGCGCATACATGTGTACCTGTGCATAGGTAGAGCCACGTATGCACATATTGGTATACCTAAAAAAGAAAATCGTCGCACCCATGACGTACGGCAGGGTACAGTCTAGTTGTGTGGGCGAGAGCGTGCAAGGTATATACATATAAACACGGATATACGCGTGCTCGCAATTTATTTACGAATGAAAGAAGTACGATTGACTCGGAGACATTATGTAGAATAAAAGAAGGAAAAAAAATTGTTCTACGCATTAAGAATTTTTAATATAAAAAAAAACCTTAAGATGAAAGTCCACAAAAAAAGAAGCATACAATTGAGATATTTAAATTAACATTGTTGTACACAGTGATACAATTATAATATAAGTATATGAATAAAATCTATTAGAAAATATATGCTTTGGTCTTATTTAATTTGCGCTTCCGACGATGCGAACGCGGGGGTGGCTCGCACACTTGTCGTACTACGGAAAGTCATGGCTGGTATCCTCTAATATTTGGTATCCTCTGCACCGTCGGCGTTTCACTAGCTCCACTCTAGTCGACATGGTTTGAACGAAAGATTTAAGTCCGTTCGTGAACTCACCGCCAGTTGCTTGTTACATTGAATTACAGGGAACACTTCGAATCGGCCGCCAAGAAAGAAAGCGAAGAAGACGACGCCTAGCGGCGGCGGCGGTGGAGGCGGACCTGCAGGTAATTCGATCGTCACCGCCACCACCGTCCCCGCGACCGCCAACGTTTCTACCTCGGTAAGACAGACTCCGATTGTGTCCTTGACCTCTCAAGCTCGACCACGAACTTCGATCACCGTTCACCCTTTTCCAATCGCACTATTCCTTTCCCTGATTATAGACACTGTTCTGTGTTTTTGCTCCCTGACTCTGACATTGACCGACTCGATTTTCCAGGGCTCGGCACTTAATCACGCCGGAGCTGCTGTTGCACTCTTGATGAACACACAGACAACTCAGGCAGTCACAGGATCCTTGTCGACGTTGTCGTCCGCGTCAGCGTCGACGCCCTCGTCGATGGCACCTTCGATTGCATCTTCGACGGCGGCAGCGGCCGCGGCAGCAGCAGCGGCGGTAGCAGCAGCGGCGACGACAACGGCTACGGGAGTTAATTCCTCTGGAGCTGGGTCGAAGCCGCCGATTGTAACGCAGCCCAACAATATACCTAGCGATCAAGGTAAGGATGCATCGTTTATTTTAAGCCTTGTATGAGTAATTATAGAAAGGAAGAGAACTAAGATTGGTCTACATCAGTCCTTCCACCAGGAGGCAACAGTGCGACCCAGTCGATTGGGGTGACGGCAGTCACGAGTAATCAACAAGGGTTAGTCATACCACCGGTGGCAAGTCACACCTCCATGCCGGCCCAGCCACCACGTCCCACCGCAATGGCCACAGCTGTCCCTATAAAAAAGCCGACACCACCACCATCTTCGTCGCTTCCCCTTCCGACTCCACATCAGCCCGCTGCCGCTGCGATTAGCATGTCCCAGCAGCCTCCGGCTAATGTTCTACAGTCTCAACACACTCTGCAGTCTCAAAATCCGTCTCCGCAACAACCGCAGCAACCTCAGCAGCAACAACAGCAACATCAACACCAACAGCCATCCCAGCAAACTCCTCAACAGCAAATGACTTCCAATCCAGCTACTCCTTCGATCTCTGTACCGACTCCACCTCCTAGTGTCACACCAACGAATACGAGTACTATGGTGACCTCGCCTGTGGTACCTCAAGGAACACAACCACCAACTCCAGTTAGTTCATTTCCAAATGCAAATGCTCCTTCCGCGCCAACGGATGCAACTGCACTTAATCAGCAGACGGCAGACCTTTTGCAGCCTTACAGTACGCTAGGTATATCATCATATAGCTATGTATTTTCCTTTTTAGTCTTTCATTAATCTGCTCGAGTTACGTAGAAATTGATTCGTAAACAATATTCTATTTAAAAATGTATTGACTGTTTCCTTCCATTCTCAGGATCGAGCCTGCCCACCACGCAGACGGCGCTCGAGCAAACTTTGGCGAATATTAAGAAGGAGCCGCATATCCCGATGATTCAGCCACCTCATACAACGGCGAACAACTCGAATTTGAACCTGCATCCTGAGTTGAAGAATCCGGTTAACATGATGACTAGTAGTGGGATGCCCTCGAACCTGAATTTGAGCAATATTAATATGGCCAATCTAAATATGAATTTGCAACAAAGCTTGACTACGCATATGCACACATCCATACACAATTCTCTTGAAAACATGGTCAACACGACGTCGCCACTTAGCAATATTCAGAATACCCATAACATGACGATGTCCCAGCAGCATTCCAATGGATTTTCAAATATAAAGCGGGAGAACTCTCCTCCGAATATGTTGAATAACAATGGCGTCCCGGGAGGAAACATGGGACTTAATATGAGCGGGATGGGAATGGGCTCGATTTTCGATCCTCTAAACATGGTTAGCATACCCATGCAGCTCCCTCAACTGCCCATGAAGAAGGAGGAGAAGCCATTGCCAATGTCTCAGCCGCAAATCCCCCAGAAATCCATGGACGGTAGGTCTTCATTTCCATAGTAAGATTCGTAGCAAATTCTTCGTGATTACATAAAGTCATGGAAATTCAATATTACAATTCATCCTTTATTAAGCTTTTTCTACTGGCGCTTCTTGTCACAAAAATTGCTATTGGCACCTGATGTCACTTTGCTTTTCGCTTTTAATTTAATGATTACTTGTTCATTATTCTTACCTGGGTATCATTGTTTTTCTTTTTAAAATAGAACTCTTTTATGGTAGATATTTTCCTCTGTGTCTGTGAAGAAGGGTACTTACTAACTGCTTTTTACTAATCTATTATGCGATGGTGGTGCTCTAGCGGGAGCTCTTTTTGCAGAAATGAGTGCTCTAGGAATGTCATCGATGGGCAATCATTCGAGTTCACAGCTCATGGCCGAGGAGAAATTGACACCGCCTGATTCGAAGAATCCTGCAGCGAATTTTGCCTCGGCTTTCAAGAACAAGGTACGTTTTATAAATTCAATAATGAAGTTTCACCAAACATCTCAAACTTTGATAATGAAATTATTCATTTTCAATATATATCATCAAGCAGACCGTCGAGCAGAATGTAAAGAATGCATCTTCGTGGTCGTCGTTAGCCCAAGCGTCGAGTCCCCAATCAGCTGCCGGAAGTAGCATGAAGAGTGCAGCACGAGATTCGTTCCAAGCGTTCAAGAAACAAGCTAAGGAAAAACAGGATAGGGTTAGTATCTATTTAATTAATGTAAATAAAGGACCTAATATACATTTAGAACGAACGTACCGAACGTAAAAAGCAGGCTGTAAATCATATCCAAAAATTTTATCTAAATTTATAGCAAAGAGCCTTGATGGAACAACAAGAGATTCGGCGACAACAGAAAGAGCAGGCGGAGCGCGAGAGGCTACGTCAAGAAAATGAGAGGCGGCGTGAACGCGAAGAGGAGGACGCTCTCGAGAAAGTGAGGAAGACTGTAGTGGAACAGCAGAGTGCAGCAATGGTTGTCAGTGCCAGGTCCGAAGAAGCGAAAGCTGCGACAGATACGGATAGTAGCAGCCCCAGTCAATCATCGAGCCAGGATAAGGCGGCAGCCGAGAGAGAACGACAACGGCTGCGCGAACAGGAACGTAGGCGACGCGAAGTGGTAAGTAAATTCTTATCAAGTCACTATAAATTTGTGCATTAAAAACGCACGACCTCTCGATAAGGACTCTTTCGGACAGAATATAGGTACGGAGATTACAAAGATTTAGGAATTTCGATGCTGAGTAATTACTATTTTTTTTAACGGTCATGAGATAACGTATAAAGTTTACAATGACGATGATGATCATGATACCAATGGTGTTAATGTGGAAGCTGCTAGAACTCGAAGAGGATGATGAAAAATTGGTAAAGGAATAGACGGAGTATCGCCAAGAATGGGTGTATTTGTATTTTCAGATGGCTAGCCGAATTGACATGAACATGCAGAGCGATTTGATGGCTGCTTTCGAGGAATCTTTGTAATATTACAATTTGCTGCTCATAATATTCCCACTGAAACCGGGCAGGACTTGGAGGAATAATGACGCTGGACGATGCCAGAGATCGTGTTAATATATACATATACATACTTCTATATACATAAATACATATATATGTATACACTTGGTGATAAGTGAAAGAAAAAAAAAGGAAGGAGAAGGTATGGATGAAGAAGGACGCTTATGTATTGGATCAAGTATGGATGAACAACTGTTGTGGTGGGGTTAGTGTGAGTTTATTCTTGGAGGGTTGAATGAAAAATGGCTGCATAAGGGTGGGGGGGGGGGGGGGGGCATTCCGAGGGAATAATTTGAGACCTTTGTTGAGGAGTTGAAAGAAGGCGGAGGAGGTCACTGTGTAATCGACGGACACCCAAGTGTGACCATGTAAATTAGATAAATACTTACGAGATACTTCGATAATGCTACCGACTATTGCGTTACATTTTCCGGTTTTCATAAGTTTGTACTTTATGTAAATTTGGAGGAAAAAAAGAAGATTATTGCAAAGGTTACATGAGATTTGCGTGCAAAGACGAAAGCGTGTGCTGCGTGAGAGAGTGCGGGGAGCGTAAAGTTGTGTACATTTAGTTAAGTTTTATATTTTTCCACATTCAGTCATTGATCGTTGCTAGGATTACGTAGATTCAACTTCTGCTAATAATATACCTATAATTATTAGCCATTGTACTAATGATTTCATTACAGATTACAAATGTTTTTTTGTCCCTCGATTATGAGTATACCGTATATTTGTAATCGCGTGAGATAGGTAGGCTTTGTTAAGTCAATAACGTAAAAATTTACCTAGTGCGATTATTCGCCTAGACGAGAACTCTCGTCATTGCGGGCATCTACGTTGCGCTGCGAATGACTGGCGGAAATAAAAAAGAGAGAGGGAGAGAAGGAGAAAAAAATGAACTAAATATAAAATGTCACAGATGAAGGTGAAAGGGTGAAACACTGATTTATTCATTCACCATAGAACAATGTCGTCAATTATTATGAGAATAATGCTAAGGTGATAGCGTCAAGTAGTTTCGATCTTTGATCCAATCAAGAATCCGCGTTATATCGAAGCAAATACCTAATTCCTTGTGTATAGGTGTGTTGCTATTAGAGAATGAAAGAGGAAAAAGGTAATCGAGATGGACCGTGATGCTGAGAGGGATTGGAGATGAAAAGGCCCGCGCGATAGCGATCAGCCTATTCTATGGAATCGTAATCGATTTCGCATGTAGTCTGTTGATACTAGAGGTCCTAATGGAAAGTTGTCAGAGGTCATGAGTAATAATGGAGGCGGGCGATGAGATTTATTGACCTGGCGAATAGCGGACTTGGGTAGAGAATGAATAAGCGGATATATTAAATAATCTCAAGGTGAATGCAGTGAGTGTCAACACTGTCTTCTTAGTCGTTGGAGTGAAGAAAAGCGCGTACTCGAAGATAACGTGAGAAGAGTGATGCTAGGGATCATTGGTGGCAGAAGCTGTGGAGATTGTGGGAAGAGAGTGGATACAGCCAATCACTAAAATCTTTGCGAAGAAAAGTGGAGTATGATAGAATTCGAATCCTGGGAATAAATTCTTTGAGGAAGGCTTTTCGAGGAAGATAAAATTAAATATATTTAAATTCAGGTGAATCTGGAGTAGATACACCAAGGATAAGTGTAGTCGTGGTAATGGTTAAATGCTGGATACTGATGGTTATGGTATTGGTGATGATGATAATGGTGATCGTGGTGAATGCCAATCTTTGATAGTCCTGAAGAGTCTTGATGAATATGGTAATTGTGATGGTGGTGGGTAATAATAGTAGTCAAAAAGTTGCACAGTGAAAGTGTGAAGGAATGAGAGTCGCGCGTTCTAGGTAGCCCTTCGACTAAAAGTTCCCTTGATTGTTGATAACAGTTTTAATTGGCAAAAAAAAAAGAAGTACAAAAAACGATATTGATAACTAATTTACAAGTTTTTGGATTGATTGTGTACTACTATTAATCTGAGCTATCACACCGATGGGATTAATTTTAATACTAGTACTTGAAATTATAGAAAATATAATATTAGTGGCTTTAGCGATATAATAGTACATATTCGATAGTGAAAGTTATTATGTGAATTATATATTATTAAATTATTTAATTGAATACAATTTTATTTTTTTAAGAGCTTCTCGAACCTGCAGTGTGTTTCTTTACGTTCTAACTCACAAACTTATTCGAAGAGCCAGCCCTTACTTAATTCCTTTCTAATTTTAATCCTTCGCACTTTCCTTTCTTTTTTTTTCTTATACGTATTGTCATCACGCCAAGCAGCCAAGATCGTTTGCAATGTAACTGTGCGCGTTATTCAGTAAATCTGTACAGTTATATACATTGGCTGTAGTACATACTATTAGATACAGTATGATGACGATAAGAATGACAATGACAAACAATGATGTCCATAACAGATTGTTATGAGAGAAACCCTAGCAGTATAGCGGTTCAATGTTTTCAATATGTTACAAAAAAAAAGAAATAAAATACAAAAAGCAGTAACGTTACATTAAAAAAGGTATAAGTAAAAGAAAAAGAAAAAAAATAGAAAAAAGTCGTTAACACTAACTTCTCTCTAGTTACACGGGCGTAATAGTCGCGGGAATCCTACAGCGTAAAAAAAAGGGATCTGATTTTTCCATAACTTTCATTACGTCTCCTCCTCTTTCGTATCTATTTAATTTTATCATATTTCCCTCCACCATTGAAACACTCGATCACCATTATTCACTTTTAGATCATCGGCTTGTCTTTAAAAGCAATGCCATTAAATTATTAAGCAAGTAAGACAGTCCACGAAAATGGTGACTTTCGCGACATGCTTTCCTACCGTTACACGTGTTTACGGAAACACCTATGTAGCCAGCCATTTAGCCAAGTAATCCAGCAACCATCCGCAATCGATTATTCGAATTAATTATTAAAAAAGATATTGAAAAGAAAAAGAAAGAGAGAAGGCGAGTACCACTTAGAGACACTTTCGAACGTCCCTTATCATTCATGAGTATAATATAATTTCATAACGTTAGAATAATGTCCTTCTTTCCCTAAAAGATCATGTTACTTGCGAATGAGAGAAAAGAAACAAAAAAAACCACTAACGATCACATCTAGAGATACGAAATCGATAAGTTATGTTGCGTAATATAGAATTAATAACTTCAGTGTACGTGAGTGTTCTTTCTGCGTGCGTGTTGCGTGCATGCAGGTCTGAAAAAAAAGCAAAGGGGAGAAAAAAAATGAATACCTTAAAAATCTATTGGTTAAGACTAATACGTTATAATGTACCCTCGTAAAAGTTATTTCGGCGAGGAAGGCTATGGATAATCGTTTAAATGATTCTAAGCGGCGTATATTAGACATTACGTTCGACGAAAATTTTCTAAGGAGTGCGCTCCGTAATTAATGATCGCGCGATGACCTCTCCGCATAGCACTCTCCCATGCACTGGTCACATGTACGAATTTCAAGAGAAAGATTTAATGAGAGAAAGAGTGTGAAAGGGGGAGAGAGAGAGAGAGAGAAAGTCCTTCCTAGCACGATACCCCTAAAATTTCGCAAAAGCTGCGTTATGCGTTACGGATTATGCGTTTTGCGATATATGCGATTGCGATGCTCCCCGAGCTCGACGCACTCTTTAGGCAGGAACCTTAAGTAGCGTGTGTTCAAGAGAGAAAGAGAAGAGAGAGAGAGAAAGTGTGTTTGCGTGTAACATGGCACGTCATGTGTGCATATGCGTTATTAGGTATTATTATTGTATAATACGTGATTTATAATTGTAAATACGAAGGAGAATCATTGGCAGCAATTAAAGAAAAAAAAAATGTATGTATAAAATATTAATACAATTCTATGTGATAAGGTTTGTAAGGACTAAGGAGGCCAATAGACAGATTGTGTAACCTACTAGATCTCAATGTAAGTTAGACTATAAAAATGTAATTCATAAGTAACACCAAAATCACTCTGCCGTATCAAAAGTAATTTTTATATAAGTTCCCACGGGCGCACATCATCTCCAATGGCACACGAATTTTAGCAGACTTACTAATTGATAGAGGATTAAACTGGTTGTACATAAATAATAATACAAATAAATGGTTAAAATAAAGAGATGCTTGATGTTGTTAAGTAAAAGGAAGATGGCTTGACTTACTTCATACTTTTACTATATCTTACAATAACTCATTGTATTATTTATCCATAATCTACCTCCGTGAGTACTCCATTTCCGGTATCGTTCGTTGCCGTTTAGATTATTATGCCTACTTTTATTTATCCTTGCTTTAGCTGTTATTATTTTTCTCATCGGCACCGACACCGTCGTAATATTGTAACTTTCCTTAGTTTTGTTATATTTCTTATATCGGAAGGAAGATAAGAGATTTTGACTTTGGAATATATGATTTTTAAAATCATTTGGCCTACAGCTTCTTTCCTTCTCTTCCTTTTACTTAACAGTATGGAAATGCGTTGTTGGAACTGCTGACATTCAAGATGTCGCACGAACATCTGTCAATGATAAATGGTCATGTGTCACTATCAACCGGATTATCATCCTTTCTGGTTATCAAGTCGTGTCCGACATTTCTTCATTGACGTTTCTTGTAATTTTATGAAAATTTCGTTTTCAAAAGGATAATCTTGATGATGTGTAAAGCCTGTATAGGGTTGAGGTTATATATATATACACATAAAAGGGTAGGTGGGGTAAGACGAGCCCCTTATGGAAATAATGCCGTCAGAACAATTCCAAAAATATATCACGATTATCCCACCTTCAATTAATTTTCTGGATAGCCCATCTTGTCCGAACGGGCACGTCTTCTCCCACCTTCTCCTATATATATCAGCATTAGGTACGTATTGTTGTTTTCTTACGTTACAATTCAAAGAGAATATATGGAGATCATTGTGTACACTAATAATTATAACGATTAAGAGTAATACTATTAGCGTATAACATATATAGGTATAATCTCAAAGAGTATGCTTATATTACCCTAAAGGTCTAATTAAATACTAACTGAAAGTATATATTTCCTTCATTGTCATCTCCTTCTAGCAATTCTCCAGTCATCTTCTTGCAACTGAAGTATGCCGATGTGAATTCTCCAATGCAGATGCAGTACGCGACAATGGCTGTGTTTCCACCGGAGTCGAACGACAGTTAAGATACATTGAATGTATACCTGTAGTTTACTCATATACAGATATACATACAGACACGTAATTCATCTCGATACTCAATTTCGGTGGAAACATAGCCCATGACTGCTATTTCACCGTACAGAGTTTAAACACGGTTGATAAACCTCATTGGTCGAGCCCGTGAAACTCTTGCGCGGGATTGGTTAACCTTGTCTAGGCTCTGTACGGTGTAACAGTAAACTTCAAAAAAATTGCGTTAGACGCTAAGAATTGTGTGCACAATTTGTAAACGTAATCTGTTTATTTAAGAAAATGAAATCGATGAAGATGATCTAGGCGAAGAGTAAAAGTGTTACTGACGATCAATCAATCTGCTCCTTCTGAATCGACCATGCTCCTTTGATCTGCATGACGTGTTTAAGCATCTTCCTTCGCAGAGCCAACTCGTATTCGTAAAATGCGAATCCCTGTTATTAGAATTACGTGTATTCAGTCTTACCATATTTAAAGTTATTATTGTGTTCCTGCGACGTCGTATCCGTACATCGTCGATCAAGTGAAATGAATCCTGTAAGCTTACGGGGAGACTAAAGATAAGAGAGTAGAGGCCAAGTAAAATGGCGACAACAATAAGATTTTCCTTTGTGAGTTATAATTGACTTTCTTGACAGCTTCGAATGGTGGGTAACTTTGCCGAAAGAAAGTACGTGCATGAATTTCTAAGTTAATAGGCCTTTATCATGATTTATCAATAGAACACACTTTGTTTGGTATGCTACCACATAGGGCACTTTACTATATACGATTTCATAAGGTTGGTAAAATTGTACAACGGTTCACTGCTTGGAAACAGTGAATAAGAACATCAAAGGCGACAGAATATCTCTGTTCGAATTCCATTCTCATAACACACCCAATGCTATCCTTGACGGTTGTCAGACATTGTGCGAGATCCTTTTTATTCCTCGTGGTTTACCATCTTAGATCTTCTTTGTAATAAATAACGATAATTTGCGTAATAGTGGCTTCTAGTCCTTTGCAAGCAGAACACCTTGTTTACCGTTATCACTACATACATATAATTTTTATAAATATTTTCAATTTCAAGATAATCGGCTCTCGCTAACGTAAAATATTGTTTAATGTACATTTATATATATTTTAAATATACGGTCAATCAAGTAACAGACAAACTTCCACTGACCAAAAGTGATCATCCCCTATCCAGCAACAGTTCAATCTATGTCTTCTAAGGTTACGTATCGTTACGAGTTTTAGAAGAGTTAATATTTCAATGAATACATTGCCAACATCACTTTTTCAATCTTTCATCCATCAATGACGCGCGCGCATGCGCACTGCCTCAAATATACACGCTCATTTATACATTACGTAACTTTAAACTCGTCAGCCTGCTTCCTCTCGAGAAGCATTCGCATCTTGTTATAGACATTTGTTAGATCATTGAAGTACACCATAGCCTCATTAGATCATTAAATACGTCAATAGCTTCTTTCACGAGGAAACAAAAACAAATATTTATATTAATGGAGAAATTCGCATAGCAGGACATTTCGACGTGTCAGATAGACGATAAGGACTTGATTTAAGTAGTTGCATCTTCATTAGCTTTAATTCCGAACGAATGACTAAGCTTTGCAATCGGTTCAGGAATATTTGTAGCTACAGTATTACTCATGGAACTATGCATAATCGTAACACGTTCATTCAATGTTAATGATTCACATCAGTAAAACCAGCCCTATGATAGATCCGTCATCTTCGCACAGGCACTTGATTCGAGATGACACTTCTTTTTCTTGATGCTTAAATTCCTGATATCTTGACGATCTCTTAACACGATTGCGTAACGATTTTATATAACGAATTGACTTGCAGTGTTTTTTAATTCTAATCTAATTGCCGATATTGCTAACGGAACTTCTTGGCTGGTAATACCGGTGGGGATGGTAGCGCTAATGGTGGATTAAATGTAAATTAGCGCATTACGTTTAACGCAAGGGAATGTTGATACACTGTTGTTTGTTCAAATTAAGCGTGCAGTTTAGCAAGATCCGAAAGGAAAGACTTTGGCGTTATTATGTGGGAGGAACCTGCAACGAGAGAAAAACGAGTCTGATAAACCTGCTATTGGATTCATTGTATTATGGATCGATATTTTGATCTTTACTATTTCTAAGCTTATTACGATTATCAGATTAGATAAGAGAGAATTACCGATTATCACTTCCCAGTTCTTGAGAGCATTTGTCACTTCATAGGCACAACGTATCTCCGAGAAGCAAACACCGCCTACGATGAATACGATCAATCGTGGTACATTTTTAATCGTTTGCTGACCTTTGTCCTTATGCCAGTGGCCATAACGAGCACTAAAAAAAATATGCATATACTACATTGAGAAATAGATAACAAAAAAGTAATTAGTATATGATTTCTAATATTGATGAGCTTCGTACCTTGTTGGGGCGTGATACACGGAGTTAGTAGCTCGTCCTGCCAAGAAGGGGAAGTGCTTAGAGTCAAGTTTATCCTCGATGGAGTCCTCCATAATGTCCTTGACAATGGGTGTCCAGCGACTCATCTGGTAAGTCTGTTCAGTGATCCTTTCCTTGCGCGTCACCGTATACTGTTTCTTGCGTGGGCCCTGATCACAGAATTTCGAATTAGTGGGATTGATTGACAGAAAGAATATTGACTAACAAAGAAAATAGCATTCCTGAGAAACTTACATCGACAACGACGTTAATACCAAGTTTTGCCATGTTGATGATCGTTTGTTTATCTTCAGGTGAGACTTGAGCATGTTGAACCAATCTATTCAAGTTGTCCTCGGGAATTCCATTCTTGCTTATTACGTAGAGAGCAATAATACGTAGCTTATCAAGATTATTTACTGTCTGATCAAGAAGAATCGGAGTAATATTACGCATCTGATCTTTGATTCGATCACCCTCGGCATCCGTCCCCATTGCCAGATCCTGTTCAACCTTGCAGAGCTTATCCACGTTGCCCTGGTAACGCTTCATGCAATCCTCTGCAAGATGCAGATGGGTTGCATACTTGCTCAGCTCCTTCTGATACTGAGGCATCTTTTTAATCATCTGCGAGAGGTCCCTCATGCTCTGCTTGTCACCCTGTGGCATTCTCTTTGATTCCGTGAATTTTTTCAGATTCTTTGTGACGTTCCTGCAAAAGTAGAAGTGAATGCACACCTGACCACCTGCGACATTCTCTCGTGCTTTATCATATACGCACAGTATATGATAGCATTCCAATAATTCTACTCACTGGGAAACGACAGCAATGTGCTGATGCCTCAGCTCTACCCACAACTCATCATTCTCATCTAACAGTACTTCCTTCTCGGCTTGTCCGGCTGACGCCTCATACCTTTTAATAGAAAAAATATTTTGATATGAACTCGGTCAATCACTATGACCATCTCGTATTACCTGTAGACGTCATTCTCGATCTCCAGGAGATCGTAGGCCATAGCTTGGAGTGTCAGCTCGTGCAGTAACGGCGAGACGCAATCAAAACCGCGATCAAGAATGAGAAGTTGAGAACGAGCCTTTTCTGGACCTTCACCCATTGTAGGTTCATCCGCCTTGTACGCGTCTAGTTTCTGTTGAACCATCTGCGCCAATTCGACATTGCGTTCAAAGTCACTGCAAATGAAAATGATACTCTTGATGATCTAAACTTTTTGATTTGTTTTCACTGAACCTCTGTTTGATATTTACCTGCGATATCTAACCGATGGATACTCCCCAAGAGTAGCACAGAGGGTGGCTATCTGCTCAGCAATTCGTTCCATATCAGCGTTCCTTAAATCGGCGAAATTAGGATTGTAGAAGCAGGCAAATGTCGCACGAGAATCCAACGAAAAGACCTGAATCACATTAAATGATTAAATATTTGTGGTATAGAAGAAAAAGAGTGACAGTCTAAGCAGCTGATTACGCAATTACCATTAAATCAAATGACTTTAATGTACATGCGTGAAAAGACATAGGAAGCTAATCAGTGAGCCAAGCATATCCAGATATTTAAGAAATAGATGCTTGCAAGATTGGCTCTTTATAACAAAGAGTAAGATACGAAGAAAATGATAAGCCAAAGTAATGATTAGCAAGCGACAATGAAGATGCTTTCACCTGCGATTCATATGGCAGAAATGCAATGTTGATCTCTTTGAGGGTTTTGATCTTTTTAGCGGCGAGGGACTTGCAGAGTTCATTGAACAGCTCCTCCGGGCACACTGGCCGAGTGCAAGCATTAACGTAATAGCATCGTTAATCATTATTAACTATTCATGATTAATCAGTATCCTCGTATCAAAAGGAAGACGAGGTTTTAACGAGTTCTTCGCGCAATATTCATAAGAGACTCTAAAAAGAACAAGGCGAAAGCTAGGAAGGATTCTCACAACAGTTAGTACGAACGTAGTACGACAGTAATATCACCGATGGCACTCTTTACGCAAATGAGAAAAAGGAAGGAGAGGAGAGCAAGAAAGTGAAAAAAACCACGCCTAACCGTCACAATTAATTTACAAATTCATCACATGTAGTCGCATGAAAAACGTCTATGCTTTACCTGTTCCTCGTACGGAATGAATGCAATGTTGATCTCTTTTAGTGTCTTAATGTGTTTAGCTACCAGTGCGTGACACAACTCTTTGAATAATTCGTCAGGACATGCTGTAAAGAAATAAACTGAAAACTAATTTGAAAGGAAAAGGAATGGAGAAGAGAAGGAAGGAAGGAAGGAAGAAGACGAAAGTAAAAAAAGACAATGAAGCAAGTAGTTCCTCCTCGTTCTAGTCGATATCGAGAGAAATTCAGTACAGATTTGTTCCAGTAAATCTCGAAGGATGATGCGATCTCTAGTATACCTTCAGTAAAGTAAACATGTGCAGCCTTGTAGATCATCTTCGTAGGATTATTAAAATCTTCAATGAGCTTTTGAACTGAGGGATTGCAAGGGGTGATCAGATAAATGGCCTCCATTGTTGGAAGAGGCTCCCGCTTTTTATTGATATCCTCGACTAGAGTGATACCCTGAGCACTGATATCGTGCATTTTACAACAGGCTGAAACCATCCTCATGGCGAGCTGATCCACGACGAGGATTCGCCATTCGACCCCACCTGCCGTCTTCTTCTTCTGCTTGATGACTTCATTCATAATCTCTGAAAAACGATTATACGACTTGGTTTCAGAATATGTTCTCAATTCCTTTGATTCGTATTAATTTATTGTGATCATTTCATACGAGGATCTAGGATCTAGGATGTTTTAATGCGATTTATGCCAATACGTTTGATACTATTATGTATGTAATCCACTTTGTCGTCTTTCCATTTATTGATCGTTTTTGCGAAAGTAACCTACTGACGTCAACTCTGTTCGTAAGTCAGCCGGCCAACCAGCCAACCAGAGCGCTTTGTATGCTTCCCGTATATTCCTAAAACGCCGATGACATCCCTGGGTTACTCCCCTAGCCGCCCTGGTTCACAATGCGCAGAAGCACCCTTCAATGCATAGCCGACGAGACATCCTTACACGTAGACCTTTCGCCCTTGCTTTTCTACTTCCTACATATAATGTAAAGCTACGAGATTACGCAAATGCACATGACAATCTAAAACGCAAATGTTTTTTGTTGTTTTAGAAACAAATCAAAGAAGGAAAATGTAGGTTTTGCTTAAAAAGGTCAACTATTCTGCTAGATATTCGAAGAGAATTGGACAAATGAATAATTGAAATTCAGTCAAATTAATTGACGCTTAATTTAATTTTGATTTGGATATTTTTAAGGTATCGAAGCTTTTGTATGCAGGTGTCATTTTTGCACAATAGAAAAATTATTTATTAAAGTTGGAAGGATTCGGTGTTTATGGATTTGATATAGCGACATTACGATTACAGCACTTGTCTGCTTAACTTTTGATATTTCATTAGAACATTAAGAAACAGGCGACACGGATAATCAAGAAACCGTGACATTTTTTCTAATTTCCTAAAGGAGCACATTCGATTTCGCGAGTACATGAGGGATTTAAAAATTACGTTATTTTTTCAGGAATTTGTTGGAGCGTACGAAGCACTAATTTACTGGTAAACACGTTTTCCTTTCCGATTTGACGTTTCTGTCCAACAGTCGCTTCCACACGGATGAAATCATCGCGGATATACGCCCACCGATTTGTCAAACCTTTTTTGATACCTGATCGCACTGAAATCACTATGCTTTTCATTAAAACGTTAGCAGAACATCTTGCGTTTTATATAATCATAGGGACTATCGTTTATTTATCTGAGAAACGTCGGAATTTTAGACTTTTTCTGAATACTCACTTTGTCCGACTTGTTCCTTGAGCGCCATTTTGACAGTACTGATTTCACCACTGTCCGATAGATGGCTACGTTTAGTTCCAACAGATAAAAAGAACAGATAAATAAACAATTATCTGGATCGAGAAGATAATCGTACAAGTTAATCAGAGGATTTTGCACTTTATAATTAAAATTAATACACCTGCTGGACGCATCCGTTAATTAATAACTATTCATAGTAGGATATTGAGTAAAATTCTTCTAATAAATCACCTTCTAGCAAATTAATGTCCCATAACAAAATTTCTCCGTCAACTGTTCCCAATCTAGAAACATATTACATATCATTTATTAGAATCTAAGGCGACTAAAAAGCTTCGCAGATTTTATAAAAGGATTCAAAGTAATACATGGTTAGATGCAAACTTATTCATGTTACATGCTTCTTATGTATTTCCCATCTTTTCGTATTATATATTGAGAAAATTACATTACCGACCATAGGTTATAGACCTACGGTTTAGTACTGTTTTAATGTTAAATTAAATATGCGGATGATATATCACAATATCCAAGTAGCAGTAACAATTCAGTATAGATTTTCTATGCAATTCAAAATTTATCTGCATCATAAGAGATGTTTCTCATAGATCCTACATCCGATCGATACATACCTCACCAAGATACCTTATACCGGCAATCTTTTAATTTTATGAGTTACCATCAGGTTGGCATAGCTCACTATGTTTTCTATTCGTCTGCTTTTCGATTCAGTCGGCTGCTGTGCTGCTGCCTAGCAAGCTGGTAGGATTCCTCATCAGCAGTTTCACTCAGTTTGAATCTATAACCCGGTGCGGTAGGTTCGCGTTGTTCGGTGATTCGTGTTTTTGCCATAAGGAATTGATAGTTACTGTTTATATTATACGACTGGCATTGACCACGCGGTTTCTCAAGTAAAACACATATATGTATAAAAGTTTGGCAAGCCTTTCCTGTAAATTGACTTACTCATTGGGGGAAAAGATGTGATTCTCGGATATATTGTAGTGAATTGTCGCGAGTTCTCTTCCGCGAGATTTATCTATACGAAAAGTGCATTTGTGGCGATTCTCATTGGATTTAGTGATTAAAACAAGTCATTCGTCATGAAGCTGGAATATCCATGTCGCGTAGAGGGTTGGCTCAATGTATGCGGTGAGTCTTGAAACACATGTTACATATAATTCATCATATGTTATATATAAAATGTGAGCATAGAAATTGCAATGGTAGGATTGACGGTTGCAGATTGATAATAAATGTTTACGATCTCATTGACAAGTGTTTGGCATATCACGTTTGCAATGTCATTTCGGATATTACCTACCTGTCTTACTCATGGTGTCAGGATGATCTGGTATAATAGCCATTGTAGAATAGTAAAGATTTCGAAAGGGAGAGTTGAGTGTTGAGTGAACGAGTACGCGAGTTGCTCCACGCTTGGCACACGTTCACGGATCTTGACTTACTAGAGTTGCATAACTCAAGGGAGAGTGAGCAAGAGATACAAAGGAAAGAGAAAAAGAAAGAGATGAGAAAAATACTTGGTTCTCTCAAGACTCTAGAGACAGTGGTCGAATCATGGCTGAAGTTGATACGTGGTGTATTAATGGTGTATTAAGATACAGTACTTAGAAATTAAAATATGGGTACCGTCGGTTACTTGAAGGGACTGTGGTCTGTACGTGGTGAAGAGAGTTCATTGGAGCTTGGCTATTGTTATTGTCATATGGCAGGGAATTATGAATATTTATAGAGAGATGAATAAGAGTGTGGATAAATAATGAGTTATCAGTTTACCAAGCTGCTCGTGCGGCCTTTAGATTATAATCAATGATTATCGGCAGACCATTTCGAAGGTTTATATGTGATTAAGTATTGGATAAATCAGTGAACATGCATTGAAAGGTAGGCGGGTGGGGGTCATTGAGCAGAATGTCAGAAAGATGAGTTAAAAAAGTCTTTTTAAAGGCGTCAGCAAGTTTTCTTCTTTATTATACGTTAGAAATTGCTCTTCGTTCGAAGACGTTATTCGGTGGGTATCGAATGAATTTATAACTCTTCTGCGTAGACAGAATTTTGAAAGAGTCAATAAATAAAAAAAGAAGCCAAGTTTTCTTACGTCTATTGGCAATCGCCACATTGAACGTTTTACTAAGGAGACAATGGCGGTCGTAGCAGTCGAAGCGGGTCTTATCTATTTTGGAAGTGTCAGCAATATTCCCTGGTTACACGGGACAGTAGAGGTAATTTCGATCCTCGCACGATGATGTCACTATCTATCAGCATTTCTCCGGGCATTCCGCCCTGATGATTTCAGTCCTAGTATTGATATCACTGTCACCTTTTCCATCTTCTATCTTCTATATGACGACGGTAATACATTTTCTTGACATCGGAACCAAATGGTTCGAAGATAATAAGTTCGCTCATAACACTTTACGAAGATAAATATCGATTCGACGAGTAAGTTATCCCGATTGTAGGTTAGGTCTCTCGTAGTACCTTATCGTAAATGGCGAATGGTTCGTGACCCCATGACGTTGCAAAGTCCATCGTTTCTCATGATCCCTCAGTGACCACATCACCTCCAGAATCCCTTTTGAATCTCAAGATAACAAAGGTCACGCTTTACCTTATCATGGATTGTACGAGTCGCGAAATCGGCCCGTTTAGAGATGCAACGGTGGTCTATCAAGCGTGACCGGATCGCCAGGGTCGTCTCGCACTTTCACGTTTGAAAGGACAAGAGAGCAGAGACTACTAGACACTAGATAGTTGGTACTTTGAAATACACATAGTTGCGCAGCCCTGTAGTCTATGGTAGATACACGTGTGTCTTATGTGGCTTGGAACGAAAAGCAGTCGATGCTCGAATATCTCGTTGTGCCGTAAAACGAGAAATCCGTAGGCGAATTTAACGATGACGCAGTCGCGAGAACGAACCGCGATTCCGTGCACGAAACCTGCCAGATGTCGATGGACTAGTCGATATTTTTGCTATCGCAGCAAGGTGCCGTTTCCATTCCGCTTATACGATTAGAGGCTATATATTTAGATGTTTTAAATAATTTACTATCGGTAAGCCGCTTCTGATCTTTGCTACGAGATAAGATTCGTTTGGAACGATTATAATTGAATGATTAGAGCATTGATAAAATTTTGAATTATAATGACCATGACTGTAGTAGTAGTAGTAGTAATAGTATAGGGAAAGGTATACTCTGATTTCTGACAACCTTCTCTCTCCTTTCTCATCGTTAGCAGCGCGAGAGTCGTCGGGACTCCGAGAAAGTTGTCAGAACTTTATTATTGACCTAGCTCCATAAATTCGCGGCAAAATCCTCTTCGAAGTTCCTCCTTTAAGATTAAATTGATGAACTTCACGTACCGTCGGAGGAAGATTAAATTTAAATGGGAAATGTTTGGCTGTCAGTCTGAATTTTCTGTCTCTTTAAATTCACTGGGTCCTCTCTCACCTTTCTTGTGTAGGATGTCACTAACTTGTTCTTTTTTTTTTATATTGTCATGCTTGTCGCACAGTGTCGCCCCTGACCGAATTCGAGGGATCCTGACTGAATCACGAAGACCGTATGTGCGTGCGTGAGTCACTTTAGTGAAATCGAAGTAGTACGTACGCACATGTTGTGTTATGTTGCATGTGGTATATAACAACATGTCACAGGTGTGTTTTGCTCTGCTGTTGCCTTTCGAAGAGGTTGGACTCCTGTCTCGTTCGCCTCGTGCGAGTTGATAATTTTGTGGCTCCAGAAATAAAAAGGCGTATTATTTTTTTTTTCATATTTTTAAGTGCCGAGATAATTTCGAGTTCAATGACTTATTCGATTGCTGTCACAGTTTGTTCGTTCGATCTGTTGAATCACTCTGTGTTCATACATCTCAATATTCGGAATATTACAATTTCTTATTATTACATAGTGACTTTAACTAAAATTCCGAAAATACAAATCCTTGAGGCAAGATTGAAAACACATCCTAGACTCTAGACTGTAAATGTTGAGTTGGTTCGAGGAAAAAAAATCTTCGTCTCTCATGACCGTTTCGCACTCTCATTACGGAGGTCAGAATGCTCTCACACTTGGCGGCGTTTGATTTGAAAATAATACACGCAACTCAGGCATAATGCTGCGCAAGGATAATTTATTGCGAAGGAAGCATCGTTAACCGCTCAACTTGCAAGTGACGACATATCTCGCGGAACCATATTCAGTTAGTCTTGAATCCATCCAGCCCCAGGATGTTCCTAGTCCATTTCCAGCGCGTCTCACTTCCGCTTAGTAATGGAGACCTATTTTTGTCGCGATCCATGTACAGCTTCTCGCATCTCTGGTATCCAAGACGGCCGCGTGTCGCGTGCCACGTTCCACGTGCTACGTCCCACGTCCCGCGACCCACGTGCCACCTGTCACCTGTCACCTGTTTCCAAAGTGTCCTCCACCCCAAAACACGTAGGTATCACTGAACGATATCGCCTGTTATTTCTATCGATCGAACTCTCCATTCATTTGGTATTCATTTATACAGAATGCTGTTACAGACGTAAACAAGCGTGCAAAATGAATAGCGCGCGGTAGAATTATGAGAAATATAAATAAGAAGAAGACGGTACAAAGCAAATGGCCGACATTTTTCTGGGAATTCAGAAGCAATGACATGGTGGAAGTAACAAGACGTTAATAATTGGAAGTTCGGTTGGACGTGGGAAGAAAATTCGGATTGAGGATCAACAAGAATTTCTCGTGAATGACTAAAGAGAGAGGCAATGACTGACGGAAGCTCTCAAATGACGAGTCTATAAGTTTTTGTATTCTTTTATTGCTGTCCCGTTTTTTCTCGTAACTCATAAATAGATCAGCAGCCGTCTTAGTTTGCCGAGTATTATCGGCAACCAAAATAGATGCCCACTGACGCATCGTCGTTGCACTTCTTGTTCTATTTCCCAAGTGTATTTTCAGATTGGATGCTCAGCATTTGCCAACGAATCTTTCTCTCTTCCATCTCGTTCCGTTGTCTTGTTGTTCACTTATCGCTTCTCTACTTTGACTTTCTCATTCATGGATTCGCTTTACTCATTTCCTGTACTCTACGCGATCGTTCATTCACAGGCTTCATTGGTTTCACTGGCTTCACTTTTGCCGTAGCTGCTTTTAGGGGCGACGTGCTGCCATCTCGGGTTCCGAAAATACATTCGGCAATTCCTACTTCCAGTCACTTCGTTTCATCGTGCATTTTACTATTGTTAGCAATCCTGGTCGTCTAATATTCTTAAAATGGAGACAATTACAGCTGTTCCTCGATACTTCACTGCTTTTCAGTTTTTATCGTGAAGTTGGTCGCGGGTTACTGTGAGGATCCAACGCCGCGCACGATTGCCAATTAATTATCAGCCGTGCAGCTGCTGCGTCGATTGATAAAGCCGGCTATGGTGATTGATTGATTCGTGTGGATGAGAGATAAAGAGAGAATAGACAGAAAAGCACAGATTGATCCGATATTTGAAATTTAATCTCGATCGCTCTCCAGGATCGATCTTTGATCCTTCGACCTTTGTGCTTTACTGACGCGCGTATAATCTCCTGTTACGGCCAAGCGAGAACCAGGGATGCGCTAGGGAATTTCATTTCTCTCAAAGAGCGGAATGCTCTTCCGACTATTCGGTCGCATAGTAACCAGGTAGACTGAATGAGTGAAAGTTAGTGGCGCCTTTTAGTTTGCACCAGCTACTTCTCCCTATGCAGGCAATTCGCTAGTGTCTAACGGACCGATATTGCTGTCGAGCGATTTTTTCGTTATTTGGCTGCTTGCAATATTGAAATTACCCGACAGCCGTTTGTGTACAGGCCAATGTGCCAGTGCGATCGATGGATGCACGTTTTTCTCTTAGGCCTTAACGTGCTCGATTGTTTGTCATCGCCGATTCTTATTTACTTTTCACAATAGTACCTATATAACTGACTCTTTGTAATACAAGACAGTAACCCTGTCGCACTGATGGGGTAGTCAAGTTCGCACGATGCGTGTCACGCATTCTAAACACACTTCCGTCACGAGTCTTGTCTCCTAGCCGCCATAACTATAGTAATAGTAGAATCCACATGCGACGAACGTACGTATAGTCGGTCTACGAGTTCGGTGTGGTTTTTTGACAGTTCGCAAATAATGCATTCCTAAGCAAATCACACGTGGTTTTCCATAAAATAACGTAAATATATGCTAAAATAGGAAAATAAAATATAAATATGTTCAGTTCAAAATCATGCATATGCATTTTTGTATCAAAAATTTTATGTAATGACACGTGTGCCTTGCTAGAACCTGATTGTTTTCGATCTGTCAATAAGCACATCGAACTCGTGGACCGACTATACATGCGGACATCCTACAGTTAGGTCTCTGCGTTAACATAGGGTTATTACGTAGATGCGATAACGTCGATGCGTCTACTGGTTTGCGCAAGAGGGCGTCATTACCAGACGCACGCACTCGCACTTTTTTATCTTTCCGCATCTTTTCTTCGTTCCTTCGCGCTTTCATCACTAGCCGGTATTTTTCTTTCTACGGAACGCACGCTCATTATTCGAGCTACCTGATTACGGAAATGCGTACGCGTTCTGCGTGTTCGAACGAGCGGGATTAATAATCCAAATGGAGCGGAGTTAATATTGCGAGAGTGGCTCGCTCTGACGGATATTTCTATACACCCAAGTCTGGGGGCAGAGTCGTGTTTTGACCGGTGAACGCTGAGGTTCGGCTTTTCATTGGATACGTAGGCAAAAACGACAATGTGCTTTGTGTGTTCGTCCTTACTTGATATGACGATCTTAAGAGCACCTTGCAAGAGGATTAATATTTTTTTGATCTTATCTATAATTTCAGAACCTTTCTAATTTTAGGGGTCAGCTGCTAATGGTGGTCGGCATGTAAATGTCTAATTGTGAATATTTGGATTATGCGTGAGTAGTAGTTTTTGTTTATTTGACAAGATTGAAAGAGCCAAAGGCTAGGAAGATTTTCTGTTTGGTATCTGTGGCGTAGTTCGTAGTCATATCTATATCCGTGGAAATAGCCAGGCTGTGTGAAGATGAGGTCTTCAGGTTGACGGCAGATGTCCCTTTGTGGCAGCCGACGTGAAAACCGCGCTGATTTATCAGACAAGTTGCACCTTACCCGACCACCCCTCGTGCTCTCCATACTCTTGCGGCTCTGCTTCTTTGATCCCCTCTGCTACCTAATAAGAGATTGCCGTTAGCTGCCACGTTGAAACGGAATGAGTTTTAACGAGTTCAAAAAGAGACTCGGACTCTGTCTTTCCCTTGAAGTTAGCGGGCGACCCTTCGTACTATTTAATTCGTTAGGGGTTCACGAATCTGCGAAAGTCGACGCCAACTGAAATAACCCCTATTTCATTATACGACATCCCTATGTACTATATGTAGTTGCGTTACTTTATTATTGTATATAATTTTACACTGTACTAGCAGCAACCGTAACTCGATCGATCAGAGTCGAATTTCGCGACAGAGTATAATCGCATAGGTCGTTATTTGATATTCTCTAGTCATGACTTAACCTGATTCTATCAGAATGAAAATGAACTTCTCCCCTAACATCAAGCTCCGATGTATTCCTAGTGGTTTAGTGGTCGAGAGAGCGGCCGTTTGTGCCAAATGGGAATTTGAACGATATATCTCGTGAGGGTTATCGATAGGGGAAGATAAGGGCGCAGTAAATAATTGTTGATCATACACTAAACTTTGTTTTCTTTATGCTACGTATATTTCGTCTAAATTTCGCATGACGAGGTAGATCGCTTCACCTGACCGCTCGAAAAAGTAGTTCGAGTAGTCCTGGGACGACCTGTGCCTCTTCAAAAATACGGTCGCTTAATTCATAGCATAGCTAAGCGTTACCAAAGCTCTATATTTTCCTTACTCATTAGTTTAAGGCACGAGTGTTACGAGAGTCTTCATCGCCTCTTCTTACTTCGAATGCTTTCATTTGACTGTGAGATAGTCGCGCTCCCAGTGCCATCTAGCGGCAGTCCCGGCACTAACGGCTCTAGCAAAAGTATAATACTACGTCGATTCCCAGGAATCGATCTGGAGCGAAAAGAAACGTTAAACATACAAAGAGCATCGCGTGTTTCCGATGTTTTCATTATGCTAGGAATCGCGTGAACTCTCGTCCGTGTGAAATGAAAACGCAGCAGGGAGATAAGAATGCGACGTCGGAAAGATCTCGATAGTGTTTAAGGTTTAAGGTTAAGTGAATCGCGTGACTTTTATTTTACCGTAATGGCCATCTTATAACGATATGCTTGCTCTCCTATGTGTATCCTATGACAATGTCCTCATATCTCATTGCTGCACCAGGATCTTGTATGTACCCGACATGCATTGTCTCTCAATGTCCATTCTAACGAATACACCTTGCATCCCTACACCCTGTATTTCCTGTGCCTGTGCTTGTGTACTCAGATTCGTGCTACATCATCGGTTGCAGATGCGACATGCCTAAGTAAATACGATAACGCAAGTATCCTTCGTATCTGAATACATTTCTAGGACATGGTGTCCTTGCGTGAACGAGCTCTGAAAAAATCGTATGCTTTTATACTTGATATCTTTTTTAGAGAATTGTAATGCCGTTGTAACTGCAGCTTTGACGTGTCATGGAGTTCTCTCTAATACAGAGCAGCAACCCCCATACGGACGCATCAAATAATAAGGGACGCAATTCGTCAGCGTGTGCAGAATTAAAACGTCTCTCGAGTTACTTGCTGTGGCCTGCGTGCCACGGAACGAGGGTGAGGTGCCGAGGGTAGGTCTGCACCCTTGGTTGAGGGTAGGTGGAGGGTAGAAACCGTGTGTATGGAAAAGAGGGTAGTTAGACAGATCTCGGTGCGCATGAGAGAGCGGGGACCCTGTGAGGAGACGATCTAGGGGGTTGCTAGTGAAACGCTGCGAAAACGCTACGAAATGGCTCAGGCTGAGTTACGTAGGGCTAGATATTGATTGCTGCCACTCCGAACAGTCTCGCAAATAGACGCACGGACGCATCGATGCCATTAAACTTCCGGTTCTCATGATTGCTTTGCACCGTGATCTGCGTTCTCGTTGTTGCATTCGGTCGAATGTATGAGATATCGTGTTTGACATTCTCAGCAATTTCTTCAATCTCTTCGATTTGGTAGAAGGAGATTAAGGTACCTTAACGTTGCTGTTTATTCAGTGGTTCAAAGAAGACGGCAGCCTCTGTTGTTTGACGGTTGGCTGCCTGGTTGGTTAACCATAGAAAGTTGTCAGAGAGCGGATTATCTTTATTTTTGAGGTACCGCCATAAATCGGTCGGTCTTTTTCATCCCGGCGTGATATCACCCTAAGTAGCTGCTAGGTGGTCCCGACTGTGCGACTAGTTGGTAAGTGCCGGTACTTCTTCTGATATTTATAACCCTTGGGAGGCTTTGGATTTTCCATAAATGCACGAAGGCGACGAAGGAGGTGGAGGGCGAGCAGAAGCGACTAATCGGATTGAGGAGGCGCCAAGACGACGCGTAAACTCACTGTAAATTGGAAATATCGAGAATCGTCCATGGAATCAGGAAGCTGTGTTAAGAAGATGCGAATAGAATTCTCAAGGAAGGTATTAACGACCAACAGCCATACCGAGGAGCGACGTCCTCTCGTTATACAATAATTGAATTAATCAGAGAAATGCACCATAGTATGACCTGACATGACACGTCACCGGAAGTAAAGCCCTCTCATCGATTAATCTGCATCCCTACTTGAAAGTCTCACAACGTCTCGTACCTTGCAGCGTCTTTCAGAGTGCATTCGTGCCGTCTCGACGCGGGTGCTATGCCCTACGACCATTATCTGTGTATATACACTATCCCGTGCTTCGCATAGAGAACACCTTGGCGTTACTCATCCTTTTGAATGATCGAAGCTCGTACACGTATGTATGTGCCAGGTGCTGCCACTGGTGATCAGGGCCCCTCCCAAAGAGAACATTCCAAATCCTTGTTGCTAATGGCTGCTGGATATGAACAAGAGGCCGATTCACTGCGGTGCATCCACTCGAGACAATTTACCGACAATCAAACGATAAATTCGGTAGCCTAATTGAGAATAGTTTAATGCCGTAACGAGCACTCGTCGCCTTGGCCTTTTTATTTCTTCTTCCATTACTCACCCACTCACGATCGGTAATGGATATTTTTTTCTTTGTATTGCTCCTACACAATACTTCACCGGTTGACTAGGAGACGGGAGTATCGAGTTACTTCTTATTTACACAAAATGTTTTTTTTTAAATTTAGTACGTAATTTGGGCACTGGATTATTTTGTTGATTCTCATCTTCTACGAAATCAGGACCAAGGGACAGTAACTACGTATTCTAGATATTTTGAGTAGTCGATTTTATCGCGTGACCGAATCCCGTTCGTCCTCGCAGACTTTTTATGGTACAGCAAGAACATTCGAAGAAGCCATGTTGGCAGTTGTTCAAACGATGCATTTTAGAAAATCGATTCGAGTCTCTGCAGAGGTCTCTGCAGTAAACGTGCAGGGCATGAAAGAATGAAATGTTACTAGTATAAAGGAAGGACGCGATATCGTTGCCTTTATCAGTGAAGCTAATTGGCTTTAGACATGTATAAAGTAGAAGATTAATTCTTCGTATCATATATATAGGCTTGTTCAAGAGTATTGTACCAACTGAAGTCAGTCTATCCATTTGATTCCCATGATAGAACCCCTTTCACGTCATGCAATTCTTCTGAATAATCCTGTGTATACTTATAATATCTAAACCTCTCCTCATGAGCAACATCCGGGAAAACACATCCGGAATGTATATACATATATATATATTTGCGATAAATCTGCAGATTAATGGAGTTTCATAATTTCGCGACGTAAAAAAGCAGTTGCGCGTACAAAGAGAAAGGAAACTACATTAACCGACCGACAATCGGTGTGCCGTTCTAAGTCAGCTCTAGCTTGATTTCCGTTTTCTAATGTTTTCATAGTCAGTCAAGCAGCTCAAGGTATCTAAGAGTATCGAAGTGAAGTGAGCGTTATTGACTAGACCCTACCGTGGGAACCCGAAGCGTATTTACGAATCTTCCGGCGTGTGGTATCCGTGAAGTTGTTCGACATTGGTGAAACGTATAATAAGAAGTAAGACGCTAGGCGTCGTGAAGCACGTTGCGCCTACGTACGTTCCCCCTACCAAAATAAAACACTGTTTCCGCACCTTTATTTTTCATCAAGTGATTACGTCGACATCTCGAAGGTAGTGACGTGAGTCACACTCCACTGTAGATTCATTACTCTCTTGTGACTTACAAGGAAGCTTTGCAGCAAACGAAGTAGAATTAGGTGTGTCAGTCTTTGATTGCGCATCTTTGACTCTTTATCCTTTCCCATTATTATCTTTTATTGTCGTGCGTTGAGATAGGTCAATGACTTGACGTAGCTGAGGAGTCGGTGTCAGGGTATAATAACCAGGAGGCATTAACCTATTGGCGAAGTGCTGGGTCCAGAAAATAAAGGTACGATGGCGGCTGCGTAGATGCTGGAGAGTATTGGCCAAGGTTCGTTCTGAGCAGGGATTGTGGGTACTAGTGATGGAGGACGAACTGCGACCGAGAGATAATTCGCAGTTCCTATTTCCAAGTAAACTGTACGTGGCGCCATTACATTGAGTATCTGCGAGAATCTTAACTGGTGAGACCTACGAGGAAGAGAAGATTCCAAGGTAATTCCCTCGTAAATGCCAAAGGGAATGCTTGGGCAGGTGCCTTGGAGTCTCGACGAAAAGGTTAGGTCTTAGCTAAGGCAGTTTAAATCTAACGAAAAGTGCATTGTGGGATTTTTGGTTTTGTACAGCAAGATTTAGGAGCATTTGGGGCCGAGAGAGTCGTAGGTTACGGTTTGTGACAGGTACATGGGGGATGAAGGGGGTGAAGGTAAGTTAGCTTGGATCGACGGTCAAACTGGAGCGACCTAAACATTTCAGCAGGTTCAATCGAACGAGTGTGGGACAAATGGGTGGAGGTACAGATGGTACGACGTAGGGTCAATGTACTTTTAAATTTTCCAAAAGACTTCCTCTTTCGACGTGGATAAAGACTTATTTCTTTTTGCAAACCATCAAAAAGCTACCAGCATTTCACAGTTAATGCGACACTTTTTTTATATTTTTTTTTCTATACAGGTTGGTTCAGTTGAACCCAGTTCACTTGAGTTCAGTTCACCGCTTCGTCGTGATCGATACCTTTTCTTTTTTAGACGAGGCAAAGTGATATTTAGGGAACGTGCAATTTTGACGAATTTTTCGAAGCGTTCCGTCTGGTACTTGGCAATATTTCAATGAGTCTATTGAAAAACAAAAGAGTTCGAACTGGAATTGGAATCAGTGGAACAGAAGGAAGAGGCTTGTAAAAATGTACATGGTCGACATCGGAGTATCGAGGATCGATCGGATTTCGATATCCCTGGCACGTTATTCGATAGCTGTATCGAGACGTCCCTCGGGCGTCGTCGTCGCGGTGCCTTGCGCAACGGTCGAAGCGCGACTGGCAATCTAGCGATCGCGCGCATCGATTACTATGAAATCAATTGAAACTAAGAATTTCACTTTTGTGACTAACAGTAATACCTGATATAGAAAAACTCTATTATCCAATCTGACACTGGGACAAGTATGGCTTTTTCCTATCGATAGAAAAGGCGGTCAATTTAAAAAGAGACGTCATATCATAGTCAATTCTAATTTCTCTTATGATCAATCATTTAAGATTTGGCATGTAGCTTCTACTGAAATAGGGTAACTGAGGTCGTTATCTTGTCGATGGATTTTTATTATTATATTACGTTACAGGTGCACTCCTCAGTGCAGTCGATAAATTCGATAGGTTAAATATCTTGGGTGATCCAAATGTTCCTTGACATTTTAATAATCCCCTGGGGTTGCCTTGACACCGATTTTCAAAAAGGGCAACGTTTCTATTCTCGCACCTTTACCTCCTGATTAGGAGCGAATGGTATGGACTACGGGAGTAGTTGACTTTTCACTTTGTATCTCGAATCTCATTGTCAGTTCACCCTTTTCAGAACGATCCATTTCGATTGAATATTTACAACCTGGGGCAATGGCGAATGCGCACTGGGAAGTGCAGTTCCGAGATACCGACGTGACTTTATCAACAACGTACAACCGTGCCAGGGCGTTGAGTACGTAGAAACATACCGGATCGATATAAAGTAGGTACCTACCTACAATCCTTAAATAAGCTCCCTAAGATAAGCATGGCCACCCTTTTGATTTTTCTTTTTTTCTATCGTGATATCCTCTGCTTATCCTTTCAGATTCCTTCTGATCTCCCTACCATGTTTGCTGTCAATTATATTTACAGACGTTCTCGCGTACATATTTTCTGTACGATTTCGAATAACCAGGAAGTTGATTATTTCCTTGAAGTCTTCGTATCCAGTCATAGTCTTTCATTTTCTTTTTTCAAGGACAACAGTGAGTAGGAACGAAATCGTAACCACCTTTTTTCCCAGTATATATATTTCTATCACGAACTGTTCTTTTTGCGAAAACTAACGTTTAGCACAAATTCCTCGTTACTAGTTGTTTTTTTCGTGCACAAGTATCGATCAAGCGGAAGTCCCCGAACATTGCTCGCGTTTCGCCGTTCGACCGTTCAGCCCCTCGGCCATTGAGCCGTTCAACCATTGAACCGTTCAGCTGCCAACGAAAAGTCCCATGAAAATGCGGTGGGAATTGCAAGCCACCAGATAGCCTGGAGCAAGAAAAAAAAGAGAAAAATAATTTCCAGTAGAAGCTTCATGACTACTGTCCTGTAAGCCGGGTTGCGCTTTATATGGAGCTGGTCATTGCACGAGGTGCTGAGGGTGCATCAGGGTGCAGGGGATGCAAGGTGCATTCAGTCACTGGGAGATCGGCTTGAACGAGCGCGACGCCTTGTAGCGTGTCATCGATTCGAAATGTGCTGGAGGAAAGAAAGGTCGAGAACGTGCCCGTCGGTAACCCGGTGAATGATGTGGTTGGACGTGCTGCTGGAGTTTGTCGGTAAGACAGATAGAAGAAAGAAGTTGATGATTGCGATATTGGTGGCAGTGATGGTGGCACTGATGTTGTTAGCGACGTCGATGTTGATGTCGATGCCGGCTCTGAAGTTGTCGCCAGCATCGATGCTGACTTGGGATTCTACGTCATTGGGTGACGGTGGATAAAGAAGAGAGCAATGGATCATTTACATGTAACCCCGAGTCAAGCTTCAATTGAAACACAGCACCCACGTCAAGGGATGTCGTGGGAATAGTCAAAGGGAATAAAAATGGAAAAGCTTGAGGTTGCTTTGGGTGATCCCTTTTGCAAGAAACGTAAATAAAGGAGAGTCGGTTGCAAATTGAAATACAGGATACCACGTTCCTTCGAGACGAACGTGACTTTCTAGTTTTTTCTTCTAAATTTACATCCGAGCTTGTTGTGGTCCATCGATGTTCACTCTCTCCAACTTCCGCTTCATTCGATTCTATCACTTCTTCTTTTCAGTTCGAAAAACTCCAGGAATACCTATTTCCGAATTGCTTTTCTATTCCTGCCACGGCTAAACTTGGACACAATTATTGAAAGCGTCAGGCGGAGATGTCGGTTGCGCCCTGAGGGGCGTCGCGACGCTACTCGCAGAAATACTTAGTGTTAGAACTTCAGCTGACTCTCAAGGACCATGATTAAAACGTAGAATCAAACTTACATTATTTACTCCCATGCTGATGGTATCAAGCGAGATAATTGTAGAGAAACAAGAGCATACATTTATACAATAATATATTTAATATACAGAGTTATTCACGAAAAACGTACTACTTGAAGGTGGTTCTACCATAGAAATCAAATGGACAGACTAAGTTCAGGTGGTGCGTTTGTCGTGAAGAACCCTGTATATCATGCGTATAATGATGAAGCTGTAACGGATCGATCATAGATGAGAAGTTGTTGCGTTGTCTAGAAGCGAGTAACGGGTGACTTGGAATAACGGCAATGTTGAGCGGGACCAATCGGTGCTCACCTGAGAATTCATTGGAAAGGATCGCATGGCAGTACCACCATATTCATTATTTTTCACTATCAATGAAAATCCGTACATAACGTATTTCAAGTTGGAGTCTACTACCCGTAAATCAAAGATGGATTTCTGTGAGAACAGCAACTGAAGAATAACTGCGTTCTGGCTTACGTGCTTCGCAGGGCGTGTAAACGCGACTAATGCGAACTGCGTACGACGCCATGTTTTTCTTCTTATCCTTACTTCTTTCCCTCTTCTATCTACGGCTCTGCTAGCAATTGCGTCATTCCTCGTATTTAATATGCAATTTTTTTAATATTGTGGATACAGACAGCGCATTGAGATTTCTTCTTGTATCACAAGTACCGATATCAGGTCAGTCAGTGCTAACTGTTTGTCATGAAATGATTGTACTTTTGAAGTCTCTCTTTTTTCTCTATTGTAAAATATAAGAATGATTTCTCGTGAAATCTGTGTGACTTGTAGATCCTTCAGTCGGGAACCGTTTTACACCTCGGCTGCAGCAAGTCTGGTGGGACCAACAGACGATGTCGTCAGTTAGTCATGCAGCATCATCCTACTTTCCTGCATCTTTAGTTGCTCTTTAACCCACTCTCTTACCGTTAAGTTGCTGACGGTTCTAGTATTGAGTTATCACAGAACAATTGTAGGCATAGTATTCCTCTCACCTCTCTCCTAAGTTTCTCCAGCCTCCTTTACACAACTGTCATTTGATTCCACTTTGTTGAAGTTCCTGCTGAACCTTTTATTTCGTCCTGGATATTACGTTAGGGGACACTCTCGTTTCTTGCTGCTTGTAATTAGTTCAGAGTTCTGACAGAGCTCTGTGTCTCTGGGTTTCTAAAGAAAGTTTCTCTTTTTGATTAACACAAAGTTTTGTCCAGGTCGTTTGTCACCTTTACGTTATTCGCTGTAAGGTGTAAGATATAGGCTGTGTCACGATGCTATATATAGTAGGGAATTTAATAATGCAATATCACGATGATAAATCTAGGCTTGATGGGCCTAAGGTAGGTCTCAGGCCTTTTTCACAGCGGGTCTATTCTATGTGAGTGTTGCGAGAATGTAGGCCAAAACGGCAAGACAGATTTGCCGATATTATAGCCTTTTGATTTGGTCGCGTGCCAATAGTAAGGATCCGGGTAGGTGAATCTTAAGAAACTGATAAGCATTATGGTTTTAAGTTGAATTTATTTGAATGCCAAGTCATTTTTGATAATTATCCGTTAATTCTATCGCAGTTATTACCTCGTGAGAGTTCGGACGTTTTCGGAGGCGCTCGAGTCTTCCGAACGCTCCGGCCACTCGGCTCCTCGGATCGTCGAGCGTTACCGGCAGTTCGCGACAAAACAGCTCCGAGTGCGAGGCTGGCGGGAAAACGTAATTGTTGAGGATATGAAAAAGAGATGAAAAATAGTGAAACAGTGATAAGATGAAATAGTGACAATGTGAAAAGTCACGTGTCCGTCTTTGTGTTTAGCGCGGATCGCGTGATGAGACTCCCAAGGAAGAATCTCATCCGCACTAAGTGCATTTGGCTTATGTCTCGAAACGCAAGAAACCCTCTAGCGAAGGTACATTCCATTGAGGTTCTGACAGTTGATGTTGCAAGTTCTTTCCTTAAATGTATCCGATCGATTAAATTATTCTGGCTCTTTTTAAAATTCGATACTACCAACTGTCACTTCGAAGAATCTCACGGAAATAACTGTAATTGAGGTCACTCGATATTCTCTTCTTACTTAGATTACACAATAGTTTTTCTTTATCCCAATAATCACTAAGTAGATATCATTCCAAGAAATGACACGTGAACGGAAATTTATATTTACTATCATCCTCCGTTTCTTTATTGTCTACAGTTGCTGCAAAGTTAAGGTTCAGTCATATTGTCATAATTAATAATTAGCTATAAACTCCGAGCAACCACTGTTAATTTGATTTTGATTATCAATTAGCAAACGATCCTAAAGAAGAGTGGCATTCATGTGTGTCCTGCAGGGAATGTACTTATAGTAATGCCTCGCAAGGGTACTTAAAAGTCTAGATCACGTGTACTCTTGTCGCCGGGTTTTATCGGCAAGTAGCTGGACTTTTACTGTTAGGCATTAGCGTCCTTCTTAAAGGAGGAGGCTGGCATGTAGGCAGACGGGCTTCGCTTTGCGGATCTTAAGCGAGTAGGAAGATTCTCATAAGGCCAGTTATGCTAACTGGACGAAGTCGAAGTCTTCGACGAGGAGGTCGCTCGATCGCTTTTACAAGTGGCAAGCTTTGCAACTTGGCAACTTGGCAATTCCGCTGTGTTCTCTTATCTCTCTCTCTCTCTCTCTCTTTCTCTCTTATTCGTCCCCTCATTCCACTTGGGTTCTTCCTGACTCTCTTTGGTGAAAAAGGCGAGATCGCGTTCCGGCAAACCGATGCACCGCCACTCGTACACGAAACTCGTGTCTCTGCGCGCCGTTACTTTTGAAGACACCGGCAACTCCTTTTGCTCATCTTTCAGATTGTTTTGCTGGCCCCGTCTGAGAGAGAGACAGAGAGAAAGAGATCCGGACTCTCTGGATTCTCGAGTCTCTCGCGGCTCTCCCAGCTGATCTGATCTTGCCTCTTGGGCTCCTTTCCCTCCTTTTTCTTTTCCTACCATTACCAGCAGAGTCCCAACGTTGCTGCTGCACTGGCTTCGTCGTAGAATGGCGGGGGTACCTAAGATGTAAGGCGTTCACCTCTTGATTCCGCGATATATCCCACATTAGTAGGTTCTTTTTCGTTCTTGTTTCTGACAAAGAAAACTGAAATCGTGCAACACGCAGGTTTCGCGACAATTGATATTTAGCCAGAAACCATAGACGAGGAAGGAAGAAGGCCAACTGCTGTTTAGAACGTGCAGTGACAAAATCTTTTGCTTTCCAAGGTCTTAAAAGGAAGGAACAGACGAGGAAACAGTACGAGAGTGAGCGAGAGATTCTATATTAGAACCAGTATAGGTACGTTCGTTGGAGCGTTTCAGCGTTTCAGTGCGAGAGGCTTTATCGAGTTTGAATTATCAAAGTAAATGGTGAGCAGTGTTTAATCAGAAAAAGGAATGGCCCTGGTTACTCGAAATTGGCGGGGACCCGGTGAAACTTCATCGGAGAGTAATCTCGAGGAGGTTATCAAGGAGATTCCTGAGGAAGAGTTGGTTTCTTCCATTCCGGGAAACGGTTTTGAACCCTTCAGTGATTCCTGCGGTGAGAGCGACATGGAAGGCCTCGACTTTTCGCTCTTTGAACCCAACGTAGACGCAAGCTCTTGGTACGATGCCCGCGTCCACGCCGGGACGCTTTTACTTCTCGTCCATTGTTGCGGTAAGCGGCTGTCATTTCTTTTTTTCTTTATCCTAGCCATACCGAAAATATTCGAGTCCTTGAAGATCGAGGAGCTGCTCGCCGGTTGACGATAAGTTCACGCGATACGTCATCGGCCATCCAGCTACCAACCTGCAGACATCTTCAGCTTTGATTATTCTTGGCCCTGGCAACCCTCATTCTCTGTACTTCTCCATTAGCATACAATCCTTTGTAAATCAAGAGATCTATGATTTAGTGAAACGTGTGGGTAGTTCGCTTTGGATAGAGTCGAACATGCGGAAAGGATTAAATGTCTGATAAATATTTATTTATTTATAACGTACAGCTGTATTATTGTGTGTGTGTGTGTGCGCGTGCGTGCGTGTGTGGGTGTGTGTGTGTGTGTAGAATGAAGTGGACATTCTGCATTCCTTGTTGGAAGTACCAGACGCTCTGGTTATAAACGTTATAAACGTTATAAATATTTTCAAGCTCTTGACCGTGCCTGCTGATCGATCAACGCGAAGATTTAATGCTTTGGAATCACGGAGACAGAAATACGGCGTTTCAGAGTAATACCCAGAGTCGGAATATTCGCTGTGGGAATTAATTATACGAAATAAAGGTTCCTGCTACGTCGGTACTATTAGTCGCAGGAAATTGCCAGAGCTTCATTCGTGAGCGTTCAGTTGTACGAACGACTGTCGTTTGCCAATCTCATCTTCGTCTCGTTTCTATTCCTATTTCCATTTGCATTGGAAATTGCTAGTCGGGTTGATATTTGACAAAAAAGAAAAAAACTTGCAATTCTATTATTTGGGACCAGCAATATTTTCATTCGATCCTCAACTGTGTAGGAAGCGACTTTACTGGGTGTACTTATCTCTCTCGTTCTCTCTCTTTTATCCTCTTTTTTTTGTTTGAGTTCGCATGAATAATAGCAGACGCACTCGATAGTCGTCACTTAATCTCTCTGTTTACCATCCATGGAGAATATTCTATACAGTTAGTCAAATTTTGTCTTCTATTTATTCGGACTTAAGTAACCGAACCTATCACACACTAGGCATATATGTATGTCGTAACAGCCAAGACGCATAATTAATTCGTAGCTATCAAAACCGGAGTCTGGCAAAATCTATTGATTTTATTTTTGCCTCTACTATCGCTTCTGCTAACGAAATCGTATCGGCTTTTATCCTTTATTTACTATACAGTAATTATTTTTTACTCAGCTTAGAAAGGCATTCACGTAACTAAAAATGTATAGCCCATTCGTCTAGACGTTGATAGAAAAATAATATTCAATTTCCAAAATATATTAGTCTCGCGGACCCCACCTCCATTTTAGGACTTCCCAAAAATTATATTTCAGTAGCTAAGAGTCAATCGTGTTGAAAATACTCATACGAACGCAAGTTTAGAAAGTTTTAGAAAGAATTTATGCATTTAAAAAAATTGTTCTTTAATTAAAAATGCTTCTACGTTAACATCGAGGAGCACAAGAAATGTGTAAAGACAAAAGAGCAATGCCCAAGCCCAAGACAAGGAATAAATGTTAAGGGAATGAATCAAAGATACGATCATCCGTAATGAACTAGTCGGAACCAGTATCTAATGAAGACAGCAGCATTGCACCGCGCCAACTTCAAGTCACTCACCCTCGTTAGGCAACCTGAAGATTCTCTCGCATCTTACGTCTTCCATCTCACATCTCGCATCTCACCTCTCACCTATCATCTTCTTCCTCCATCCATTTCATTTTCATCTTCGTCTCAATCTTGCGTGATATTTTGTTTCCCTCTGGCGTTCTCTTATCCGCACGTGCTCCTGAGAGATAAGCATTGTGTTGTCTGTACGAGATTATATTTTACTATTAAATGTATATATGCTTGCTCTCCAATACTTCTATGTGTTCTCTCGTAATGACGACACGTTATTATGTCTCGAAAGGTGATTAAAAGCAAAAGATATATAGTGTCTCTGTATGAATATATTAGGTAATTGCAAAAGTTCGTGCTCGATGCATGCTTCTGCCATCTATGAAAATCGGGCACGAACTTTTGCAATCACCTAATATATATGTGTGGCGAGGATGCTGTATCTTGCACACCGGAAGAGGGAAAAGGCTGCAATTTGGTGTGGAGGTTCTGTGGACTAAAAGAGGCGATACATGTTTCTGCGATTTCATTTTAGTCCATTTTCCAAATTTACGTATTTTTAGGAGGATCCAGGATTGGCGAGGATGCTGTATCTTGCACACCGGAAGAGGGAAAGGGCTGCAATTTGGTGTGGAGGTTCTGTGGAGTAAAAGAGGCGATACATATCTCTGCGTTTTATTTTTAGCGCATTTTAAGTTCTTACGCATTTTCGGGGAAGTCCAGGATTGAAAAGGATACTGTAACTTGGACACGCAAAGTCGCAGATGCATGAAATTAGATCGAAACATCGTAGCTGAACTCCTTACGTGTTGCAGTAAAATGAAACTAAGTTGCATTATCTGTAAAGGGAGAACGAAGAGCATTGATAGGTTATCGTTGTAAGTTATCATAATTAAAGCCTTTTACATACAGATAATGCATTGATTACTTACGTAAAGCTTATTAATAATCTTATTACTTACCCTACAGAAGAATAAGTAGTTCGGTAGATGTGATTATTTTGAATAACCTATCCCTGTGCTTTTGGGCTATTGGCTACTTTTGTGACACTTGTCGAAACTGTCAAAATTTTGCTCGGTCGCCGACATCATTAGATTTTGGCGCGAAAACGAGGGGGGAACTCGCTTTTGACCGCGCCAACTTCAAGTGTCCTACGCGGGATAGGACATACGGTATATAGATGGACCGTGCGCCAGCGTTGTCGAGCCACTTAATCGTTATTACATGGGGCATCCAATGGATCAATTAATTAGTCGGTTATCGTGGTCCGCCAAACAAGCTAATTAACCTGTTTTATTGCAGAGGCGGATTGCTGCGTCGGTGAGAATAATGCTGAGGCATGCTGGGAACCGTGTTACTGCGTCCTCCTTCAGGACGAGCAAACCCTCACCGCCTACAGGAGCGAGGACATGGCAGTGAGTTTTCACTTAAAAATCTTCACTCTTTACTTTCTTCGTCTTTCTCTTCACTCGGCACTCTTCTCTTTTGGATAGTCGTATCAGAATGCCTCACGAATCGGTTACGTGCTCGTGAAAATAATGACGCCGCGCCGGTATACAGTTTGTCGATTTTCTTTCGCTTCTACAAGCACGAAGATGTTCGGAAGTGTTGAGAGAGTGAGAGAGAAAGAGGGAAGAGAAGGAAAAGAAAGATATAAATTGGGCCTTTCTTGGGGATGGAAAACTAAAGGGGTGGGAGAGGATCTCGTGCTGGGGATGAGAGTTGTCTAGTGTATTAAATTGCGTGGCAGCTCCCACCCACCCCCGGGAGAGGGCGTCGGGACGTGCATGGAATAGGGGATGCGTGATTAGATCTGGTTTTTCTTTGCCGAACAAACGATTCAAGGTGACGTCGGGCAGCTTCCCTTAGGTTAGATTCAAGATGTCTTCCCCCTTCCCCATCCTCCTTCCTAGTTTTCTGACTCTTGTCATTGGCTTTGGTCCATTCGTATCTGTATGTCCTCCTCTATCCCCCTCCGTCGATTTCGTCACTCGCGTGACTGTTACATCTCGTCCCTGAGGGAGGGATCGAGACAAAGAAAAAAAGAGGAAAAGAACTATGCAGTAAAAGAATATAAACACCAGGTGGCAGGATTTCAATCGCGTTCTCAAAGTCATTCGAAGTGGCCGTCATTATAAATTTACAGAACGCTTAACTTTAAGGCTGCTGAATTCTCGAGGGCTTTTCAGTCCTTCTGCCCCAATTACATCAGTTAACGTTGCTTCTGTAAAATCGGACTTTTTCAGCCGTGCAGCTTCTCGCGTTTTTGAATACCTGAAAGTAATTGACGAACGTGAAAAAAAGATGAAGAATAGTACTCTCATACGTTCTTTTTCGAAGACATCATTCACGCGACTGGCTCTATCGTATTGTGTGTATACCGTATGCATGGGCGAACAGTGAAATTATATAGTTCGAGATGGTTACCCGAGTATGTTAATTACGTCATTGCATATCCACGCACTCGTATAGTAATCGATCTGAATCTGTTTTGTTGGACGCAGCTATTTGCCGGGACCGCCTGTATGTTCAAGTCTCATACCAAGGTTTGTGCCTTTACACGTATCTATTTGTTATTGATGTTTATATTTGCATTTGTCCGTAAAACATCTTTCCCATTACCCTTCTCCCCTCTTGTTGTTCTCGATGTTGTCGCGCCAGTCGCCGCACAGCACGCGAAACGAATAACAAGTAAAACGAGCATCGTGATACTAAAATTAGGTAACTCGAAAGAAATTTGTGAGAATAGTTAAAATCAAAACAAACGTAAATATCAGGAGTAATACAGCCAGGCTGAGTCAGAGAAAGAGAGCGATAGAGAGATATATAGAAATTATCCCTGAGATTTGGTCGTGCCGTTGCGCTGGCGTCACTCAATCAACTCTAATGAGTGATGTCAGCGTGTCGCCAGGTCAATCCACGGCGTTTTAAGATAAACTAGAAGACAGACGGGTTTTGTTTCCCGCGGCGAAACGGCCGCGCTTGCCGTTCTCGTATTTGCGTTTAAAAAACTTCCTTATTCCGGTTCCACGGTTACCAGTGATCTATTGTCTTTCGGAAGATGGACGTCGTACGAGGATACGTGAGTGATTATAGTCTGTGCTCTCTGCTTCTCGAATCTCACTCAGTCCTACTGTTTCGTTGCCATGAAATTGGACCAGCATGCAATATTATCCCTTGTATTTTTCATGAAAATACGTGAAAGTATCGTTACGTCACGATGGAGCCATTAAAAGGGCTCTATCCCGTACAAAGGGTTGCCCGTCGGCAGGCGCGTTGATATTCTGTCGCATGGTAGTCTTATACGATGGCTGTGGACCAAATCCGTTTTTGTCGTCCGAGAGAATAGAAAGAGTGACGGACAGCGAGCGAGTGAATGAGTGTATGAGGCCTCGAGAATAAAGCACATAGGTGTTTTAGACGTGAGGTTGCAGAATGGCGCTACAAAGCTGCACAAGAGCGCACAAGGTGTATAGCTAACGATACGGCTCGCTAATGATTTCAGCTCGGGGACGCAATGTTCGTCGAGCTGCCGCGTGTTCGTCTCGACGGGGGTGCTCGAGCATTCCGTCAGCACTGGGGATACGAGACGCGACCCCTAGCACCGCCGCCACCCCTCATCGAGGAGGACGAGGTAGCCGTTGAACCGGAAACCGTCAGCCTTCGGGAAGCCAACACCGCTTCCCCCATAGGTCAGTACTTTTTCATGCCTTTTTTTTCTTTTCTTTTCTTATTCTTGAACATCCACTTGTGTTTATCTTGAGAGCGTTCTTGTCTGTGTCACCGTCGAGGATTACAGCGCTGCTGTTCTGCGTGGGTAACGGTGATGTTGGGTTTAATTAGGATTTTCGTTTAATTGCTACGTCCCTGGAGGATGGCAAGAAATTTTTTAAGTGGCGCTTGGCATACATTTTTTTTCTGTCAAAGGGCAGGTACCAGATTATTTTTTAAAAGTTTTGAAAGTAATTATCGTAGCTTGGATGGGTTTAAAGCTCTCTGCATTACCGACCGAGGCATCGGTAATGAAGGTTTCTTCTTTCGTGGTGCTATTACTCGCTGTAGGAAACTGTTTTATTGGCGGGCGATTGTACGATTTTTATTTGACGTCATATTGACATAGATCACGCGACCGTTTGAACCTTGCGTGGATGGGTTGTTTCTACGAACTGCTAAATTCAGCAGCGGTTCAAATAATCAGAAGGAGTGAGGAATGCGAAACAAACTTTTCAAAGTACCAATAGTAGAAATTTTCTTTCGTAAATCCAGGACCTGTGTAGTTCCCCACTGCGACTAGTTCAGGCCTAAGTAAGGAGACCTCGACGCGACCTCAATTTTCATAATGAAATTTCTACTAGGGTAAGGGTCTCCTTTATATTTGTTTCCCCTAAATCCGTACTATTTAAAGACTTTCATCGATCTGTCTGCGACACTGTTAATAACAGTTGCAAATTCGGAGTGTTCTCCCTGTGTAATTTTCATCCCCTATCCTTCCATTTTTGGCTGTTCACCAACTGCAGAGCTCCGTCGGCGCACTGCTGGAACTTTCGAGGTAAAAACATTTTTACCCGGTTCGCCGTGCCAGTCGACGAGTGTACTAGGCGTGTGCTCTCGAGTGAAGTAGCACGTAGCCATAAGGAATCTGGTTTATTTAAATGTTAATTATCTCCAGTGCAGTCACACCTCATTAGCAGGAGGAGATGACACTTCTGGTCTCTCTCTCGGGCACGCGCGTAACTTCCGCCTTCCCCGCGGGGGTGCCGCCAGCTTAACCTCTAACTAAAAATAAAAAGTTACGTTCAGCGGGACTCACGGTAATATTCGATTACATTGTTATATGCCAACACCAAGAAGCATTCAATCTGTTCCTGATAATATTCCCTGAGGAAAGTCCAACTATGTAGATGATAATTCCACTTGGCTAGGCGGTACTATAAAGGCCAAAAACAACGTAACGGACATCGACGTGATTGCGCCCTGGCATAATAATAGACTTATTATAATAAGTACGAAGCTCTCGTCTAATGCTGATCATACGGACATCCATGCCCGAAAAAGGGATTGACCGTTGCTCATCGAAATGGCAATACCGATCGTTCGATTGCGTAAGACTCATTCGTGACACTCTTGCCAATTAGCTATATCGTTATGGTAATCTAGGTAAGAGTAACCGTCATGGCGATCGTCGGTTTATCGACCTCGGATTAATTTTCTTTTTTTCTGCTTTTCGCGCCAAGTCAACCACCAAAGGAAAGAACTTCTCGCTCGATTAAACTCCGTGAATGTTGTTACTGCGCCAGGATGAGAACCGTGATCTACGAGGATCATGAGAGAGGAGACTTCGACTTGATTGACGTAGTCGCAAAGCGTATACACCATTGTCCAAGGCCCTTACCGGATATGCTCTCACCGGAAGAACCATCCTTAGTAGACCTGGTTGTCGAATCTGTTCTGCCTCTACCAGCTCCTATACGACGTACACGGGTCGTACGCACGCACTCGATGACAGTCCGTGCTCGTGTCTCTTGTTGTTCAAACCTGGGGAAACAGTTCTTTCTTTCTTTCTCGTAGTTCTTTTTTTTCAACTACCCAAATTCCTTATTGTCGTACGTGCTCGGGATTTGTCGGATGACGATGACGCGTGCTCGATAGGAACTCTGCATATGCTTTGTAGCTTATAGAGCGAGGAGGCGGTCGTGTACGTATAGAGCGAGTGATAGAGGATAGGTGCACGAGATAGGAAGTTGAGGAAGCAGGTGGGTCTTGCTGAGGTCATCACGCGTGAGTCGCATCTTCCAACTGATCCTCGTCTTGGGAATTACGCTATATAATAGTGACAATTATTTGGATACTTTTCTTCTCTGAAAGCAATGACGATTCTTGTAATTTTATGGAAAAAATTCTCTTTCCAAGTAATGACGTCGGTGCGTTTGCGTGCTAGGCTTATCGGTGGCTACGACCACATCCTCTAGAGCGAGCTTTAGGTCGTCAGTCAGTCTGTTCGAAGTAGTCATTCCGCGAAACGTCTCTTGTTTCATTAATTTATTGACCTTTTATTTTTTTGCAATGCATTCGTAATTTGTCTTTTGTGCATTTGATTTTTTAGAAGTTTGACTATTCCTTTTTCGAGCGAGTACTTCCGACAGTCGCGGAGGATTCCGGCCGGAACTCTTGAATTCCGGATGCGATAACGCTAGCAGTCTCGATATACAGTGCATTCGCGACGCGTTAACCGTTTGTTAGGATGCTACGATAAATCCATGGAATCCAGTGACTGTCATTAAAATTGTAAAGCGATATTTCGTCGAGTGCCGAATAATAAGGTGGATCGTGGTCAGTTGTCCGTTTCAGTGTAAGTGAAGTGAGTCCGTCGGGGTGGGTCGTTAAATAAATCCGCTTGGATAAAAGTTTGACGTCAGTGCCGTAAGAATGCTGAAATGATTAGCTAAACACTGAAGTATCGAATCTCTGCTATCTATTTGCTGACCCACGGTGTTTAACGAAAGAAGAGTCGAGGAGCGGCGAGAAACAATAAGCACTCGCTTACGGAATACTGAGGCACAGTGCTGACCGATTATTAATAACCACATTGGCAGTCCTGCTACGATGAGCCATAGAAGAGTATGGAATTCGATAATGAGGAAGAAAAAGAAGAATTTAAATTTGAACACGGATAGCTCGCCCGACAGTACCTGTGAGTAGTGATCGGCCACTTGGCGAAATTACAAAAAAATTTTGTTTACGAAGTGGCCGCTTCACTTTTAAAAATTGTATATCACCGTCATTTTACCTCTTTTGAATTTCCCGCGTCCTTAATTTCCCCTCTGCATAGCTCCAGTGTCTTCCAGATTCGAATCTTATTTTACAAAGGGGCAATAATCGTCGTACGACTGTATAATTGCAAATGGCTAACGTAATATCGTATTTCATAACACAGCATCTAGCGTATGCTCTTTAGGACGCCTGGCTTCGCTAGGTAACACAAGAACACAATAGTTAAGAGGGAAGGTCCGGGAGTTCGTAACACGAGCTTCCTCCGGGCTACGTGGACACTTGGCAACTTGGCTACTTCGGTTACACACTCCATCATTTAATCCAGCTTGTCTTCCTTTAAATGCGACATTATTGTGACGTTCTCTTTGCCCGTAAACGGATATGACTTAGACTGGTTTTGCATAAGTCTGGAATACACAGTAGTAAAAAGGCAATAGGAAGTCGTCATTGACATTTCGAGTGTCTTCGTCATCTGTTCAGATGATCTACTCTATATTTATCTGTATATCTAGTTATACCATAGATTATCTTGTTCCTTAAAATCCCCTTGGGCTATACGTGCGTCCATTTACTAGTTTTCTTTCTTCCTTTAGGACAAATTTTTTGTCTGTATGATTACAGATTAGGTATCTGTCACTGGTATTTTGTCAAAATCTGTCGCGTAAGTCATTGATGGCGATGAATACAGACGTAAAAAGAATGAAAAGAAAAAATAATCATTTTCAGTTGAATTATTCTGGGATAGGAATTCGGTCAGGATACTTATTCTCTCTTTTATTCTCACTGCGTCTGTAGAGAGTGGGGCTCCGATTTTCCGTTCCTGACTTGATAAAGCACGTCATAAAACACACGCCCTTTTAATTCGTCCTCCTTTGTCTCTCCTGACCGGTTGTCCCTGCGTGCTTTGACCCTTCGAAAAGATAATACGTTCGTTCAAGCCGCGACGCCTGATACGATATATCGGTTGGCAAGTTTTTTTATCTTTGAGAAAATTATTTCTGTCTAAATCTTATTATAGAATTTTATTAAGGCGTTAATTCCTTGAATATCTTTAATAGGGTTCATCTATCACTCTTGATCCTTGTTTATTCTCGTTCCCTGTATTTTCTTTGTGTACTTTTTTTTTAATACGTCAGTGCGCTTACGGCAAACGATGAAATGCCGGGATCAATTTGCTCCCCGGAGAATTCTCGATAAATTGATCCAGCCAATTAACTTCGTTCCGGCGACATTAACGAAGTTAAATGCATTTCGTAGCACGGATGCACTTGGTCAAGGGAGAAACGATGCTGTAGATACGTCCTCGTCTTCTTAGATCTTGACATCTTTTGCATTAGAATTCTAAGGTGTTATCACTAGAGTTCACAAGGGGGATACCCACCTTGATCCTCCCACGCTGACGTGACTCACTATTCCTTTTACGGAAACGAGACACACTGTGATGCTCTTACGTATTTCGCTCTTGTGTTAGACACCCTTTGTACTATTCTTATTTTAGATGAAATAAGTTTCAAAGTTTAACGGTTCTTGATGTCCCTCCCACCCTTTCAGTGGATAACAAGAGCATTACAATGTCGAAGTAGGAAGTGAAGTTTGCCAACTGAATAGAAGTACATGTTATTATCAACTGTTTAAATGTTATAGACATTCAGAATTGTATCTGCAATATATATATATATATATATATTGTATACAGGATTATTCAGAAGAAATTTATCAATTGGACTGGATATCAAATAGACGCGTTGTGTTAATGTATTGGGACTGAATAAACCTATATATACATATGCATATGTTATTGCGATATATATAAATGGCAAATTCGTTGAAGGATTGACACTGTGCAATTATCCTTTGTTAAACCCTTTTCCTTCTTCTAAGAAAACCAATTTAAATCGTCACAACCTCAAACGAATATATAAATGATCTAGCCCCGGTATTGAGGAGGGTGTCCACTTTGCCGACAAGAGGTTCGCACCAGAGACATACCCTGGATCCGGAGCTCGCATCTCTTCGTGAATGGAAACCAAAGCATCCTCACTCTGACTGTAAGTTCAAATGAATGCAGAGGAGCACGACTTATACTCTGCCACATATATTCACCAGGCCCACAGTGATACCCTGTGAAAGCAAGGGGACAATTTTTCTTCTGTTTATGTCAGATTTTACAGAATGTAAAATCAAAGGAAACAGGGTATACACGAAAATCCCAAATATTGTATGAACCAAGGAAGAAGAATTTCTTAACAAGTCCTCCATCTTGGTTCCACCAATGAGACACCTGCGAAAGTTATTGAGTAATGAATATACCCAATGAGTTTGATTTATTTCACGCTAATTTCCACACTTTTCCTCTCAGGCATTCTCACTAATTACACTAATGAGGTGACTCGTACCTTTATACAGCAATGGCTGCCAGACAAATCGCTTCGTACCATCGAGGTGACTCCTCGTTTGCTTGATCTGTCGCTTTCGCTCAATGCAGATAATGAGATGGCGTATTTCAGCACGGAAATCGAATTCTCGAACCACATGTGGATTAAGCCACTTCGCCTGTGCTCCCACGGTGCCGCGTATTTCCACGATTTCACGTTTGCGATGCACGCAGCTGCAAAGTGGCGCGGCGCCGGAATGTATCCGGTCTCGTAATCACGCGAACGAGTAAACAGAGCTGATCGATATACGCGTTAACGTGCGTGCGCCTTCACCTGGCTTTTCCTTCTAATTCGTAAATCTCTTCGAATCAGATAAATATATATATATTTAAAATATTTGATCCGGTAATCGACTGATAGCCGGAAGTACCAGATTCATAATTTATTAGAGTAGTTATTCTATTTTATGACGTATGAATATAAATATATGAACCGGATGTTTCGTATTTTAATCCTTTGAATCGACGAATTCTTTTCTTTTGAAATTAATAAAAAATTTTCTTTTTCTGTTTACAGGTAAGTCGAAGTTACTGTCTTTGCCCAGTGCGTTTCCTCCGGAGCTACCTGAGCCGTATGATCGAGGTAAAGACGCGCAGTTTCTCTTGTAGCTGTTAATTGCGACTGGGATATTGTCAGCCATTGTTCGAGGCGTGCGATTGTTCTGTTCTACGAGTGTGGAACGTGGCTTCGCTTCAGAAAAAATTAATAACGCCACGGCATTGCTGTACGATTTCCACGAAGTACCTGCCTACTGACTCGTTCTAGCTGGAAACAATAATTTTTATGGCTGGTTAGCTGTTGCGAGGTACCGCTGTCCGTGTCATTGCGTTATGGAATTCAATTCGGCGTTGATTATTTTTCGAGAAATTTTGGCTTTGGGCACGCAATGAAATTGCGTAGAAAAAAAAGGATTAAGATGAAATAACCGTAAGAGGATGAGCATACGTACATTAATATGAGCCAAGCCCACCTTTGGACGCTTTTATAATATCAAATCATTAGTTCCCTAAGTAATTGCGAATAATGCACAGTCGCATTAGTCCTTATTATCAATTCCCGTCTCTTTCCACGAATGACGCAATACACTCGGCACAGGCGTGGTTTGAATCTCTGAAACAAAGAATATTTTCATGCCTTCCGAGTCAACATTATATTCAGACGTAATATTTGACTCTTGGTATAGAGTTTGGGAAACGAAACATCTTCGTCTTCCTGGATAATAGTCAAACCTTAATTATTTAAATTAGCGCGCATGTGGTAGTTGGACACTTGCAGTTGCAGCTGGCTCGCTACTTACCGCCTTTGCTCACTGGCACACGAGAGTCATGAATATGTATGGGCTTCCGGTCATGTGCGCAAACGCACACGCGCCGGACACAACAAATAATTTCGTCTCCTACGCGACTGTCTTCCGTTGCGTCTATCCGTCAAAGCGTTAACTACTTTTCTTGTGTTTCAAATTCACGCTTATTTTCTCCAGGACCACTTGACCCGAGATTGCGGTCTTTAGTGCAAAACTTTTGTTACCACTGCTCGTTATGTTTGGTCTAGATTTGTTTCTTTTTTTTTAATATCCTCTCTTCGTTCCGTCGTTCCTCCATTTCGTCTGTCCTCATCAGCATCAGCGTTACGTCCTATCGCGTGAGAGGATCCTGTAGACAGAAAAAAGAGTCTGTGTGAATATGGATAAAATGGCGAATATGTAGCAACCAGATATGGGTTTGTAGGTACTACATACGTGTTTGATCCTTGTGAAATATCAGAGGGAAATGATGGTATGGTGGGTGGTAGGTTTAGTCTGAGTCGCTAGAGAGCCTACGGAAACGGAAGTGAGGTTGTGGTGCAGACAGGCCGGAAGTTATGTATGTCGTGGCGTTAGCTACGAAGCTTATGTAGAGGATTTGGCGAGCATTGTTGCTCCGTATTTATGATGCAGCATGGCCGGGAGCCAGGTTAATGCGCCAAATCATTGGGTACTTCTGCTAACGTCGTCTTCCTCCGTCTAGGAACTTATTCGTTCTCTCTGCTTCTTGTCTTTCCTATACGTAAATATGTGGGTCATTGCGTAAAAAGTTGAAAACCACTGTACACATAAAAGAAGCTTTTGAAAATGCATAACCAACACGTGTACACGGTTCTCACTGGGGGACGTACGTAGAAACTTGTACTGGTTGAAATTTATTATCAGTCAAGTGTTTATCTCTGTTTGTGGGACGTACTGGTTGAAGGTAAACATATTTTTGCATAGGACCCCATTATTATCACTTGGGTCACTCTTGAAAGTGCGTGTGCAGTCCTCCTTGATGCGAAGTGTCGACATTCGTCTTTTACCAAAATGACGCGACTTATAGTTTAACGTCTGGCTTTTGAAGTTCCTGGGCTAATTTCATGCTTCCAATATATTCCTTTGGAATAACAGTGGAACGACGAAGCACACGGCTTACGGGTGCATCGCTAAAAATAGGTGAACACTCTCTACTACGCCATAACACACATAGTGCTCTCACGTGCCCGATCCCGACGCCGAGCCCGGGCGGGGCGGGATGGGTATAGTATACGTTCGGCTCGCAAGTAAAACTGAATAATGCGAGGAAAAATAAATGGCGTCTGCTTGTCGAACCACGCGTATCGCGCGAGCCTATCGAATTAACGTGATTATAAATAATGCAGCTGGGTGTGGACTCCAGATGTATTGCTGAGATTACCCCTGGGGAATAATCCTGACGGCTCTTATCGTATCCTCTTCCCTTATGGAGTCTACTCGTAATTCTTCACTCTCCTTAACATTCCCTTCAATCCGATCGCACGCCTTCGTTTCTCTGTTTATAAAGAAACGTTCTACTCGTCATCGAGCAGTAAACCCCCCAGCTGAGAAGCAGGGACATTGCTGTCTCTCGGGGGCTGTCTATACTGGCTTACAGTTTTCTATACTCTACTCACTATACACTCTGTACGCTGTGTAGACTGCAGTTCCTCTCGTAGACGACGTCTTCTTACCCCCTCGCCGTTCACTCCGCAACTTGGCGCGAGCCACTTTTACTGTTCCATTGGTTTCGAGTCGGTCGAAACGTCCTCTGGGTAGTTGCGGCTCTTGAAGTCTACCCAGGTAAGGAATACGATAGCATTGTATGAATTGAAAAAAAAAGGTATCGCTCTACTCCTGAAACGGAAGTGCTCCTCGAGATCGGACAGAGGATACAAAGAACGGCAGGAGCAGAAGGTTGATGCGTGCAGTTGATGAGATAGGCGGTCAGAAGGTATAAGGAGTGGGGCCCGTTTCCTCGTAGCGACGTACCTGGAACAGTGGTGCCGTTCTGGTCGTGGTTGTGGGACGAAGCTTCGTCCCACTCCGGTCTCAACTCTAACCAACTCCGACAGTCCAGTTTCGATGTTCCTGCGCGACGGCAGCTCGATTCTTGTTGTTCCATCCGATTTGGACTCCTTTCATTCTGATTCGTTAACAGTTCTCGTATCGCGATACCGAGTGACCGAGTGAAGGAGAATTTTTTTCGACTTGAAAAACGGTGCACTTTCTTAGGTTAGAACACTCGATCTCAAAAATAACCGATCGTACGAACCGGTCTCTGAGGATACGCGAACTCTATATACTCTCGTCCTTTGCTTCTGTCCGAGGACACGATTCAGGTGGCGAACCTCTAGGGAATTTTATACGACGGCCTTGAGTCCCATAAAACCTGATTATATTACAATTAGAGCTCGTCAGTTAACTGTAGAATAGATTAATTATTTAATTATCTCAATTTTCTTTAATGACTGATGTCACCATAGAAATTCGACACCAGACGTTTCTGCGTTACCTTTGTTAATGGTTTCCCTCAAATTTTCCATCGGAGAAAACTCCGACGAATTTACGCACCAGGATATAGTCAAGCTTAGCAAAAGACGGATTAAGTCTGAATAGTATTACAACTACGAAGAATCGTATATTTATCAGTGGCATTCGTGTTATATCTACCGTGACAAATCCTTGATTCCGGCATGTAAAGTAGTGGCATTGTCGAGGTACCAAGTGACTTTGGAATAACAATTACGGTCATCGTCATTGTCAATCGCCTGTCCTTTCAGTCGCGTCTACAGTTATACGTTAATAAGGTGGCACCGGTTTGCATCGGGGATGATAATGACTGTCCTAATAGATCAATACTAAAAATGCACAAGGAGTGAGAGAGACAGATAATACGCATCTGCAGCAATATATGTATGTGGCAGACGTCAGGCTGTCTAGTCTTATCGTGGCACGTGGGGACGAGCGGATATGAAACCGTTTTTTTTTTCAGTTTATTTAGTCCCTTTACGAATCGAGAATCGATCCCCGACGCCCGTAACCGGCAGGTGTCATTATAGTAATTTACCAGCAACTGAAAACTACTGTCGAGTACTGTCAACCATACGATTTCAAATCACGCTTCGCTGACGGTAAAAATGAAACTGACTCACTGGCAAGCGAGCGTGTAACCGGTTGTTTTTCTTGCCGAAGACGCAATCGTTACGAAACGATTGTCGCTCCGAGATCGAATAGGGCATTTTGAAAATATGGGATAAACAGTTCTCACGTACCGTACTCGAGTTACGCTTAGGAGTACTATTGTTTTCTTTTTTGTGATGTTTAGCAGAAGAGGAGACAGTGTTCAGTGTCAGTTTGAAGAATTGAAAAAAGTCGTTACGATGCGAATCGTCTGTTGGACAAGTTAATGTTGATTCCATTGAGTTAAACGTTTGATCATTCTGTCCTGGGGTGATAACCAGGTAATTGAATGAGGGAATGAAATCCGAATCAGAGAGTTATATCACATCGACGAGACAGGGGATCAAAGAAGAGATCATCTTCATGGCACAGGATCAGGATTTGAACCTGTTAAATCATCTTCCTGGGAGAATATCAGTTCGCTCCTCCAGGTAAAGACAAATCCTCGTTATCCACTCGTGACGGTCTCCTGCTGCGGACTAGGTAGGAAAAACAGCTGGTAGGGTGGTAACACTGCTTTTTCTAAGTAGCTCTTCCATCACTGGTCTAAATTGGCTGATCAACCTTGAGAATTCCGCAGCAGTGGAGCGTCTACTGGGTGACAGGGTAAATTGTTAACGACGACTCAATGCGTGGCTCATGATCTACTTATACGTGTCTAAACTCGTTTGGATTTATTAATGACCCGGTGTTTGCTGTTATGAGACACAGAGCATTTCTGTTGTGAACGACAACTGACTTTGCTATTACTATTGCACTTGTTCATTGCGGTTACGACTGTGCAACCGGTATTACTTGTAGGTGTCAGTGATAGGACAGTATCAGCATTTTTGCGACTCTCGTGATTGGACTCCATTACTATATGACTAGTTGTGTGTTACTGGTATTGGTTTTAAGGAAATTTTAAATATATTATCACTCTAGCCCGATGGAACGCTTCTTGCGTTTACTATATTTCACTTTGGTAAAAGACGTGAAGTCGTAGCTTGAATCGGATAACTCACGGTTGGGTTTGAGCTACGGGAATACTTTAGTGTTTACTGAGACCGGACACGTCATGACGAGTTGATAAGGACGCCGTGCGATAAAGTCCCTTAAAAAAAGTACTCTACGCCACTGTCCGTTATTGTGAACAAGGTAATTCCATTTTGTGTAACGAATAAAAATCACGCACGATACGCAAGACTGAGTTAGGTTATACGATAATTGTATAATCCTAATCTCTTTGAGATTTCGGGATATTTTGTTTCGTTCGTTCTATAGTGAAATTTCGCAAGTGCTCTCGTTTCGTTACGTAACGGTGGAATTAAAGCATTAGGACGAATTCGCATTGGGAAATTCTCTGGCTTTCTCGAAAAAGACAGACGTTTAGATTCTCCGTTACTGCGAGAGCTTCTGCTAAGCTGCTTATCGCGTCTGTATTCTGTATTACTTCGAGTCAGACTCGAAATTTTGAAACACTACAGTTCGACTCTACATTTAAATATTACGTTTTTGAATTTCGTCTTTTTCGACGTTTTAATTTTGTTTCTCCATTGTTTTAATGACCTACTTTTAATTTCGGCCTTTTTAAATTTCTGCACTAAATATCACTATTATGTAGTCACGGTACTCGCGAAATATAGTATAAAAGGATCTATACATCAGCGGGATCAATTTTGCGAAAGTCTGGGAATTAGATTAGCATCTCTTTAACGAAAGAACAGAAGCTGTATAACTGTACGACAGGAACGCTTGTTGCGCGTATGGTTGCAGAAAGTATACCTTTTGTAACTTCCTTGAGAAGCTATGAGGTAATCCTTCGAAGACGTTTTTTAGGGACTTTCACGCGTTCATTCGATCCCTGGGAAAGATTCAAAAGGATCTCGGGCCTAGTATCGTACGTAGGACACAGGAAGCAGCACAGGTATAACAGCAACGTCGTGCTTCCGGTATCGATAACCAGGACAAAGGGAAACCGGGGCGATCCTTCCGGTTTTTTTCGTTACGAAATAGATATGGCTTTCACGGCTTAATGGGCCCATTCCTGTCGAATAAGGGAGCGTATGTCCCCTTGCGATTCACCTGAAAACCAAGGAGGTCATTGACATTGATAACACGAAGGTCATGCGGGTCAAGCGGTTATCCCTACTCGATTTTAAAGTTACCTACCTAAAACACACTCGATACTGGTAGTTTAAAAAAAGGTGGATGTCATTGACTTTCTTACGGCTAGTTGACTATTAGATTTGCTCGGTCACCCGAATAATCATTAATCCATTGACGCGTTTTTCACGCAAAATTCATACTGCGCTTTTCAAGTTTATCGTATAATTCCTGAAATCTCAGCTAGAGCAAAAGCGGATTCGATCGAGTCTATGAACTTGAACTATTCGCCGTGTCTTATCGATTTTGATATGCACGTTCTTCGATTCTAACAGTCTCCTGGAGATCAGTAGCCTCGAACGATCCTCAGTCATTGAGATTAACACGTAACAAGCGCTGGCAATGCTAAAGAATTAAAGATTTCGATCGAGCAGGAAATTAGAAAGGCGAAGATTAGAGTCGCTCGATAGTATCTTAAATGAATTAGCTACTTAGCCGTGAGGTTAAATAATAATTTATATAGTTAGTCAATTAATCTTCGTAGATTGTCCAAGACTTGAGGAACTAGGACCTTAATGATAGCCAATTCATCGATGCCGCCCGTTGAAGACAGCTGGCCAAATTGAAACGTATCTTTTTAATTTTTAATTAGACGTTTGTCCCATATAAACTCTACGCATGCCCACGCACTCCCACGGAGTGGCGAGAACCTACGCAATCTCTCTCTCCTGTGAATATGCAAGAGGGTGCCGTGGGCTGCAATAACGTACGTATGCACACATCTTCGAAGAAATTAACGTGCAACAATAGGAATATTGCTCAAGAAGACATTTTTCTCGGAACTTTACAACAAGAACTTTGTACTAACTGCGCTGCGTTACTCTTTAACATTAAAAGCTTAGTACAGTCTTGTAGAACGTTTGGTGGGATCATGAGCTATTCGCACGAGTCGTTCGCTACGTCGCCATAGTGGGGAACGCTGAAATCTCTGGAACAAACTCTGATTTTCTTTCTAGGTGAACTAGAGGCGAGCAGAGCATATCGGAAGGAAGTGAACGGAGAAGAATATTATAGAAGAATTACGCGGACGCGTTTATATCACGAGGAACGGCCATTTTAATTTGGAGAATAAAGGAATAAAATAAATTTGGCTAAGAAGGCTGTAGAGAGTGTACATATATATTAGTTCGGACGTAGCACGTACACAGGATGTTGGGTCAAATCGATTGTAGCTAACAGAGATTCACGGGAAGGAACAGAATGCAGCAGGGCGTCGCGACGGAAGGCGCCTCTCCAGGTGGCCGTCGACTCTCTCGCAGTTTTCATTCCTGCCTTCGGGGAGCTGATCACGATGATCCCGAATCAGGTACACGTTCACGTCCAGCAATCTCTGTCATGGTGCAATTTCATCGGACAGATCCATTATACGCAGCAACCTTGTTGTTATGTTGCTCGTGGATGATCTACTACTTCTGGACCATATAGAGAGCGGGTATCGCTCAATTACGTCTCTGTCGATTGGAAGGGGAAACGCACCACGCATTTACGCACCACGCATTTACGCACCACGCACTCACAAAGACACGTGCTTCGGGCTCTCCTCTCGCATCTCACTTGACACACATTTGCGAGGATCTCGCGACGGTTACCTTACACTCACGTTCGTAGACTTCAGAGATCTGGTGACTCCGACTGGGACCCGCAGTTCATTCTTGACTCTCTTCCTTATCCGAGTGAGCACCGGTTCAATCCGTTTGTTGTCCATCGTGAAATTTGAAAAATTCAAATATCCAAAATTCATTCCTTGCCATCGTTCTTCGTTTTACCGGATGATCAAAGAACGGGTCACTTCAAGGGAAACGTGAAAAATTCGATTTTGCATTTTCCACGGATTTTAATTAATTCTTGACATGAGAATCCGATACGTGCCGCAGGACAGTGGCAATTTTTGCAAACGTACGTGCACGGTTTGTTGTGTGTGTGTTCACGTTGAGTAAAGTTGGTGTGACTATCTAACCCAACCTGAGCATTTATTTTTATGGAGATCTTTGTTTAAACAATCTGCGAAGTCGCAGATTATTTGGATGATCGACGTAATCGAGTCATCAGAACGTTAATATTAATAGAGTGGACAGATGGATGTTTTTTGCAAAAAAGATATATATGCTCGATTAGTTAGACATTGACGTTTTCTGTTCTTGCGAAAATGAAGGTTTTCGCGAAATCGCGAGTACAGTTAATCGAAGCTGCAATACACGCAAGCGACCTAAGAAACGAGCAAAGACTCCATTCTCGTTGTCTCGTACGTTGGAGGAATTGGAGCATGTCTGGATATGGTCAGCGCATCCATTAAACGTCCCGAGAAAAAGCTGTCCTCGGGAAAAACTCGCGACTCCCCAACGAAACGAGGTTGCGTAACTGGTCTGACGTCGAGAGCACGTCCAGTACGCACCATCTGTGTATCCCTTATTTTTATCCTTATATAATTATATGGCTAATTGTCTGATCGTAGAACGACGTTTCTGTGTTTCAGGTGAGTCCAAAGTTAAGTCCTTACCTAGAGGTGCTAATGATCAGAGGGATGCCAGGCGTCGTGATCGTAAAGGTAATTTTGTACTCTGATTTTTTATTTCAATTGATCAATCCAAGTAATGGTACGAGTGAAGCCTCTTTACTTGTATTTGCAAAATTTATAAGATTCGTGGGTTCTGTTTTTAACTGATTGTTTACTTCTTGTTTTTCTAATACTTCACTCATCCCCGTCCCCGCCCCTCCTGATTGGATTGCTTGGAGGTTCTGAAGCGGTACTCTTACTGATGCCTCATCGAGATGCTCGGGCAGTCTGGTTAGAAGGGCACTCTTCTAGAAATAAATGATCCTGCAAACATTTCGAAATTGTAAGAACGGAGTAACAGACGTAACTTTTCTACGCAATGATATTTTGGAATTCGAGATGACTAATTAAATCTATCTGCGGATGCAGAATGCCTAGATTGCATGGAACTCTCGTTTTTCTTGAGGTAATGCTATAAGAGGCCTTGGCCTGCAGACGGTTGACTGTAGGAGTGGGCCGGATATATTAATTAGAAGGTTGGTCGATGAGGAATTCCGTGGGCCGAGTATAGAGTGATATGATTAATTCGTTGATCAATCAATAATGTCAGGAGGAGAGTGAGGTGAGGAATTGAATGAGTAGACGACTGATTGATAGAATAAGAAAACAGTTGGAGTATTGTACGTTCAGAAATGCTGAGGATCCTTATCAGGAATATTTTTTACATGACAATTACATCTAATGAATTTAGAATAGAATTAGTGCCAAGAGGCGTTATGCAACTTGATGTGCGTAATATAGCATCCGCTTTTACCGACACGCGCCGATAAAACAGTTTCCAGTGTCGAGCGATGGTAGTGACGCCCTCGGACGTAATTCAAACTATCGTGAAGGTTACCGCTTACACCGGGAATTAGATTTTCAGTTGAGTCATTAAAAGTTTTTGAATTTTAATTCTTGTCTAATTACGTAAGGATTTTTGTACGGTTGAAAAATTTAAACCTATTACTAGTCTTGAAAAACGAGTTTCGACTAACAAATTGGTTGTTCGTACCCATACGTTTGCATATATTATTTACATTCTGAGATACCGCACGGGTTATGAAAATTTATAGTCTCGTTCGTATCCGTTACAAAATTTGAATTCGCATTACGGAATTGGCCGAATATGTTTGTATTTTTGGTGAGAGGAGCAAAGATATTCGCAATATGAGAAACATCTGAAAAACCTTTTATTTTCTTGACTGTGAATGCATCAGGATTTTACACCCTCAGCGAGACAATGGCTACCACACCCATGAAAGTTCTTCTTATCCTTCTTTGTTTTCTTCTTTTTCTTCCACAACTCATCTCGGTGACTCTATCCACCAGGCTCGTTTTCCTGACTTTCGTAAATATCAAGTGACGCGTCTGGCTATTTTTTTCACCCTCGCCCAAGAAATTCTTAGCGTAAGTGCATACGAGTAAGCTGATACGAATTTGATAGAAAGGGATAATATAAAAAGGCTTGACGTATTCGTTCACGAGGAATAAGAAGAAACAACAGAAGAAGCAGGATATCAGACAAGCCAAGTCGCCCAGCTAGTTGGGTTCCCTCTTCTCGTTACATTCTTACTGTGCGTAAGTCAGCCCTGCGCGTGCAGAAATGATTACAGCAATAAGCATTCATTAGTAACTTTTAATGACTATAAAGTCATAACTCTTGGAGGAACGTGGTGCAGTCCTTTGGCGAAGATTAACAATTGTCCTTGGATTAAGTATTTGTCGGGGATATCTCGTCAACGGGACAGGTGCACTTCACCCGAAGTCGAAGGCTGTAAAGTGCAGCGTACTTCTCGTAGGAGAGAAAAAAATTTCAGTGCGTGCTCGTTAACGACTGCAAAGGTTAAAATGCACACGGCGTCCAGCCGGATGGAAGTTGCGCTGAGTCTGTCGTAGCATATAGATGCAACACGCTCTCTCTGTTTCGAGGGCCTGCCGCAAGGAGCGCTGGTTACTCCCTTGGAAAAAGTCCGAGCTGCCGACAGATAGTCGTGGGTCTGTCTGCTGTGCGGTTGACGGATCGCTCCTCTGGCTTTCTCTCTCTCCTTCTGTCTCTGTCTGTCTGCCTTTCTCTCTCGTTCCTTTAATTCCTCCCATTGCCCTCCCACGTTTTTCACGCATTTCTCTAAAGTCTCGCTCGACTTTCTGGCGAACTCGGGATCTCGGTGTGCATTGACTCGAGAGAATTTCTGTCGTGTTTTTCCTGACGAGTAAAAGAGAGAAGAGACGTACGGTACGCTTTGTTATACGAGAGCCAGGGAGCAGCTGTGTGAAACTTCGACGGAGTTACAGAATCTTTGGAGTTCTTGTTATCATACGGTGTTACGGTGATCAGGCGTCTTTCCGTAGCGTTGTGTCGTGCGTGGAAAAATCGAAGACGCTGGCTACCGTTGCCGTTCGCAGTGAACGCGTGGAGTGTGTGTCGTCTTACGGAGTAACTCCTTGTGAATGACAACAGAGAAGAAGTTGAGGATACGACGTCGTTTTGAAAGCGACGAAGCGTCGAAGCACGTGCGCTTCTCGACGGCAATCTTAAACTATAGCTGTAAGGAGGAGTCTCCGCGTAGTTACAATAATCACAATGAACAGAATAGAAATGTGAACGTAGATCGGGTTTGCCTTGGCGAGAGTGACGAAGAAGAGGAGGAAGGAAAAAAAACGTAGAAGTAACGGTGACATGTTGGGAGCTGAGAGCATCGATGACTCTCCGAAGAGGAGGTCCACGTTTTACGTGACCCTTGATGGAGAGTCACGATATCCCTCAAAAATCCCCAAGAATCATCTCGAACCTGAGAAGGAAAAGTTCGCCTGCAACACCTTTCCCATTAGCACATCCAAGAATATCCCAAACGTCATCCTGACTCGTACCTTGAGCAGCAATGCTGTCGAGAATAAGGAAAGCAGTGTTCCTGTCAGTACTTGCGGTAAGGTTCAGTCCCTGACCAGGATCTTCGAGGCACCCAAGTACAGTCTTCCGGAGGGTGCTGAGCAGCAGAAGAAGAAGGTCGAGAGGACTAGGTCGTTCAAGACCATCGAAAAGTTCCAGAGCCGGTTTACCGGCAGGAAGGAAGCAAACAGGAAGGAGAATCGGTTGAACCACACGATCGCTTGCTTCGACAACCAGCCGGTTAGCGGTCCTGGGAAACCGAGTGGCCTCGACGCCGCTGGTAGAGCCGAAGGTGCTGAAGGAGGGATCGCCAATGGAATGGCGGATGAGTGCAGGGAGGAGGCAAGAAGGGAGCGGGCAGTGCCCAAAATCGGCTCCGGTAAGCTGGTTCACCTGGCGACTACTTCGGAGAGGCAGCCGGATCAGAAAACGCCAAAACAAAACGCTACCTTCACCAACCTGATCCGTAGAAGCCACAGTACGAAGCTGGCGCGAAGCACGAGCACGCTCGCCCGTGCCACTACCAGGTACAATACCTCAAACGAGAATCCACCAGGTCATACTTCAGCCGCGTCGACGGGCATCTTATTGACTGTTTCGACAGCCACGACGGCTTTCACGACCTCCGCTACCTCGAGTATCTCGAATGCCTCAACGTCATCTACGAACACAACAGACTCTTCCAGTTACCTGGAACACGAGATTACACCTCAGGTTGTTACAAGGATTGAGGTTATTACCTACGAGGACGACGTCGATGCTGACGCCGGTGTTCATTCAGGTACGGATTATACGGAGAGTCCTTTGAAAATCGAAAGCATCGTTTTAATTCCTCTCTGAGGGCATTGGCCGCTTATAGATGCTTATGGTGGGTGGGAGTTGCCTCGGCACTCTTTCTCATTCTCTCTATATCTCCTTTCTCTCTTTCTCTCTCTACCTCTCTGTATCTCTCTCTGTCTCTTGTTTCTGCACTTATCTCTCTCACTCGTTACCTAGTAAGCGCATGGTTCTCTCGTGACGTTTAGTACCGAACGCGACTTTTACGAGGACTAGAATAATCGTCGTTATTAGCTGGAAAATTATATACTTGGCTCCCTGCAGTACTCCAGCAAACGACGTTTAACGAGGATTTGTCGATAGTTGCGTACAAAGAAGGTATACGAGGGCACCGGAGGACAGGAGCAGCAATAGGCAGGAGAACAAAACGTATAGTTCCTCCCGGAGAAGAGGTTCTCAGCAGTGCTATTGGCAAGTCTTTGTTATCAGCAGGAACAGTCCGGCTTATCGTATTTACCAGTAGCATTTAAATGGTACGATTTCCATTTCCTCGAATGCGTTATCAATTGGTTGAATTTACGTAATTAAAGGATACCTAATGAAGTAAAGTAAAAGGACAAAGATGGTACTATAAATAAAAATAGAAATGGATGACCAACGGATGCAATTACATTGTCCTGATACTTGTACCTTGTAAGGAGCACCGGATTCCTCTGTACATTCTCCTCCGATCGAACCAGTTTAAAGATAAGGTCAATTCGACCGGCTACCATCGGAGAGACCGCGAATTCAACCTCATGGTGTCTCGCGTTCAGCCCTGACAAATCAACGCCATTAACGTTGCCCCGTGCTCGTGCGTAACTTCCCGTAGTCCCGTTATTCAGCCAAAAGTCAATCGCTTAACGAGCCTCTTATCCTTTCTTAACGTACTGTACCTGATCGGACGTCTTCTTCCATCCATCTCTTTTACTCCAGTTTTCAGTATACCAGGTCTAATTAACGATTGAGCAGATTTCGATCTTTTTTGCATTACCCTCCCCTCTCTTACCTTCGAACGCCTTCATGTCTGCCCGTTTGGTTGCGTGCACCTTTTGCTTTTTGTATAGGAGATTTCGTCTGCTGGAATCGTCCGATCGGTTCGAAACCTGCATCAAGAGATTTCGGGGACCTACTTATGCAGGGCCCTCCCAGTCCTCTTGGACCAGAACCCACTCTAACCAAATAGCTACACTTTCCTCTCCTAAACTTCTCAATGAGCTCTCGCTTCCTCTGTTCTATCGTTTGTCGAGTGGCTATACTCGATTCTTGGCTGCCTGGTTGTAGCCCGTAGGAAAATATTAAAAAGTTTCATGGATAATCTGATTTCTCACGGTGGATTATTATGGTGTATGCTTTGTACCCTGGCTTGCGCTAGTCGCACTCAAAATCATAATAGATTTTTTAGGGTACGCCTATACGTGTAGCGTGTATAATGAAAATCTTCACAGACCTCACGGCGTCGACAGGTGAAGTCCCAAGTGGTTTAGCCTGCAGTGCGAATACTACGTTTATCAATAGATTTATCGCTCGACGTGATATTTACGTCGTGAAGTTGCGTAGCTTGATTCATACGTTGCGAAAATTTATGCAAGAAGTCAGACTTGGAGATTGTACCTATCGACTGTAGCCCTGCGGCCTTCGCGTCAATATAAAGATAAGACACTTTGGACACGCCTCCAGTGACCAAAGTCAATCGAAAGTGTCGCAATTCGTAAATAGTTAATCATCGATTGTGGGAATATACATGGGTAGCACGATTTTCGTATCGCGTTCCAGTCTGATATGTGGATTGATCGTATTTACGCAGGTATGGTATGCTTAGCTATTCGATACACATTACGTAGGTCCCTTACGAAAGACTTTCACAACAAAGCCAAGCACTTGCCTAATTGCGTCTCGCATTGCTTGGCAATCAAATTCATTTTGTGTTTTTTTTTCTTCGCCGGACACGCGCGAGGCCCGTTTTATGCCGACGGGCCACTCTCGGGGCTTGATGATTTTTCAATAACGACCATGGACAATCATTCGCACTCTTCATGATTCCTGTCGCTGCTGTATTGCTTGCTAATGTCGTTCAATTATTGTTTTGATACTTGAAACGGATATTACTGATACTAGCGTCTTTTTCCAATCCTATAAGAATTATCACGGAAAGCGTAGCTATCGTCAAGACGCTGGGCGTTCTGACGATATCGGTTCTGATTACTCTTTGAGGATAAATTGACGGAGAATTGGTTCTGATTGGGTGCGAATGAGACGTGCTGGCTGTTCATAATTCTCAGATACGCATCAAGGCACTCTCGTCGCCTGTTTCAAGGGCGAATATTAAATTATTAAAAAATAGGGAATTTCCATGAGCATCCTGGCATCTGCCATCCTATCCTAACAGCTCGTTTACCTGGTATACAGGGGAAAAAGGAAAAGGAACAAGTAAAGTTTGCTTCGTCGACAGGCAGGGTGGAGGGGGGTGCAGGGTTATTTGTACAATGTCAAAAAATCCCTCGTAAAGCGCGACGCTTTTATTGCGGTTCGCACTCGCCATAGGCAACACATGTGTCAGTAAAGAGCTGGTTCATTTCGTTCCCGTCGATCTTTTTCTGTACTCGGTTTTGTTCGCGGGGCAAACGCCAGGAGTTCAGTCGGAAAAAAAAGATCATGTCAGCTGTGACTGTCCGTCAATCGGTCGTCCATTAGTATAGAAGCGTAGTCGTAATGGCACAATAGAGCCGCTCCACTAGGCATAGTAGGGATGGAGATTGGTATTTGTGTACTTAGGACTACTAATTATGATACGGCACGACACGATATGCTGGGATAGCTGGGTCGAGGGGTGAGGAGGTGACGTGACCTCGGACTCCTCGACTTCTCTATGCAAATTCCTTCTCTTCTTTCATGGTATTACGCGTCTGTTGACGTAACGGCTACTCTGACGTTATCGTATGGAATTTCCTGCATTGGAGTCTACAGGGACGCAACTCCGACAAAGTACAGACGGGTATGTGTCCCTTGTGGAAAAACTTCATTACTCTTCAGAGTGGTTTGGATTAAAAGGTCGTATGCATCGTATTTCGCAGAAAATGGTTTTTTTATCAAGTTCAATGATCCGCAGGATGTGACGCAATGCGACGCAGCGAGCGGCGTCTGCGGAAATCCTAGAAGCTGAGGTATATCAGCGTACTCGAGTACAAGGGAGAAAAATTATCGTTGCTTCTTATTGGTCAGAGTTAGAAATAGCTTGACGCGTTATAAACGCCATGGAGGTCTTGTCGCTGGAGGCAATTGTTGCGAATTGTCATAATTGTGACAATTGTGTTGCAATTGGACTGGAAATAAAGCGGAGATCGTGTACGCGTGTACTTTTGAGAGACGAGTGAATTCCTAGGTTTATCGAGGATAACGATATTGTGATAACGCTTGTGGAATTTACGTAGTGGCGATTGGCTTCTTGGGCCTTTCTTAAAAATATCAAACTTTCTACTTTCTCGTGAGATTCGTTCAGTGATCAGTTATGCAAATCACGTAGAAATGGCTGTGTTTATTATAAAAAGATTGGCGTCCTTGGGTGGAGTGGGGGGATCTAATTTATTGGCATCGCAAACTTTATTTCACTGGCGTGCCGAAAAAGTTGATTTCACTTGGTGACGCTGTGCGATATACTCCTCGAGGTTTTCCTGAAAAGGCCAAGTCTAATTACCATGATGATGATGATGGTAAAATTGAAATTGACCGAAACTGGAAAAGGCCAAGAGCGAGAGAGGCAAGCAGGAGCAGATGCCTCCATAATCGCATTCTCTCCCTCGACGCGTTCCTGACAATTAGTCTAGAATCTATTGACACAAATCACAACGTCCATTACCGGTTAAGCGTTAAAATAATGTCCAATCCTTTGAGCCATCTCGCACACGGCTGCTCTTGTTGGCTCTGGCTTTTGAATCTCGATATAGAGAATACAATGGCTCAGCCTAATCCGCAAAAATGTCCCCTTTATACTCCACCATCCTTCTCTCCTTGATCCTTTAAAAGCTACTTTATTGCCCGACGATTAGGGATGCTGCGATGTGCATCGAATAAAGAGGACACGGAGAGTCACGGGCTGGTACAACCCGTCGGGTATTCAGGGTTGTACCCTTTTTTTAAATTATCTCTTTTTTGTAGCTTGTTTATTTACGTACCTAGTTTCATTCTCTTTTTATTAGTCAACGAGTTGACTAGTCGGTGGCCGCATCGCGTCATCCGTTCTCCGATGAAGTTGGCGTCGTCACGTTTATTCAAAATTAGCCAGACCAGGCGAATCGTACTTCTCTTTCTCTTTTTCATATATTCCTAGCATACCCCCTCTTTCTACCTCTCATTCTGCCAGCGTAACTCTTTGCCACGGCGTTTATACGTACGGGTGAAGGGGCGTTTGCTTGGGAAATAGGAGCTGGAAACGGAAGCGGGCCGCGTTCTCACGAGATGACTGGACCACCGCGTCTCACCCAGAGAGAAGGAGCGCTGCTCTACGCTAATCCTCTCTCGTCTTCTCGGAGTTCTCGTGATGACTCACGCGACATCCAACCACCCCAGTTCACTATTAACAACGACAGAGCGAATAACCCAGGGAGACCCTAAACGTCTCTCGACGCGTCATAAAGACGGAGGCGTCGCCACAGTGAGTGCCCCTCAATTCATTACCACGAGAACGAATAATTAAACGGGGTATCACTTCGCATTGGTCTGTAATCCTTAATTCTCCAATTAATCTCTAACAGGATTAATTTGACACCGTGAACGTCCCGTTACCATAGAACCGCGATTAATTATTTTCTGCGTGATCAATGGGGGGAAGCCTCTCCGCAGTTTCCTCCTACGATAAAATACCTCTTGTTCTTTGCTTCCTTCTTCCCCTATTCCTTCTTCTCACTTCTTTCAGTCCTCTGACGAAATATTCTAACTGTCAGTCCCAGTCACCAGACCAGTCTTGGGCTTATTTAAAAGTCAACCCCCTTGCCCTTCTGACCCCTAAGCTAATATTTCTCCAGTCGATGATGTTTTCTTCATCCCCAAATCATCATCCATCCTTGATCCTTCCTTTTTTCCCCTAACCTCAGGCTCTGGTCCTTTCCTCCATTTATTCATCCTTTAATTTTATATAAAATCCCCTTCTACAACGACTACGATCTTAGACGCTTCCTGTTTGCTCAATGACCAAGAATTAATCAGCACCAGATAAAGGAAGCTCGGCCATTCAATTCATTTTGTTCAAGCAACACATCTTCAGGGCATCCTTAGTCCTTTTCTAGGCTCGATTACATTCCGACACACGATATATGTATACACATTCCAGTACTCCCTACCAAGGGTACCGGAAGTATACGTTAACCAGGATGCCACTCGCAAATTAATCCACATGCGAAGTTATACGAAGTATAACGATAAACTCCTGAATAATGTAAGACAAGCGTGTTTGCGTTTTGCTTAGTAAAATATTAAAAGCTTCTCGGGAAAGTCGATCGATATGCTCGAACTCTCGGTGAGTCCAGTTTATGTCGGCCGAGTACCACTCGCCTTTCTATTCAGACAAAATATCAGTGTGCGCTGCGCCTCCGTGGCTCTGTGTTGGTCCGTGCGCCAGCCACTGTGTCTCCGTACATTCATGCCTATACCAACTTATTACACCAGTATAGATGTTACTATATAAGACAGTGCTATATCTCGTAAGTGCTCCTTTCGCTTACTATACGCTGAGATCACGTCGAGACATTACTGCACCGCGACGTCGTCGTCGCTGAGAACCGATAAACGATTCGATAGAGGTCTTATAAAAATAAAAAAGATGCCTGGCGTCGGTTATTCAGGCGCTGGTAGACCTCGACGCGAAAGAGAAGGTTACATTTGGTTTTCACGTACTAGAAGCATGTGCGATCAAGTAGAATGTATGAATCAGTTAGACTGCTCTTAGACGCCATCTAGTAGCTGATTATAGAGTCGTCGAATTTGTTCTTCATATTTATGAACGCATTTGGAGGAAACCGTCATGACTGTATGAAACTTTATATATGTGGTTTACAAGTCTCAGGGGTCTTTCCTATGGTGTGACGCACTGGTCCGTTTACATTTATTTTGGTTACGAGACGTGAAAAGGGACGCCTATAAGATTGTACGGCGCCTATTTGATATATGGGCCAAACGATTTCTCGTTCTCTTGAAAACACAAGACGCGGAGGCTCTCTCGGGACGTCCGATTCGCCATTTGCTTCTTAGAACTCGCTCTAGTGATATTCATTTTTCATATGTGAAGCCTTCGTGAAATCTTCTTGGAAGATGTCTCATGGAAGACCAGCCCTTTTATTTCATTTCTAGCTACCCGTTGCGCTCTGCCGGCGTCTGCTGGCGTCTTCTGGCGTCTTTTGGCGTCGGACTGTCCTGAAGTCTTAACCTATATATAGGTAGAGCCAGTCTTGTCTTTTTAGTCGGCTGTACCTTTGGAGTTTATACATAAAAGCCAAAGGATTAATACACATGCAAATTCCGTCTTCTTTATTATATCTGTCCTTGTCTTGTGCATGTAAAGCTCTAGGGCTGTCTCTCTTGCATTTACAGCCAGGATAGACAATTAGAAAATTCTAAATAAGCTTGAGACTTAGAACGTCTACCGACGCTATATACCTATATTGCATCCTCGCTCTACAGTACGGTTCAAAATTCTCTGACTACGTGAATAGAGGGCTGTAAAAAATAACTTTCCCTTCTCTGAAAATTTAGACTAAACATCTCGTGTCTGTCGGAAGATACTTCTGGGGTGCGATCACGTGTCTGAGACGGAGTGAAAATGTGAAGAGTGAATTGCCATCAGCCAATCGTATGCTACAGTCTGAAGAAGGCAGACTCTAGGATCGGTGAAAAGGTTTTGCTTTTCAAATTTACCTAAAGATACACACGATCGTAACCCCTGGTTTCATCTGCAGAATATCTAACGGTACTTGTATCTAACGTCTAAAGCCCGTGAATCACTCGTAAAGCACATCAGCTATTTTCTTATTTAACTAGATGTCATACGTAATGCACGTATATAACTGGTATCTAATGTGATTTCAGTTTTTTGAGCATTTCGTGTTGCTACGAGGAACGACTTTTACGTAAGCATTGATTCAGACCCACTTCGCCTCTTTTAATGCAGCAACAGGCGAGCCCTAATCAGATAAGAATTGGAGCTTTCACACTTCAGTGCTCAGATAAGCTGGATAAGAAAGAAACTGGGGCAAACTTGTCATCGGATCGAGTTGTAGTCCAGTTGGACATTGCAGCTCGCGTGCAAGCGACGTTATCGACCTTTGAAAACATGAGAACATTATATACGTTAAGATTCCTAAGATTCTATTAGGAGAGCAAGCCTGTTAAACATTCTCCTATCTATTTCTGTTTCAGGTGAGTCAAGGTGGAAAGAAGGAAGGCTTGCGAGGTCTTGCCGAAGGATTTTGCCGTCATTCTTCTCTTGTGCTTTCTCCCCCAACTCGCCGAGAAGTAAATCCACGGGGAGGACGTGAGATATTGGCAAGCTGGCTGAAGCAAAAATGAAACGCATAAGCTCCTTCCGCTTCTACGTTACGATGAAAAGTTCAAACGGCTTCCGTTACGCCTTGCATTTTATTAGCTTCTACTTTATTGGCACGGGAGTAACCTGCTGTACTTGGAATAACGGCTAAATGGGGGTTGCTGTTAATGGCGTCGGTGACGCTGGGTTAACAAGGTTATCGTTTCTACTTCCCAAGGAGATAAGAACCGGCCACGAATCTTCTTGCGCTAATTATTAATAATATCGGAAGTAACTCGGATACTTAATGAGATATTGGTAGTAGAAGTGCGCATACGTAATTCTAATGTAGGCGATAACAATTTTTCTTTCACTTCGTTAAACAATACTCCGCGGCACTGTGAAATATTTTTGGATTACTCGCTTTGCATTGCACGTGCAGCTGCAGCACCTGCGTTGCTGCAACTGACTCTTTTTTTTGTTGTCGCGTGTATACAGCGACTTTCCAGTCTTCCATCTGCTGAGTGGAAGTCGCGTGCGCATGCGCGTTCGCCGCGTGTAGCGTGCTGCTCCAATTACGTTTAAAATTATCGCGATGAACATTATTACTGGAGCGGAATACTGATCGAGAGTGGAGATAAATCTGATAAAAAGACGCGAGGAAGAGGGCTGTCTGGATGACGGCTGTAGGATTTTAGCCAAGCATCGTCTGCAGGATAAGCATTTTCAATGCGATAAATGTCGTCGCTCTGACCTGCCCTCTGGCTCATTTACAATGGTGATTCGAAGCTAATGGGCCGTCAGGTCGTGTACCAAATGCACAATCGAGCTACTCGAGGGCACTCGACGGTCTCTCTTTCCAATGCGAACTTCGTCTTCGAGTGCTCACGCAATGTGAACACGCACAATGGCTACCGAGTGTTCTCGAATCAGTCCTACCAATAGACCATCTAAAAATTCAGCCCTCCAGTCTTATTTTCTTCGTGAGGATTTGCCTCTCACCGCAATTAAATCACCTTATACCTATAGACTTCCGTATTGAAATTTACGTTTTAACTGCCACATTCGCTCGCCTCGTTAAAGTTTGCCAAAACTCGTTCTCGCGACACGAGCCAGCCACGTTGCCTGTATTCACTTGGTACTGACGTATAATAATACTTATTACGACAGACTGCTGACAGGGCTTACCCAGTACCTACTGACATTCCCTATGACTATAGAGTTAAGCTAAGCGAACCTTGACCCACGTTATAAACATTACCTTTAGTATGGGAGACACTACTTCCGGTGAGCCTAAGGGACTCTTGCTGTATTTTTCATTAAGCTTCCAGCCGGCTAGAACGAAAGGCTAATTACAAACGAGTGGCGTATCTATACGGATGTGAATGTCAGCTTGGCTCGTAGTTAATCGTAGAATGTTCGTTTATGATATCACACTTGCTTTACTGCCACTCTTGATACTGCGTCATATTGTTCGCGTACGACCTTCGCTTGATCTGACTTGATTTTTTTTCTCTTGGCTTTTCATGTTCACCGCCATTAAAATTGAACTTCTATTATTCTTATTGAGATCTTTTGAGGAATAGTGTGTAAGAATGCTTGTTCACTTTCGAAGGCTTCTCTGGATTCTGGTATCCCTTGACAGGAAGCTGTCAGTCCTTGCGGCCTAAAACGCACATGCGTGCCAGAGAACACAGTGCCAGCATAGCCTGGAGACTGCTGCTGAAAATTTTCGAACGGTACACGTGTTCCTTAGAGAGAGAAAGAGACTTTATGCTTTCTAAATAGACAGGGGAATGTATAGCGTGGAATTTTATGTCGAACCAGAAGCCTTCGTTAAAAGTTTCTATTAATAAATATAAATTCATTTCAACAAGCTGACGGATCGACCCAAGGAATAAAGTTCAAATTTCATTTGCCGAATGTAAAGGGGCTCATAGTTACTACTCTCGTAAAACGTAGCATAGTACTGTAACATGAAATGACATCTGTCAGTTACTCCGCCCTCTTGCCGTTGATCGCTCTGTGGAGGCACCTTTACTCTTCTCTCTCTTTTCATGTGCGCAGTTGTATTCAAATTTCGGACGATGCTTGACGTGTCTCTCAAAACGTCCGCAGACCGACGACTATACTTTTTGCATTATTCAATTGGCAGTCCTCCCAGAGGATCCCCAGATTCCTGAGGATCCTGGCTGAAATTCAATGAGGCACTGTTCGTGAGCGTTCATCCGTTATTGATTCGTTGTTCGATTCGCCTGGTTGCACTCTAGATTTTAACCGTTAGAAAAGCCAGCATTTTCATTGGGTCGATTGCAGTTTCTCTAGTAGTCTCTGAGCATGGTTTTATATAAATGTACAAACGATTACTCGATTGTCTCCTATATACGGCAGAAAGGTATTTTATAAGGGGTAAAACGTCATGTGTCGCAAAATAAAGCATAATCATCGAACTGCACAATGAGCCCTTATGTCGAAATATATGCAAAGCTGTTCGTATGATCCCACCAGCGTTAACCATGAAAATGATTAACGGTCTGGGAATTTGGATGATGCTGGTCAATGAATGAATAGAAGAATATATCGTAATATATTTAGCTCACGCCTGTATACCTATATAGTTTCGTAGGATCGATATCCGGCTGAATGGATCCTCTCGGATTCTGGACCGGGTAGCTCCGTATCTCTGCGATTCTCTCGAAGTGTCGATGAATCGTTATTTATAGGGATCTCAGTTCACAATGGACCACACAGTGGCACGGGAACGCCGAAGGCCAGTGTAAATTGTTTGGTCATTCTTTGCCTATAAATTCTTGGGGACAATGGGACTCGCGTGCGGACAGCTGAACGCCCTTAAAACTCCCCAAGGCTAAACAAGTCTTTAACGCACTCGCAGTGACTTCCGGTACGGTGTGCGGAATCTCCAAAAACTGGCATGATAATATCTGAACATTTTTTGACAGTCAGTGAATTTTTGCGTAATCCGTGTCATTATGTTGTTCCGCTGCATAGGAAGAGTACCCCATACGCGGTAGCAAACTTAACATCTTAAATTGTTCGTGATGATTGACATCATTTTTTAGTAAGGATGCTAATGGGGACCAGCATTGTTAACACTTTGGCAGGAAGCATAGAGACCATAAGGCACCGTAATAAAGCGATAAATTAAATGGTACCCCATGGCCAGGATAGAGGCTGCCCGGCCGTTTTACTCCCGTTAACACTCATCCCCAGGGTAATGGCGTGTGAATCCTATGAATAGTTGAATCGCGAACTGGTTTCATCGTGGTAAACTAGTTTCCAGTCTATTCCTACCACAAAAGTTTTTGGCTTCGTTTAATCTGCGAGCAGTTTTCAGAATCACCTTCGCTCTTGATCTCCTCTCACGATTCATTTGCCATAAACTCATTTCTCACGTTGGGAAGAATTGACTGAAAAAAAATTTTTCTTGGATTTTATTTGATGCACGAACTTCGCGTAGGCAATTCGCTTATTTGAAATAATGAAATGGTCAAATCATTGCGTCATTCAGAGAACCCCTTTATACCAACCGGTGACTGTTACGCCCAACCGGTATGACAATGGACACGGGAAAAATACAAGTTGGAAACGATCGAAAGATGATGTTGCGCTATGTATTTAAACGCTGCATTATTTATGCGTCATTTATTTGTCCTGCTTTTGTAGTACAGTATCTTTCCCCCGCGCCCCTCTGTCCCTGTAAACTACAATGAAGCGCAACTATACGGCTGCTAACGTTTATTCGAGACCCATGACCAAAAATTGTCATAAAATTGCATACGAGTATTCACCTACGTCCAGCATCCACAAATGATCCTGTCCCTTCTCTTTCATTGTGTCAAGCGTTATTCATGTCTCGCGTTGAGTGTTTTGATCGGTGCACCATGCGTCCCGTTATTCAGATGCTGGAGGTTTGTTTTTCTAGAAAAAAAGGAGCTCCATCCTCCTGGATAGCATTTCAAACTAATGAGCGGTTTTTTGTCTTATTTATCTCGAAGAAAAAAGAACATCCTTCTTTAAAGAAAGACTTCGTCCAGGATCCTACCTTCCTTCCTTTTTGCCTGGTTAGGGCCACTCTCGGAACAATGAGCTTTTGGCCATGAGGGGATAAAGGCAAGATCGTCGCCATATTGGAGGTCCCATGTCCCCTACGTATTTTATTTCGTTTCAATTTTAACTGATCGCAAGGCACAGCTTTATCTTTATATTTTTTTTTCAACGAGCCTGAACTCGCACAAAAGACGCAAGGCATTTCTGTGTGGTCTAGCGCCCTCGTAGCAGCTGCTTGGTTAACTGACCTATTCGAAAAACGAAAGGGTTCTGGGAGTAACAATGATTTCGACAATTATTATTGAACCAATTAGCATTCGCCAGTTGCAATTAGCCTCGGAGTGCACTAGGCGTGGTCAAAGCCTTATAGTTCAACGAATATACTTACAATCATCGTTGAACTGTACATCATAATATTACTGAGAATTGCATAAGACGATTACATAGCAATTTGCCAACTGTTCCGAAAATGACAATTCTAAATTCTCCCCATTAATCATTAACGATAGCGTTACCTTATTAGAAATTAGACCCTTGGTAATTTTCCAATATAGCATAGTAAAATAAAATTTACGTTGTGGTCAAAGAGAAGTTGCGAAGTAGTCTGCGTGAGTGCGCATCGATTGCTCAAATATTTTTAGCGGGCCTTTGCTCATTTGAAAGCCAACGGAATTAATCCGTAGCCCGAGGGAATTTCTCCATGAACCCGGAAAGGAGAAAAAAACATGGAACGCACTAGAGAATACAGAGTATACGAAGTGGAAGGGTGGCCAGGGAGGGTCAAACTCGTAGCAAACAGGAGTAGTCACACCCGCTCGCCGGCCCATTATAATCGAATTACACACGCATGAATAAAGCTTCGATCAGATAATTTCCGTACGAACCGCTTTTGATATTATTGCGACCTTACGAGCTATATTGCTGTGGTAATTTCTTATAGACATTAGTAGGAGTAGAGGCATAGCCATTGCAATGTACCAGCTATCCTCTACGTAGAGCGGGTTGCCTAAGTGCGGAACAAATTTTCATTCACTGACCCTCCCTGGTTCTACGTCTTAGGTTCCTCCAACGTACCTGCTTATAATGGCGAGGACCATGTGTGCAAAAGGGAGTTTGGTAACTCGAGACGTTTTGTGCGAGAAGACCATTTAAACCACTGACTGTAAACACAGTGGGAACTTGAGAGAATGTGAGAGAGGGAGAAAAAGAAAGGCGTGTAAATTACAAGGTTTTTTTTGTGAGCCGCTGTTTCCGTTCACAAAAAAAATCTCGTGTCGTTTGACGAACGAATTTAGGGGATGCTAATGATTTTTCGAGTGGAAGAGAGAGAGGTTTGATATTTCGAAATCTTTGAAGTAATATTTTTCTTTGTTTTTAGATACCTCCTACGAGAAGGCCTGTCGAAGGGGTAGCGCTCCAGCCACTCCTGTCCTCGGTGCGCGACCTCTGGATGTCACCCCTAATCGTATTGTCGTAAGTATTTAGTTGGAATATGTGAAAAGTTTGAAATTGAAATTTCTTGCGGATGCTGTGAAATTTATCAGGCGACGAGATAGATTCGTACAAAGGTAGTAATGCGTCGATTGGATGGATGCTGCCGAGAAAATAGGGGAAGCTGCAGTTCGAATAGATTCATCTCGAGAGGTCTATGACCCTGCGGAACATCCCGTTTTCGTCCGTTGAGACCCCCTTTCTCAGCCTCCTGCAGTAACCGCTTTTATTTGGAAAAATCGGCGTATGAAAGGAGCTTTCCCATTAGACGATTAGAATGACAATAGTGGAACAAAATCGATTACATCAAGCAATGTGATAAAACTATAAACAAGTAACTGGTCCATGGACATTTACATATAGCTAGATGGACGCGTGAGAGCTGCTCGAGTTGCAAGAATCCAGCATGCTAGGATAACAGTCACGTGAACAGACGCCATCATCGAGGGTTAACGATGACACTTTCAGAGTCATGGGCCTGTACTCGTACCTCTTTTTTATAGTGTCTCTTAAGCCAAAGGTATCGTATAACCGATGATCATCAGGATTTAAGGTACATTATACTGATTGTTGATTGGTTAACGGTACCTTTAACATTAAGAGACACTATAAGAGACAGGTTTAAGCATTTAAATATTTCTTCCAAACACTGTATACTTGTTGGATAAATTTCTAACCTCAAAAAGATATACAAGAAGATAAGTTTTGATTCTCATATAGATTAATCAGTTATCAGAATAACCATGATATTTTCTGATAAAAAAATGAAGAATTTACGAACCTGCTGATGTTTATCGAGAAGAAATTCTTAGAAGATACTTCCTGCACTGTAAGAGCGTGTAATGTTCCAGTAGCTGTAAAATGGCAGAAAAGGCGTGTGCAGACGTTCTAAGTTCCCGCGCGTACGACTCGTTCTACTTCTACGAGACGGAGAGTAAAACCGCGAGAAACTCGGTCAACGTGTGGTCTAGTCGCATAGTCGAGCGCTGCGACGCCCAGTTATATCTTATGTCTCTTACTCCTTAATACCTTCTAGACCGGAAGGTGACTTCAATCCGGTTTTCACGTCGTTCTCGCAGCGATTGCTCTCCTAGTCATAAAATCTGCGTAGTTAGAAGGGCTGCGCCCTATAAAGCCCTAAAGGCGACGCGACGCTTAGCGTCGGTCCCGCTAAGAGACGTTTTAAAACAATGAATCAAGATACATAGAGCCGGTTGTTGCGAGAGTCGAGAGTGAAGCTGCCTTATACATAGTGATATATATATATATATCTATAATATACAGTATAGTCGGCATAGGATACACATACATATATACCTTTAGACCAGGACGCTGGAGAACAAAGGAAGGAACAGACTGGTTTTGAAGCAGGCTGCGAGGCGCCTCGGGATTTGCGCATTGAGAACCACCTCAAGACGTTTTTGTCTGGTCTTTGGGGAGGGTGCCTCAGCCAGGAAGGGGAGGGGGGATGGGGCGAGTATATTTCTACCGAGGTACCGGCACCGTACCTATAGTGTACCCCACTCACCTAGAGCCTATGGGGGTTTTCGGCAACACAAAGGTACCTCAGGGGCTAAAACTTCCCTTGACTTGGCTCCCCCGAACGAGCAAGGTAACATCTGCAGTCGTTGCCGAGATTTCCTTCTGAGAGAACGCGTCTAGCTTAAAATCGACAGACCTGAAGATTTTTTAGGATATCGGATAGCCGTTGCACTGTGACAGCGATACCAAGCATTTATTCAGGAAATATATTATTTCCTTGTGAAATATAAGCCAATCGGACTTTGAATTCACGTATCGAAAATTAATAGTACCCACGTGCTGGTCGAGAGACCATCTCGAAATACCTGATGAGTTTGCTCTCGTTCCGCCGAGCAGTTAAAAATAAATTGACAGTGATCAAGGAAGCTGACATTCCAAACGAGTATTCAGGTCGTGTCTTCTGGTGGGTTCTTCGATTCCATATATCGTTCACAGTCCGTGTGTTTATCCGTCCGCGCGATTCCACAGCAACGGAAGAGTCAGCCCAGTTGGAAGTCGGCACCTGGACTAGGGTCAGTTCCTCGCGATATCGTCGTTGGGACGCGCAAGAGATAGTGTCGTTGCCCTAGGATTTAACGGACAAAGACATTTGTATACTCTTCCTCTTCGTATTGTTGATGTGTCGCGTACGTTTGTCCTGTGCACCGGGCTGAGTTTAACGATAAGGTCAAAGATAAGGAAGAGACCATCAGCGACATAACTCCGGAGCAGTGACTGGCTGGACAGTGAACGATGAGGATGTCGCGTTTAGCCATTGAGCCATCGAGCTATTGAGCCATCCAACGGGTCTACCAGTGGACAAGCTCAAGAAGTGATTTCGTGGCGTTCGCGTGGATGAGGAAGAAAAAGATGTGCCTGAGGACAATGGACGAGAACGAAGATAAAGTAGTCAATGTCATCATCAACTACTTCATGACCAGGGTAAATGAACTGCGATCAGCGAATAGAGATCGAGTCATTCGATATATCTGCCGATCTTGTTTTGGTCGTTCGAATCAGGTGTTTTAGCTAGAGAGTACGGTTGAGTGAACTCGTTATATATTATTTTGCGATCTCTATATAAGTATACCTTCTCTTAGTTTCGATGAGGCTGTAGTAGCAGCGTGTATTTACTTGTAGCCTGCCTGTATTGCTACGTCTCTACGTGTACCCGCACGCGGACAAAACGCACGCGAGTGTGTTGAGAACTGCGTGAGAGTCTGGATCCGGTAGATTCTACCTTTCACTCGAGCAATGTCACTGGAAATCCTCGGCCGTGCCGTTTTAGCCAGTTGACAATTTTCTTTCGGACGTTTCGCACTCGCGTCTCCGAGTGCTCCGTGAACTTGTACGTTTTATATACTGTTTTAATGAAGTTTTCGTCAATTTTCCTATAACTTGCAGAACTTCTTCTCGAAGAGGTCCTTCCGCTCAAATCCATTGAAGAGGACGAAGAGCGTGACGAAACTCGAGCGACAGAAACAACGGGGTCCAGGTCTTCGGGGTTGTCGCTCGCACGAGTCACTCCTCTGCGGGCAGGCCGTGACCTCGATGGACCTGGCAGCAGTGACGCCCCTGCATCCCAGCCTACTGGGTCGGCCACACTGTTTCCAGGTGACACCCAGCACCGGGGGACCCAAGTACTTCAGCTGCAGAACGGCGCATGAACGAGATCAGTGGTTGCATAGGTATGGAATTTTGTTAAATATTTCTTGGAAAACTTTGGAACGGCTTTATTTTATTATTTTACGTGAATTGGAATCTTGTTTTTTGATATGACAGAGAGATTGTTTTTATTCGAATTTTGTGAATGTCACGAAAGTGACAAAACTCGCTAGCGCCTCGATAACGATCAGACTTTCTTTTTTAACTCTGTCTCTTTTTATTTAACTGGATATAAAAAAGAATCTGTATCTCAAGAATGATTACCATTAGAGATATGTATTAGTGACCTTTAAATATTTCCGGTTTAGCTTAAGGAAATCTGTCCAACCGGATGCCGAACAGACGAGGCGAACCGACAACTCTCTACAGATTTGGCTCCTCGAGGCGAAGGGCGTTCCTGCAAAGAAACGATACTTTTGCGAGGTCTGTCTTGACAGCACTCTATACGCTCGCACCACGGCGAAATTGAAGGCTGACCTATGCTTCTGGGGAGAACACTTTGACTTTCATCATCTGCCCTCGGTCAATACCATTCAGGTCAATCTCTATAGAGAGGCAGACAGGAAGAAGAAGAGAGACAAAAATGTTCTAATCGGTAGGTTTAATAAATTTAATCAAAATAAGACGTTACTGAGGATTTACAATAATAATTACGATGATAAATAAAAACTCGCTTGAATTCTAGGTTCAGTCAGTATACCAGTACACAACGTAACGTCTCGTTATCTCACGGAAAAATGGTATCCAGTGGTAGGCGACAAAGGGCCACTGAAGGAACCACCAGCTCTTCGAGTGAAGTGCCGGTTTCAGTCGGTAGACATTTTACCGGTACAAGTTTATCAGGAGTTCCTCGAATACCTCAAGACCGATTACGCCTCGCTGTGCGAAAAACTCGAGCCGGTGATTGGTGTCAAAGCAAAGGAGGACATTGCAACTGCTCTGGTAGCAGTTATGCAGAGGGAAAAGAAGGCACCTCAGTTCTTGGCTGACCTCGTCATGATGGATATTCATAGAATAGGTTACTATTTAAAAAAAAATTCTCCATCTTAGATATTCCAGTGGGAATCGAAGCTAAAGGATTTTTCGATTTTCAGACGATGAAAGACTAACGTTTCGAGGGAATTCCTTGGCTACTAAAGCTATGGAAGCTTACCTTAAGTTAACGGGCGATCGGTACCTCCAGGAGACGCTGGGAGCCGTTGTACGTGGTGCGGTCGAGGGTGGCGACTGTGAAGTCGATCCTTTGAAAGTCTCATCCGTTGCAGCACTTCACAAACAGCAGCATAATTTACGCGCCGCCGTGGAACTTGCGTGGAGTCGAATACTGGGAAGCCATGCGCATTTTCCCATGGAGCTACGCGAATGCTTCCGCATATTTCGCGAGCGTCTTGCTGAAATGGGACGCGAGGATATTGCAGACAATCTCATCTCGGCGTCGATATTCCTAAGGTTCCTGTGCCCGGCCATTCTCAGTCCTTCGCTGTTCAACATCACACACGGTAATTTCCTAAATGTGATATTACGCTTTTGAATACGCTTGGCGGCTGTGAGATTCAAATAGTCTTTGCCCGGTCGGCTGCTTTGATGAAATTAATCAGGGAAAGTGAATCCTGGATAATCAAGGAGCTCAACTCTTGGGAAGGAGATTGTAAAAGTAATTGCGCCCAGGGGATTCTAATAAACAGGAGCTTTTATGTTAATAATAGCGGGCGCCTGATCTCCTGGAGATAAATGAATAAACGTAATCAGTCCATTAGGTTGGCAACTTGCCGCTCAATTAATACCTCTTCAATCCTGGAGGAATCCTTCGTGCGATCCTTATTGTCTGTTTCTTTCTTTAGAATATCCAAATGAGAAGGCAGCACGAAATCTCACCCTGGTGGCAAAGACCCTGCAAACTCTAGCGAATTTCACCAGGTTCCAGGGTAAAGAGAATTTTATGGAGTTTATGAACGATGTCCTGGAGCGCGAGGCACCCGCTATGAAGAATTTTCTGCAGCTGATCAGCGTGAGTATCAAAAGTGTCATAACCATTTCTGGCTTTACACTTATAATCTATAATAATTAAGAATGACGCTGATGACTCTTTATCTAATTGCGATTTTTTAACTTAATTTCTAACAGAGTCCATTACCGAAAGATGCTCCTGCTAATAACTCCTTGGAATTCGACGGCTACATAGATCTGGGAAAGCAGCTCTCGTTACTCCATTCGCTACTGCGTGAGAGCGTCGCTGCGTCACCCTCCTCATCGCCATCCTCCCCAGCGTCTCGTCTTCCTGAGATCCTCGAGAGGATATCTTTAGCGTTGGATCAACCAGGACCAAGTCCTATACCGACTTCTCATCGTTATCCTAATCTACAGAATAATATATTCCGCTATAACGATCCTACAATCGCTAATAGCAATACGAATCTTTCGATCTCGGCGACCTCAACCTTAAGCAATCATAGCACCCTGAACAGTACAATAAGGGATAGTAACGAAGTGCTACAGTCGAATACTCTGGGGCACAACAGTTCACGAAGTCCAAATGTCGTACGGGCGGCAACGTTACCAAGAAATGCCTATCTACCAACAAACGGAAAGCTGCAGCTCCAGATAAGTACGGATGACTATCCTTTAGAGCCTGCTGCGTTTGTTTCACGGTCGCCAACCCCAGTAGCGAGGCAACATCGTGCTCTGGCCTCGAATCGCACTGGCACAGGTTACAGACTAACGGCCAGTGCCAGTTTAGCCAACGTGAATCACTGCCAGATTCATCCGACAAGCCCTACGCGATCCGAAAGTCAGACGAATCTAAAAGACTCGAATTATAATATAACTGGGCAGATTATAAATCCTAACAATGGTTCGATTGGTCAGCATCATCGTCATAACATAGCTCGACTTCAGAATCTAGAGATGCACGAGCAGGATAACTATAATCATAACAATTACAACATCTCGAGGTCAGGGAGCAGGAATCACTGTCACAAGGAGGAGAACGCGAATCAAACCCAAAACTACAATAACGTCTCGAAGACGACGATCAATGCGAACGTCAATCCTAATTTGACGCTCTCAATTAATCAACCAAACAACAATTACGGGAAGCCAGGGAACATGACCAGCGCTAACGGGAACCTGGACGAGCTCTCAGATCTGCTCAGGTATGCTGATGATGAAGTGTCCGAGTCCAAGTCCCAGAAAGGATCCCAGATCTCCATCTCCCAGCTGAGCAACGTAGCGTCTTCCGGTTATCAGAGCTTTGCCGCTTACAGTCAAAGCTCGAGTCCGGTCGACCTCAGCAACAACGCCAATGCGCACATACTGAACACCGCACCGTTGGCGTTTGCGAATCCGGTCTACCACATGGAATCCACGCATGGCAGGACGACCAGAAGAGGAAGTACCAGCTCGGAGGAACGCGAAGGCAGCGGAGGAGGTGTCGAGGCCGTCAGAGGTGTCGACCTCAGTCCTTCACCACCTCCTCAGCCCATTAGAAACATCCAGAGGAATTCTCAGAATCAATGGAGGCAAGGTAACAACGTCCACAGGACCTCTTCTGAGCAACCTCAGCCAGTCTGCTGCCCTAAGCTTAGAAGACGACTCTCTCTCGATTCTACGAGAGATCTTTCAGACACCAGCGAAGAGGAGAGTTGCGCCACCAGGAGAAGCAAATCTCGTAGTCATCGTAGTATCGACCAGGTAAATTACTATAATCTGTTTCTTTTCCGGAAACTCTTTCGAATTCTCCTACTATCTTTCTCTTTCTCTTCAATTCCCACTACGTCAATAACATACTAAATTTCTATGCGTCTTCATGCATTGTCTTCATCGACCGGAAACCACTCGCCTCGTAACTAACACGCTACACGTCTCTCTTCGTTTCCAGTACGAAGTGGAAATCGAGAGGCTGCAAAGTAGCGTAGATCGGCTACGTGCCCGATTAGGCGCCACCGAGGATACCGAAATAGACGGCATTGCACCCGACACCAAGATGAAGAGCATCATCTCCAGGTACATTTCATCATCATTCTCTACTACTCCATATGCCCATTCTATTTTGCCTGATAATCAGTGTCATTCACTGTGGACCTATATCCTCATCAATGGGATATATATCGTTTTTCTCGTTACTGTCCCACCACTCACGAGTCTCTCTGGTCTTTTACTCTTGTCAACCATTATCCACCCTCTTCCTTTATCCCTATCCTGAACCCTTGACATGTTTACCTTTTGAGGATCGTTTAAACCTGACGTTCTAGCCATTTCCATTCTCACAGGACATTTATTAGGCCAGAATCAATCAGTATAGCTCTTCTTTGCTTTATTAAGTTTTCTCAATAATTCATTTTACGTTGATCATAAAGATCACTTAAGAAACTTGTGAGCGATTTAGTATCTTCAAGGTAAAATAGAAACGATGGATCCAAAATTGTCGCTCGCGATTAATCTACTGCCCGTGGTAATGTCGTCAATTACATTGCGAGAAGTTTATTGTTAATTACGCATGTTAAGAGAGTCTTGTCTTAACAGTAATGAGATTAAGCTTCTTTTAATAATCGACTGGTCACTTTTATCAAATTAATATATGTTTAATTGATTGTATGTTCCTGTGCATTCTATCCGCTGCATTTGGTATACTCTGGCTTGATCTGGACCTTGGTGTAAGAGTCAATTGTATTTCTAAGCTTCTTACATTTACATCACATGTTTAACATTTAATTGTATTGATTTTTGGAGTGACGCGCAACATTTCGGAGCTGCTTCATAGATACGACATCGATTTTTCATTGTGCTCTTATAATTTATTATCAAAATATAAACGAACATTCAATCACTCCATTTATTCATGTGCTCATCCGTTCATACATTCGAATTAACTTTCGATAAATCCTTGTTTTCTTTTTTTTATTCTCTTTATCTGTCCTCGACTTTTTTCACTCTTCTCACAATTCCGCAAACTTTCACACGTTTGTCCACACGAAATTACACGGATACATTTCAATTAATTTTTCATTTTCAGTTCCTACGGTTTTTGAATGTCTTTATTGGATTAGATATCAAAATGTTCTTTTATACTCTATTACTTTATATTATATACCTATACGGTTTGATTCACGGAAATATCTGTGAACGTTATCTATATCACATTTGTTACTTTAATATTACTATAATACACCTGCCCACTTTTACACACCGCACTAAACGTTTTCCGCTTCTTCTTCTCTTCTCTTGACTTTAATTATTCTGGCTTTACACAATTTCTGTACCTATTTTGTTTTGAAACCATGATCATTCTCGTTTACCTGCGTTATTACTTTTGCAAAAAAATCCGCCTTTGCACAGGGGCTACTTCCCATAGCATCAGAAACATCATACATAGAGGCATCCACTCAGTGATACCAAAAGAGTAAAATTTCTTAATTGCTCAATAACTTCACTCTGTTGTCGTAGAAATATTGTGCAGTACAACGGAAAGTAGCTCATATGCAAAAAGTATAAAAGATCTCTAAAACGAAAGGCACAATCCTTCTCCACCTTTGTTCACACCATCCTCCGATCTTGATATGCTAATTGATGAAATTGGTAGGCTGATTACCAACAGACCAGGAAAGATCGCAGGAGGGATGATCAATGATTGGTTGAGTTGGTGCAGCAACCTGCCTTGTCCAACTAAACCTCTACTTTTTGAAGGAATAATCGATATTAATTTGCTCGCAGGTTAATATCCGTGGAGGAGGAACTACGACGCGAACAACAGAAGATGTCTGCAGCATTGTCGTTCAAGCAGCGCGTGATCGACGCGCAAGAGCAACAAATAGCTGCCCTAGACGCGGCAAATTCGCGCCTCATGTCATCGAACACAAGACTGTTGTCCGCATTGAGCACCCTCAAACAACGATACAACGCCAAGGCACAACCGAACAGCGAGGCTGCTGCTCTTCTGCAAAATATCGCTGATATCGGCGAACTTAAGAGCTCCTCCTGTTAGAGGCTTACGCATGGAATGATAGCGTCTTTGCCGGGACTCGTTCTGGATCTGATGAGTTTTACAGTGAGCATAGTTGATGAAAATAAGCTAGACTACCTGTGCTCGAGCTATTAGCATTAGGTTAGTAGAACCTAGAAGTTCGACTGGAGTGTTCGATGCTTCGAGGACCAACGTATGATAGAAGAGAGGCTACCTAGTGATTAGGCATTCAATGCGTAGAGAATTATTGCCGGTTGAACGTCGAGTAAGATAGACGTGCCTCATAGAGGAATAATTAAATGGCGACTGCTGCAGAGTTAGTTGAGAGTCATAGTTTTAATTCTCAGTGAACGATCATCTTGGCTTTGCCTCGTTCGAGTTAGAACAAGGATAAAGACACGATGAAGATCCCTGCTGGAATACTCGTTATAATTTATCAGACGGAGACGTTCCTCCTAGATCTTCTCTGCGTTTTGGCACATAAAAGTACCTTCGGCCATGTGCCGTCACTCTGCATGATCGACCGACAGAAGCATTTTAATAATGATAATTAAAAGACTCATCTTTCGAGGTTCTATATATTGTACATGCAAGTATATTTTCCTCTAGACGAATTACGTAGAAACTGTAATCCCAGACAGAGCAAGTCCCGTTCGATGCTTTATGAGATGAATCATGCGAATCTAGGAAAAGAAAAATGCGGCCCCGATGCGTTTTACAATGCGTTGTCAGTGCGTTAATCGTGCGGAGCGTGCGAAATAGTCAACTTAGAACCGTGGCTCGACCTAAACAAAAAAACCTTACTTCTATAAGCAATGATATTTATTTTATAGTTTCTACCAAAGATGAAGATTTTCCATTGTATAAATGTTTCGCGTTGTTGTAGATAAGTGTCTCTTTTGTATATCGTTTAAGCTGCTTATTTTCATTGAGAAATACTTTCGGCAATCGATATACGCCAATCAGTGCGCTTTTTTTTCGCATTGATTTTGAATATTTACGAATGGCCGACCTTGAGCCGTTATCATGCGCCTCGACCTGAATTTCGCAGACCATGGAAACCGATGAGAGATTTCCTTGGAAACTGCCATTCTGCCGTACTGAAAATTTCAAGGAGTTTCTGGTTGCCTGCGAGTTACAAATGCCGAGGGCTCCAAGCTGCGTTCGCAGCGCGCAACACCAAATGATTTACTTCAAATAATATTTGATCCACTGATTGATGGTGTGTGTCTTGCGTTTTACATCACAACAATTTACCGTAGCCATTACTGTACGCTAGGAAAAGGGAGTGTGTATACGACGGAGTGCATGAAGCGTGAGAATCCGAGTGATAGAGAGTATTATTATAATTTTAATTTAATCCCCGTAAAAGTATTATATTTACGACTTGTACAATATGGTTGTTCACGCGTAAATGAAGGAACGTTGGTTTCTTTTCAATTTTTTTTTTTCGATACACCTGTATAGAGATTATTTTATATTCTTTCACTTTGTTTATCATCTCTCTTCTCTTTCTTTCTTTCTTGTTTTTCCCTGATTTTTGTACTTTTGTCATATATATATATATATCCGTCGGGTTTCGAATAAAATTCCTCCACCGCCAAGTGTCTACATCATGAAGTTAATATATTAATGCTACCTTGCTGGATGATGTAATCGATTAAATAGTGAATATCTATTTAAAATGAATTATTAGTATGTACATTAATAAGTTTGGTATATTCTTTTCTGTAATAGATCACCTGTATTTAAGCATATAGCAATTATTAGTACCATATGAAAGAAATAAAGATGACTAGACATATTAGTTCTCTCATGAGTTTATTTTTATTTTTCCATCGTGATGATCAATTTTCCTTGACGACAACGCCACCTGGGATAATTCACTTTATGAAGAAATCAGACTAGATTTCGAGGGAATTAATCAAGGTTGACAATCTAATCAATCTAATTGCTATAAGGGCCGACAACGAAAAGCTCCGGGAAATCAATATACGTACCCTCCGCCTTTTCCTTGCGTATACGCACACATATACGCATGATATTATGAGGCAACACGTGGAAAGGTCGATGCACCATCTTGAAAACACGAGTTGTCCGTGTAGAAGATCGATGTCGATATTTTGCGGGAGAGCAAAAGAGATATATAGAATGGCGGCGTCAAGAAAAGACAAAGAAGTGGACTTCCCTCTGAACACATTGAAAGGAATGCGGAGCCGCAGTACTTTAGCTATTGTCGAGTCTTGCGAACCGCCTAAATTTTTAAGGCGAATCGAATTTTTTATTATTAAATTTCGAGCTTGTGCAAAGTGCTCAGAAAATATAATTTTTGTCAAGTATTACATGATGTATACTGAAGTGGTATAGATACAGGTAAAAGGCGTATTTAATTGATTTTTTATTGGTAATTTATTATTCTCCCTTTTTCATCTTTTTATTGGCGCTATTTGCATCCTTTCTCAATATGAGGCAGTTTAACGCAGTAGATGATGTTAGTTTGCACGAGAACGAGAGAGAGGAGTACGCACGTGTTGTCATTTGGAGTGGTCGAGTGGGTGCGGAGAATGCGGAGTGCCGAGGGGCGCTATCATGGCATAAGAGCGCGACCTTGTTCGTAATTTCGCGGTCCTGGGGCCTCTATCATGTGATAATGACATCGTGCTCTCTATAGCGTAGTTATTGCGTTTGGCTGCTTGGGAGTAGACATCTTGTAAATTGAAGAATGCTTAAATATTCTAAGCTCTTAGTACTAGATCAACTTATGCACCTACATATCCAAAATTCTTGCATAGTTAGATTATTCGTGAATCTCTTTACTCTCTCTGATTCAGGTATTATTCTCTCTCTTCCTCTCTCACTCTCTCGCACACTAATCTTTCTCTCTCTCTCTCTCTCTCTCTCTTTCCCTCCGTCTCTTTCATTTCATTTTAGAGTGACGTGAAACAGATAGTTGATCACTGGAGCCAACGTGTCGAGTATGAATAAAAAAGTAGTAGGGATTCGGGCAGAGAGAGAGAGAGAGAGAGAGAGAAAGTCGTGCAGAGGGGAATTCATAAAGTAAGCAGCGAGTGACTTAAAAGAGAGATAATATACAAGGAAAAAAATGTGATAAGCCGAAATAAGATAGTGTAGCAGCCGTCCACAGAGTTGACGATATCTCAAAGTCAATGTCCTATAAAGGACTATGTGCACTCATATGTAGCCGTTACTGTTACTACATAGAGATTGACGATACTGCGCATGCGCGCGAGCGTACAAACATCCAGTCAGTCTGAAACACACATGTCTAAATGAGCCACGAGACAGGCGTTGTTAGCGATGATAAGAGCACCCGGAATAAATACTCGAAATATTTTAAACTTTTAACCTTAAACTTCAGCTCGTAAACGATGATTGAGCATTAGTAATGTTTCCTATCTCAAAAGAGAGGCCGGATTCATGGATGAGATTAAAGTTGGCAGTAGTGTCAATTCTGATGAGCAAATTTTTTAAACCTAATTAATAACGGATTCTGAACTATTTGTTGCTGCGTATCGTGATCGTCTTGGTTAGCAAATAAAGGATCAGTGAATAATGGTCTAGTCTTGAAGGTAGAGGTAGGGAGTATTTGGAGTAAGGCATCTTGGCGTTTCGAGTTACCCCAGTTTTACCTTTGAAAGAACGACACGTGATCTGCTTAAATCGGCAAATCTTTCTCCGGAGCTTAGACGACGCCCGAGACACATTTCTAGTAAATATTAATAGATCACTAGTTTTCTCACCTTTTCCATGTAAATCATTTGAAAGTCAAAAAAACTCATAAAGGTTGGTGAACCCTGTAATTTCGTCATACCGTGGCGAGGAAAAGAAAATGGTCGTTGCGATGACGACACGGTATAATTCCTTTCTGCCATGCGAATCGCATAGGATAGATACGGTACACCAGATGGAAGGTTTTTGATGAATGTCATACTATCGAAATTCTTTCAGAATCTAATCTTTAAGTCTGCAATGATTAGATATAGAAGGTTGCGTAGACGATGCTTTGATCGGCGCCATACGCACCTTGAAATCTGTAGGACAATTCTGAGCCATCAGTCACCGTGACGTTAATAATTGCCTGCAACATTATTCTCTTTCTCTTTCTGTTTATCTGTTTTCACGAACCACATACTAAACACGTATAATGCTTCCTCTGACATAATTTTCATTATGCAGCAACAAGCAGCATCCCAGTGTTTACTCTGAAACAAGACTGCAAGCTCAAGGTCTCATCTTGAGTACGTGAGTCAATGTAACCACCGACAAAATCACATAACCTTAAATATAATCTTTTTCTCTCGATAGCCTCAATAGACGGAGTTAAAGGTCCAAAGGGCGAAAGAGAGCAATGGCGGAGGAGGCAAAGGTTCCCAACATACATATCCGAGGGGCGAAGGGTGCAGGACCAAGAACGAGGAAGCTCTGAAGCGGCAGAGGTTCCAGCATGCGTGTATACAGTGTGGGAGTAGGAAGGTGAGCCAGAGAGAGCGGAATCAGGAAGAGAGCGTTGCACTGCGCGAGGCTACTGTACCAGTGAACCCTGAGTATCGTTGCCCCTCATCGGCTTTTGCAGCCCCTCCATCGCCACCCTGAAATCAGCGAAGGGGATAGGGAGGTATGGATAGACGCGGTCAGAGGGTGAAAATCCACGGTGGTGGGAAAAAGGACTAAGGGGTGACTGATTCTCGGTGGGAGAATACGTGGCGGGTATTACGTGTTATGTCTTACCGGTTACGGGTTTATGGGTTACGCCGGTGGAGGTTCTCGCAATGGAAGTGGTGGTGGTGGTGGCTTTGAAACGCGGAGAAGGGAGCTCGTGAGAAGCGGAGGAGGAGGGATCTCTCGTAGTCGGTTTGGCTTGGTGGTGGTACTCCTGGTGGGGGTAACCTCCGATAGAAGAGAGGGGAGCTCGTCGACGGCAAGGAGAGGTCATTGACCCCAGCGGCTCGCTGCCGGCTGCTAGAGTGTTAGCTGCTCCTCGTTCCGCGTTCGTACCTCATGCGCGCTTTACTCTACCACGGTACCTCTCCTACCGAGGAAAAACTTACTTTCGTATACGGCACGGGACATACGGCGTACGGCCTACGGAATACGGCACACGGCATACGGTAGACGGTACACGATATACGGTACACGATACGGGCTTTACGCCGCGGTGTTCTCGTGCTTGCCCGTCACTGACGCTTCTTCTCTACTGATTGCGCGATGATATCAATGCATCATACGTGTGCGCTAGTCAACTGTCGCGAGTGAGAACGGTGTCGTCTTTGACTCCTTCCTGTCGTGTCATTCACACTCTCGTCCTCGTCGTCATCGTCGAGTCTGCATGCGAGGACCGCGGAGTACGCGAGTGTCAGTGTGTTGATCGTCGTCGAGAGAGATTGACGAAGCGATATCACGAAAAAGAAAGAAAGAAAGAAAGCAATGATTGATAAGGGGGAAAGAAACGGGATATAATAAAGGATATAAAAGGAGTGAATTGTGATTTCATGTGTCCAAGAAAAACTGACGTTACGAACGATCTAGGAGAGACCGAGCGCACGGATTAAAACTGCATCGTTTTTTCTCTCCGCCACCAGCACCGCCACAACTATCATTACCATCACTGCCGCTATCATCACCATCATCATCACTACTACCACCGTTACCATTACCATTACCATTACCATTGTCATAACTACTATACGATTATCGTCACTACTCTGTCTCTCTCGCGCTGTCATTCATTCTTTTATTCCTTTAATTCTCTCTTCTTGCCTCATACGATCTCATCGTTGTACATCTTTCTCGTACTCTCACTCTCGTCCACTCTCACTCTCATTCTCCCACTTCTAGTCCCAGTTTCAGTCCCACTCCAAGTCTAAGGAATCAACCTTTCGCTATCCCCTTCGCACGCACGACATGAATACTTAAATAACTAAAATTAAGTATCCAATATTCTGTGTGTCTGCTGGCTACCACTAAGTACTGTGCACAGTGTTACGGATATCTAATAGCGGAGAGGCTGCACAATGCCGTTAAAGCACGTTGCGCCAAGTCGATCGCGGTCGAATCGCCTTGTCATTTTCTTTTTATCCGAATTCCACAAAGCAGGTCTAAATTGATAGGAGTGACCCCTTAGGTGACATCCTCTCAGATTAGCAGATTAAGAGTTCATACCAAGTATACAGGTCTGCCGGCTTTTTCTTTTCTGTTTAATCCGCGCCACATCTTATTCCCTCGCACCGTTGCGCTCGTTTCGAAGAACGCATCTCTCTTGTCTCTTCCTTACCCTCCTTCTCTCTTCTCTTATATCCCCTCATCCGGCGTGTACGGACGTGTCCGAAGGACGTGTGTAGCATAGAGCGTTCGCGCGCGCAATCATGCCCATTCGTATATAAATATCTCGTCACGTGAGTTTACAGGTTATGTTGCTCGAGAGCAGTGCCGTCAATGAAAACGTACCTTCCTCTTCTCTCCTGGCCTCTCCTCTTCGTTCCTAGCCACTCCCCTTACACCTTCGCCACGCTCCTTAACGCAGCTGTACATTTACTCGTAAATGTTTCTTCGTCGTTTCAACTTTTCCTCTACTTGAGGTTAGGTTTCTTGTTCAGCCTTGAAGGGTCCTTCGAATATACCCCAAGAAAATTACGTGTACATTAATGCAATATATATTTGAGATCAAGAGCACAGCATCCTTTACGTCGTATATTCTTTATTCTTTACATTACTCCGTTTGGTTATTCATATCGAGAAGTAAACGACGTTCGACGTCGTCGATGTTTTTAATGACAACGCGGTACGTTCGTTCTAATCTTTAATAGAAGGCTAGTTGATTATTATATAAATAGATAAATCATTGTGTACAAGAGCTTCCGTTAATAAGCATTCTTTTTAGATTAGGCAAGTACCACGACACTCGTCCACGCCGTCCGGTTGATGACGCTCCTTTTGTTTTTTTTTCTTGTTAGATATCCAGAATACGATAATGAAACGAGATATCGAATCCCATCGATAGGTAACTGGCTGTAACGATAGGCGCGTAATCTACGGCTAATTCTTTTTTCGATTTCGTGCAGTGCGAGAGGGTAGTTTACACACTCTTTTTGCAACAGGGCTGTCTGCCAGTTAGAGACACGCGTGCGAGCCCCATTTTTTTTGTTTCTTTATTGGCATTCGGGGGCGCTCACGCGTGTACGCGTATTTCCTTGCCGGGCTTAGAAAATCGGCAAGTTTAAAGGGGTGCCATGAACTTTTATAACCTCATGTAGCGACTATACCGAAGGAACGGACGAAGAGACGAAGGAAGGAGTGACGAAGAAAAAAGTTCTAGGAGTTTCGTCGTATCTGTGGATGAATGGTCGATATTGAGAGACGCAAGGATACGGACAGAATTTATAATAATAAAAAGGACGTATCTTATTTCATATTGAGCTTGGGATAGCTCTTTCCCTTTCTCGAGGGAAAGATGCTACAGAAGGGTTGTAGTATACGATTGCCACGCACTCTGCCATTGAGATTTACTTATTTTGGAGGAGACAGTGAACCAGTAGCGACGCCACGGGCAGTGACGACAACAACGAGAATTAAAGGAGCCAGCCTCCCCAAGAGGGTCTTCGACAACCTTTACATTTGAAGAGGAAACTTCACATACGCTGTCACTGAAGATAGCACAACTTTTGTACTCCTTTAGGTGGCTACCTGGCTGGCTGATTGGCGAGACAGCGTGAAGGAGGAGTAACCTCAGAGGTTGGATGGTAGAATGAGAACCGACAATTCAGGTCCGAAGAGAGGGTGATGTCTCGAAAGAAGGAAATTCCGTGTGCAGGAGACGATTACGTTCGCGTAACTAGTCGAACGAGCCTTGATTTCTCAATAGCCGTTACGAAGGCGTGACTGATTCAGAAACTAGCCCAGGGTGCTTCCTTCTTGCGAGGAGTCATCAAGTCTACGTCAGGAAGTAACAGATGAATTAGTAGAGAGCAGGGGGATTTCTTCAGTGACGTAACTGAGTGGGGAACCAAGAGCACAGTGAAGCGTGCCTCCTGGTGCTCCAGCTTCATACCACACGAGGACCATCATCGGGAAAGGTGGAAGCTCTTCAGGAAGAAGAAGCACGTAGAGGCCGCTGGTAGGAAGAGGAGGAGGACGCTTGTCTCTTAGTGATCGTGTCTGTGACTCTTCGTTGGAACGTGGAGGAGGATTTTACGGTGGAAGAGGAAGAGGAGGTCGGAGGAAAGGTTGTGAGTCGTGTTGTGCGTACGAGAGGAGTACAACAAATCGGTGGTGCACTCACGCACGTGTCCGAGGGAACTATGTTACCGTGGCGGCAGCGGCTACGGGAACGACAACGGCAATGGTAACGGTAACAGGAACGGTCCCCTCGGCCCGACCTAGTACGCGCTGCGAGCATCGGCAAGAGAGTGAAGTGAGGAATTTAAAAGTGAAACTGTAACGATCCTCCGTTAATGCGATGCGTCGTCGCGTGACGTAATCCGTTGAGGATCGGACGCGTGAAGTAGTGCCTCTCTCTTTCCTTATCATCACCCTTTCTCTTTCACGTATCCTTTGACCGGCCATCCTCTGATTGGCCATCGCCACCATCGGTGTTGCTGCAAAGTAACGATAAATATCAACTTCTATTGAAATGTGTGATTCAAGTAGTGAGGTACACTGATCTGTGATTGATGATCTCGCGATTCTGCTGTCCCTTTCGTTGGTGTCGTGTCGTGCCGTGGTGTTGATGAAGAAGAGCCTGGAATTCGCTGGAGTTTACATTGATGGCAGTTCATCGACGAACCAAAAATGTGAGTTTTACAATTAATTATATTTAATTACAATATTTGAATTATTTAAGTAGCATTTCGTAACGATCGTTTGACGGATTCTGATGCGTGAGCAAGATGTCTTTATTCGCGTATAAAAAGTTGAAGTGGAAATGAAAAAGAAATAACGAAGGATATGGAGAAGGGGTAGACAGTGATATGACGGAATCTGATAGAAGTTGAATGGTGTTGAATTGCGTAACCTCCAAACGTGCGAATCGCTTTTAAAGTCATAATCATGTTCTATTCAGTAATAAATTCTTTTGGTAATTCGATGAATTCTGCCGGATATTATTCGAACTCTCAATACTCTCAATATATGTCCGTTTTTCTCGCAACATAACACCCTGGACGGATGCTGCTGTAACTTCCGGTATCGTAGCATAACCGTTCTCAGGAACAATCCAAGGCAGTGCAATCGATTTCTATACTTGGTAGTTCAAAGGCAGTCACGACTCTCGGCATTGTGTGCTCTCATTTCTTTTTCTCTCGTTTTCGATCGTAGCCACCGACAGCCCAGCATTCCTTGCATTTCTAATCGTAGCCCGTGCTTCCACTTGACAATTGAGAATCAGCCCGGAAGGTAGAGTTAGTCTAAGGATTCATAACAAACTTTATCATCGCATACACAATCAGCGTCACTGAACTTTCAACTTCTTCAACATCAATTCTAATAACTGATATTCCTGGACACTTACTCCCCTTGTGGTATTTTCATGGGTAATACTCGATTAACATTAGAGTCATTGCTGGCTGTTTATTGTTAACTGACAGCCGGTATTACATACGTAAGGCATACCAACATTACGAACTCTGAGCGAGTCAATAAGAGCAAAGAGGAGGTTAAGTGCTATGCCGATCATCTCGCCCGGATGAAATCGGTTAGCGATGACGTTTGGCAAGGATGAGAAGAGAACAGTCGAGAATGAGTACGAGGGCGACGTCGAGGGTGCACGCCAAGGAAAGAGGAGTCGAGTGTTCCGCGGCTATTCCCGTTTCCGTAGGCATTACAAAATCCCCGCTTCCGCGGCCGAGGGAGTGCACGAGTCGAGCGGCTGCTGTAACGGCGGCTGGTTGCCTGGGTGCCCGGTTGCTTGAATGCCTGGCTGCCTTTTGAGCGAGTGAGCGAGCGAGCGAGCGAGCGAGCGACGGTGACGCGTTGGCGTGCCGTTGGCGCGGTGGAGGCCGGCATCGCGGGTTCAGGTCGACGGCCGCCAGTTCGAGCGAGTTCGGCCGTGCTCGGCTGTACTCGGCACTAGGTCAGTGATGGAGTCACTGGCCGCCCTGAGCGTCGAGGCAATGACACCGAGCACGCCGCTCTGCCCCCAACCCTCCTTATGGCCCTCCTCCTCGCCTCTCGACGCCCCACGATGCCTCACGACGCCCCCGGAACGTCCTCGCTTCCAGCAACCCCTGACCCACGAGTTTCTCACACACCCCCATGTTTCCCACTCGACAGCACTTGCTAGCGTGCCGTGTATAATGTATACGGAAGGTATACGGGGTCGAATACATGCTGCTCTACGCACCAACCATGTTCCTCTGACTTGAAGCTCCTTCGCTTCTGAAACTCCTTAACTTCCTGGGACGCTCGTAGAATGCGGACGATGTCGACGACACGCGTCTTCTGGACTAACCTCACCTTCTCGCAGATGTGACGTACAGCATCTTTACTACCGGAGAGTTTGAACATGGCGTCTCGGCTTATTTGACTGATCTATGTCTGTGCCGACGTTGACTTACATGAATGTTGCAGTAGCAAAGGTCATGCATTATGCATGCTGGATAATTCGTGACTTTTGATTGCGTCGTGTCATCATCGCTTTATCGAGACCGCCATTGTCTTCCTCTCGCGTAATTACGAAGTTCAAAAGCACTGCCGGCCATACGGACTGGATGTAAAGACCATAACCACTCTTCAATCGTTCTCCCTTCGTTCTTCTTCGACCTCACACTTTTTTCTCGCTTATCCTTCTACCAAGGAAACTTCTGCAATCTCGAATTATTTTACCCTCCCTTTCCTCCGATTACGTCGATTCCTTTAACACAGTCGTAACAACCTCGAAAGTGACAGCCGCGCCGTGACCAAGGGACCTGAATCTTTAAGCGTTGGGAGTTGAACCCGCGACCTCGTACTAGGAAATCGTACCAGGATCGATTCGACTGTTACGTCACGAGGTGAACATTCCTTCCTTTACAAGCGAAGTCTTTGTTCGTTTTAAACTTACAAGCTCAGTCATAACCTCGCAGTGATCGCGAATTAACGGTGCGCTTGTAACTCGAAAGCCGCTCTTCACTATTCGCCATCCACTCTCTACTCTTCATTCTTGACTCTTGACTCTGGGAACGGCAAAACCTTCAACGATCAGACTTAGCCGTCGATATGGTCGAGGTCGATTGTATATCTATGGGAAATGCCCATTCAAGTATATATATATATATCAATCTATATACGTAATACTTATATAGAACCTGAGGTGTACATGTCTAGAATACATGAGTATCCCAACTTAAAAAGTGACTTTCCATAGATCTTAAATTGATCTTTCTCCCATCAAGTTATAATTGCAATGAGATGACTATTTTTGGTCTGTGATTGATCAATCGCAAAATTTAGACTTGTAAATATCAAGTGTGAGGTAGTCTCGTTAGCCGTACATGAGGTAGACTTTCAAAAGGGGATCTCATATTGATCTATCCAAAAGATCGTAATTTTTTCTCGGATATTCCCCATATCCGCGGATATGGGGAAGCATCGTGTGGACTAGCGGTACCGTGAGTAAGTTAGCGGTACGCTCGTCTAGGTTACGGTAAGCACCGCTAGCTAGACCACTGAGACGAGTGAATCGAGTGAGTGCGAGTCTGGTTCCTTGAGTTGACTCGACTCGAGCCATTCCATGGTGAGCAATGGCGTCTTCGTTACCTCGCCGCAGACTTTCACCTTTTCCACGCTGCCGAGTCCACGACCGGGCAACGCTCTCACTTACATTTTCCTGTAAACGATCAACCAGTTATTCAGTCAATCAGTTATGCAGTCATTCAGTCTGTCGGGCAATCAGTTAGTCAGTTGAGGTTGGGTTTGATTCCATAAGGGAGGTTACAGGCTATCGAGACTATACAGTGCTAATTAATAGAATTTCGTAATAGGATTAGATTCAACGATATAGGTATCGGAGGAACGAGCCGTGGATCGACGTCGACGTCGGTACAGGTCGACGTTCTCCAGTTATGCTGGAACGGTGTTGGACGTCGTTGAGGTTCGCGTCATCGCAGTCACCGTCAGCAAAGACTTTACCCTGTCAGCAAAGATTTTTGATCGCTGGCTTCGGCCAGTCATTAGCACCCCGGCGTACTTTTCGACGCGGCACTGTTTTTTCTGCCGCGTTTGCAAATTTTCTCGTTTGATGATGCGTCGCGACGCTTCCTGGTTAAATTGAAATATTCCGCGAAAGACGAGACAGCCGTTTATTTAAAAATCGACTCGAGCTGTTGAATGTTCCTGGTCTAATTAGACGTTTCTGGATGACGATTTTATTCACGATTACCGATACAGGATTATCAGGATTATTAAATGGCCTGAAGGTAGTCCTGTTTATTTCTTTTATCTATGGTAGAGCCAACTTCAGCTGATGCAATAGTCCTGAATAATCCTGCACATTGTTGAAGCGGAATGACGCAAAGAACGATTTATGTTGATAAGGACGAATATCCTTAGCTCTAGTTTGATATACGGAGTAATTCGATCCTTAACGATCCTTGGGAAAAGGCGCGGCCGGTATCGACCGTGACATTACCATCGTATGCACAATTAAACGATTTATCAGGGATTTCGATCGAGTTGCCCAACGAGAATAGTTAAAGGATATATCGTTCTAATTGATAGCCGTTCTCATTGTTAGATTAATCAAGTAAAAATATCACTATCGGTAAGTGGCATCTTAGACGCAATGGTGCAGCGGAGGTGTTTTACGAGCCATTAAAATTCACTGGGTTACAGAAGCGATACCTGTGCTTTCCGCGAAGTCAACTCTCTAATGCTTAGCCACTTGAGATTATACCTAAAATAGTCAAAGAAAACAGCTTGAAGAAAGCCCGGCTAGCTTCGTTTTGAATAATTTTCTATTTATCCGATACTTCTTCGTATTCCTGTTATCAAGGACTAGTTTTCAAGTATAGTGAAAAAATTTAAGATTTTTTAAATTACGTTTTCAGGACGTAATTGGTACTACGCATAATCAACATCACGTACCACAGTATGTCCGTGAAGGAAGTATATTATCGAGGGGCCAACTTCTTACGACTCTCAATACAAAGAAGACCCCTAAATGTTACACTCTTCTTGTGACTCAACTCTTTTCAACTGTTACGTCATAACAAGAACTTTCCCCAACAGGACGACGTACCTTAACTCTTTGTGTTTCTCAAGGGAACATCGCAGCTGCAACCTGTAACTCTAACTTCGAAGTATCTACAATTCAGTTAAGCTCCGGATATACGATTATTATATATATCGATGACAGATTAAGCACAATCGAATGCGCGAGACCGATCCCACCTGCGCAACTACCTATGTAACTATATTCACGTAGCTTTACGTTCAACTAGCTGTCTACTCGTTTATTCTCTCCTTTGCTCGTTCGCTCGTTATCAGCCACGTTCGGGTGAAAAAACTTTTATCAGCACGAAGCGTTACACGAGAGACGTGTCCACGAAAACAAGTCGATCCCCGCCCAAGCAAGGCATCGATACACGTTATACGAGGAATCAGTTAATTTTCTCACTTTGAAAAAAATACGTATATCATTAGCAATGAAAACGGTGGTTCATTCCGTCCTGACAACTGGAATGAAACTGAGCGTCATAGTCATAGGCACTCTAGGTATCCACCGTATACCTAGAGTGCCGCATCAGGAATTCCAAAACGCGTGCAAAACGGCAGCATCTCACCAACTAGTAAAATTCGATCCCAGGGGTGGAAAGTTGCTCGCACGTGAGCAACATATCTCATCGAGCAAAAATACACCGTGGGAGCGATGACTCGTGCGTAAAAATATCAAACGCAACTGCATCGTGGGTGCAGGAGTGCAGGAGCGCGGGAGTGCATCGTGTGGGCGTCGATGGAATCGGGTGGTCGAGGGGGGACGGGGACAGCTTTGCATTGGGAGTGTGAAACGTACCGCGAGTGAATGGACCAGGAAGAGTCAGAAGCCTCATGGCGGTTTGGATTTTTATATATATATTTTTTTCCGTAGCTTTCAGAGGAGTCGAATATCTTGGCAAATACATTTCTCCCTCGCTCGGTCTCACTCTCTGTTGAAAAGGAGGGACAAGGATGGGAATGCGACAAAGTGCGAATATAAGAACGTCTCATGGCACTCGCTATCAACTTACGTCTATACGCAGAGCGTAAACGGCGTAAACGGTGTATGAGCATAAGGCAGGCAGGGTCAATGACTGGAGCGGGAGGCAGGCTACATCCGAGTTCGCGTCCATGTTCACGTATGTGTCGGCGTTTACAACGACCAGTGGCTTGGAGAGGCATGCATTGACGCCATGCACCGGCTGCATTGCGCGTGGGAGTTATTATAAGCTGAACGAGGAAGAAAAGGGAGAATCATCCCTGGTCCGAGGGTTCACCTGTCTTGTTTTTCCTATTTCTTCCTCTCTGGGGAAAAGGCTCTGGTATAGGCTTATTACGTGCTGGTAAGACTGAATTCGCAGGGGGTACTGCGAGCGAGTGAGGAGTGCGTGGATAGTGGGTGAGAGGCATGCGTAAGAGCAAGGTAGACGCGTATGCTTCTCATATGTGCGTAGGATATACAGTCGTACGGGTTGACCTCGGACAACTTTCACCGCTGCAAGAGAGAACGACGTCGGGCACTGCTGGTTGCTCGTAATTTATGTACGTTGCGTGCGATCATGGTCCCGGTGTTGAGAGCCGAGTGCATGGTCAGGTACAACCAAGTCCAAGACATGAGACCTCGTGAGAGCTGATGAAGTCTTGAAGGAGTGAGAATCGGTGGGGATTTATATATCGTCTTCAGCTCTATCCGGACGATTTGACACTCGACCTTTTCTATCATCTTGCACTAGGGATTCTTTTACTTTTCTCTCGGTGAAACGAGAGCTCGTGTTCTTGCTCGAGGAAAACGTGATCAGGCAGCATCCAAGAGGATCACGAGTTTCGTGACGCGGAAGTACCGAATAGCCTTCTCGAGACTATAGCAAAGAGTCCTGGCCGTAGTCGTCGCCATCGCCCAGTCATGTTAGAGACGGGGATCTTTGGATAGTAGATGCTTATGCTTGAGGACGTCTATTACGGTGGTGGAGGTTGCGTCGCGACGGTACACCTACGCTGTCCTATACAGCAAAATGGCGAGTCCGTTCGGTCGCAGGACGTAACAGTAGGTCACTAGTGAAAGTGTCTACGGGAGCAAGATGATTGCAGTGCAGCTCTTGGTAAGGTGGGGGAAGACTAGAGTTGCCGCTTCCTGGTGCAAATAGCCGCCACCAAATCGACGCGACACGTCGGGACGCGATCCTTCCTATTTATTATGTTTTACAATTTATACCTAGATAGTCCTCGTGAATAGCCTTCCGTGGGCAAGTTGGTACATTTATTCAATACAAGACTGATTCAGGAGGTACATGGAATAGGGTAGATGAGCGGTACTAGTAAATATGCTGGGGATGAAAACGGGAAGCAACCCTTAGGATCTGCGTTTTCCTTTCTTCCCTTTGCCTCGATTCACTTCAGTCTTGATTCTTCCTCGCTTCGATTCCCCCTACTGCGTCATCCTTCATCCCCTTCACTGCCAAGGAATAAGTGAATCTGCCTCGGCCTAGCCCTTCACCGCCCTTCGAGATTCTCCGTCTCTCCAGTCTTGTTGGCTATGCTTCCTTGGGCCGGAGTAAGGACGGCCATTGACCTCTGAGCTACGGCGTGCAGCACCGAAATACAGAAGTAGAGACGCTCTCGCACATGCGTCTCCCGAAATGTCGGACATGGAAAAGGCACGAAGGGCGAATGGATGAAAGGGCGTGAATCTGCCGAAACGGCTGAAGCCACGCAGCTTCTGCGATCGTTATAACGCTCCAGAATGTTTTTGATTTTTTTTTTCGGCTCTTCATACCTAAGAAGGGAAAGGGGTATAAAAGCTGATGAAACCTAAAAGAACGCTATGTAACGCAAAGTACGTGTAACGTAAAGAACATGTACCACGTGTAACCGATTTTGGCAGAGTGGCCTGACGGTTCGCTATTTCACTCGTTCGTCGAGCCGTTCGTCACCTTCACGAACGCGCCTATGTCTCTAGCGCCACTAATTTTAGCGTTGTGACGTAATTTGGCAAAGGACTTTTTTTTAGTTGAGCGCTTGTCCCTGACAGAGACGGGATTCAGGGTCGCCGAGTGTACACTTTGCCGCGTGGTTGAATATCAACCTGCAACAGAACGTTTTTATGTAAAAATTCATTTATATTTGGCTACGGAAGTGACAGCCACATGGTCGTCGTTCGGCGTTTACCTTGTATTGTCCGCACGTTTGTCCAAGCACTGTGACAAGGAGGACGATTTCGACGGCAAGGAAAGCAACGAATACCGACGTCATGTCCTGCGCTCAGCACAGCGACAGCTGCAATCCAAGAAGATAACGCGACTTAACAATTATCGTATCAAGTCGACGAAGCTGCCAAAATGGGTTCAACGACCTCTGGATGCACTCCAAGACTGGGCTTCTTTTCCACCGATCGATAAAGCCTGACCGTGAAAACGTCGTGAGCATCTTCGCCGTGAGTCTGACGCGGAGAGAATGCGAGAAAGAGAGACAGAGCGAGAGTGAGAGAGGGATACACAAGAAGCTAGATTGAAAGAGAGAGACGAAACGTACCAGGGAGAAGAGAGCACTAGGGGAAGAGAGTTTGGCGGCACGTGTGCGCACGCAGAGTGGAGAGGACTCGCCCGAAGAAAATAGCTGAGCGATCATATGTGTATCGCCACGACAAATCCGTCCAGAGACGCCATCCGAAACGCGTGGGAACTCCGTCAAAAGAGAAATATGTGTATGCACGATAGGGGCAAGGTCTTCCTCCCCAACTCTTTGTTCTGAACGCAACCGAGGCTACTAAAGGTATTCTTAGGATGCATCGACTATTTGGCTCGACATGCCTACAGCAAAGAGCATCGACGTCGGCGTCGTGCGGAGAGTGTAAAAAGAGTATATTCGAGAAAGAAAGCTTCTCTTCCCTTTAGTTTGATCCACGTGACACGCCGGTGCAGACACATTCAATGACGCCATTTTCATCTCTCACGTGACTCGCCCCTTTCTTCTAGGCTCCTTCCGCATATACCGCATTTGTTATGAATTATGGTGCGTCCCTATCTGACTTATGGTCTAGGCTAGCTTCGTAGAGAAGTAGAGAAGTAGAGAAGTATAGGACTAGAGGAATCGAGAGGAGGGGAGGAGGAGCGCATGCTGCTCGATCCAGCTTCATCTGGTAGTGGTGTGTGGTAGAATGGTGATTGTGTGTGCACGGCATAGACGGGTCGTTGACCCCGGGCGCACTCCGCTACACGTATTCCAAACTACACAAAACACAACGTGTCTCGGTTCTGGGCTCTCGGGCTCTCCGAATGTTTCTACAGGCCGTTTTAAATCTTGTTCTTCTCCTTCTATACGACAACTGTACTCCCGTGTCTTTAACCTTTCCTACTTTCAGTTCGACTGACGATCGCTGATGGACTGGCGACCGATGCGGAAACGAATCAGGGGAAGCTAAAGAGTCGAGTAATCAGACACTGCCTGCACGTGACTTTCTCTTGCTCAAGGCTTTTCAGCAGTGAGTCGTTCATGGAGGGCAGTGACGTTCGCTTTCTATAATTAATACGAAACCGTTAGGCTTGCGTTGCGTCGTCGTAGGCCACGCGTGCCGCCGTTGCAGCAGTCGCTGCACTTTAATTTACCTCTAGTAGTTTTCTGTATGGATCAAACGTCTCCCTCGAATTTTTTCTTCGTTTCTCAGAGTGCCATGCTGGTCGACGGTAAAAAAAATTAATAGTTATAGTAGCCAGGTACATGTGGTCATGTTACTACGTATTCCGTGCGATTTAATTGTTTTTATTAAATTATGCACAAATCCATATGCTGCTATTTTGATGGGATGAAAATTACATAAAGGTTATTAGTTCTGTCCGATCGACATGGATAATTGCTAGTTATAAAATGTCCCTAGAAACGGAACTAGGCTTACTATGTCGTAGCGCTAGCAGCACCGGTAGCGTCTGTATTGCCGATAGCGTGTTTGTTCATAGCGTGCTGTGGAAATTGGCGGTTAAGAAAGCCAGGCTAAATCATATCCTGTCATAATTGCTCACAGTTTAACCCAATTCCTTGGGACGACCTACGCAGCTAACAGTCTGTGAGTTGCAGCGTCCAGTTTCCTAAACGAAGTCTAAGAATACCCTGTTACTGGAAGCTGATTCTCTGTATCATTGGTATCCTTTATAATATCCTCTAACCGCAGAAAAGGAACAGGTCAGCATTGAAAAGTCGAGCAAGGCTGCCTTCCCCACCCTCCTCCTTTACTTCTTGAACAGCCTTCCGGTTGCCTGGAAGAAAATCAGGATAACGGGATCAATGCCCGGAAATAGAAGAAAATGTAGTCCTCGGTCTCGAGTTCAAGGAGGGGGGGGGGGGGGGTACCAATGGTACGAGGGAAAAAGGGGCACGGTAGGAGTAGTGAGTAAGTTGTTTAGGTTGCCAGGCGACAGCGGTGCGTTGACCCAGGCCATCCTGGCGACGGCAACTCGTTCCTTGGCGTCTTTGGGTTGTCATGGATACCTCGTCGTAGTAGTCCTAGGTCCAGGAGAAGAGATTCTTTTTACGAGACTTATTGCGTATACTCTGAATATGAAAAAGACGACACGAGGAAGGATAAGGAAAATAGAAAGAGAGAGGGTGAAAGGGGAAGAAGGGAGAAAAAATCGATCAAGCTTGAAAACTGTGGAATGTCCGACCTCTAAAATGTACCTCAACACATAGAGTAAAGATTTCTCATTATCAGGTTCGTCATCTATCATTTGTTAATTCTATTTTATCAAGAAGACGGAAGAGGCTGTTTTTCTATTTCTTCTATCATTGATCTTTCCTTCTTTTTCGTCGAATTTGATTCCTGTGCTCATCCGGACTCCTAGTCATCGCAGAGCTTATGGTGCAGACAGTCGATATACCACTGGTCGTATAACGTATAGTGTATATCATATAACGTATAATGCACCAGACTACCGGTCTGCCTCGTAAACTGAGTGCAACGACGGGTTCCCGGTGGAGAGGAGAAGTGCGCACAGCAGGAGGAACGAAAGTGGCAAGGGAGTGACTGGTGTTGCGGACTTCGAATTCTGAGCTCAGTGTCTCAAACACCAGTAGCTCGAGTCCAGGATGGATTGGATGGTGTCAACAATCTCTAAAGGGTCGATTCTTGAAGCGCGTTCGATTTCGCATCCTCGTTAATCTGGGAATTGAAAAGGTGACAGGGAAAAGGAGGAAGAGCGTCGGTAGCCCTTCGTTAAGGGAAACAGTCAGAGAATAAGGAGAGAGGATCGTTAGCGAAAATTGTTTCACGCTCCTGACGAGGAGTGAGGCTGCGAACCCGTACTTTTTTTTTTAAATTCACAGTCATTTCAATCTAAGGGTTACAGATCTTTCTTGGTCCATTCAAATATTTAATCAGAAAATGATCATTCCAGGATAATACAAGGCCTCTTGCTATTTAGATTATTTAAAATGATCATGCTAGCGGGATGCAGCGGTTGCATAAGTATGTCTGGAAATTGGCAGAGGCTGCGTGAGACTGCGATGAAATGCGTGGGAATGCGTAAGTATGTGTAACGGCGCGTGGCCGGTCGTGCGCTGTAACTACATGCATCCTGGGTTTTGAGGGTCACGTTCAGAGCGCAGCATCCCCTGTGACGCGTCGGGTTCGGGGGGGTTGCGCGAGGTCCGGGCCAAGCGGGTTCACAAGGGGTGGGTGGGAGGGGGCCATGGAACCCGTGATGGCAGTCGAGGGCGACGAGGAGAAGGAATAGGAAGGATTGATAAGGGTAGGCAAGGAAGGGAAATGCACAGCTGAGCCGTCGGTCGATGCAACTGCATACAACTCCGCCCTTGCCATTCCTCTCGTCCACGAGTCTCGTTTAGCCCCTCTCCGCCTTCTGCGCCCTCTCGTTACAGCTACCACCCTTGGGATATCCAGCCCTCATTCTCCTCCTCGTTCCCTACTGCTTCGCGTTGCATCTCCCTGCATCTCTTTCTCTCGACGTATCCTACTCTCTTCTGCCTCTCCTCCACAGCAGGCACCACTGTACCTTTTCCTCACTCTCTTTTTCCCCTCCTTCTTCTCTCTCCTGTATACCTCTTCTTCTCTATGCCTCTCGCTCTAACCCCGCTAACCCCCTCTGTACTCAGCAACCCAGCCACCCGTTCACCCTTACCTACGTTCTCTTCAGCCTCGGTCAATGACCTCCGCGAGGCAGTGCATCGCTACTGCCAAAGCAGTTTGTTTACATCGACAGTAGTTTTTTAATCGTATCGATTTGCGAATAGACGCGACATTCCGGTAGAACGAATGACTTCTTTTGTGCAATTTATTCGCGATCGTTGATATCGCCATAGTAACTGGCAATAAGCGTGTCAGATTAGGTTAGGTGCTCGAATAAAGGGAGGCCATGTCGTTTCGCAAAACTGGACAAAACTTTATAAGATAATAAATAAAAAAGAAGAACAAAACTTCAGCTCAGGATGAAAGTCTTCCATTTTACAATCACAGGAATCTCCATTTGCTTTTTTATCCTTTATCCCTCGATATTTCTTTCCAGGCAGTCTTTCCGAAGGTAGTGGCAGCGGAGGACGTTGACGAGAAGGGTGGAAGCGCGATTGATGTTGCACCCAAGTCGTCCAGAGCATACCCTAAGGATACCTCAGTTTTCTCCTTCTTGTAGAAAACCAGCCTACGTATCTCGTTATTTGTTAATGCAATATTTTTTACTTTTCTCCAAAATACGTTACTCCACTTTTAGAGTGCGATCTTAGGTTATTTTCAACAGCCCTTTTCACTGTGGGGATGTAATTAATATTCGCTTAGCCATTTTCTAATACTTCTCGATTCAGTTTACTTTTACGTATTCTCGTTCTCGTATTCATTACTATACTCCCACGGCCGTTAGTGTTCCTGAGTGCGTTTACATGCGAACGCGCTTTTTTTGTTCAAGCACGGCTACTAATGATCCTTGGCGCACGATGCCGTGCACTTTAGCTTTGTACTCGAAGGAGGGTCCTTAACCCGCGCTATCTCTCATAATAGTGCTAGCGAGGTGACGACGCTCGCTTTGTCAACCGATAGAGGAGACTCGTTGGGTTACTTAGTACGCGATAACGGCCTCGACCAAACGAACGTTTTCTTTCAGTTTCTGTCGCTCTCTCTCTCTCTCTCTCTTTCTCCAACCCCCCCCCCCCCCCTCTTTTCTTTCTCTCTTCTTTTTTCTTTTCTCCCACAATTCCCATACTAAAATTAGAATTGGAATTTTTACCATTCAAATGAATACACTATAGGCGTAATGGCATACAGCTACAGGAAGTAAAGTGAGCCGGCTAGTTCCTTAGACTGTCAATCTCCTGCCATTCGAAACGAGTTAGAGACGAGGGTAGAAACGGCGCGAGGGAAAGCGAGAGCCAGGTTACGTTTATATTTCACGATTGCGCGGCGAGCATGGTGGGTAATTTACCTACTTTTCTTATATGCTATTTTAGCGCGATCACTAACGTCAACGTTATTACCTTTGTTGTAGGTAAGTCGTGGCATAGAGGAAAGTGTGTTTACAGTGCCTCGTTAGGTAAATTTATACTTACGCGTTATCGCATCTAACGACGAAATAATGTAGACCTTCAAAAATGCATTCGAAATGCATCGATAAAAAATTTTATACGGCATTTATTTTCCATCTGTCCTGGAGTAGCGTCAGGATTATTTAAGTATACGCAAACGTTTATTGTATCTGAAAAGAAGGACTAGAGGATGAAAAAGGTAGGATGCACCCTGACCACCGACAATCCCTATACGTATTTCTTGCAAAGAAAAGGCAGTGGCCGTGGCGTCGGTTCCCGTCGGTGGTTGGCCGGGTTGGCTAGGATAGAACTCGACGATGCGGAGAAGTGCATCCGTGGGGATGGCTCTGAGGGGTTGGTGGCAGGCTGGTAAGGGGGGTGGTTGACGGGCAGGGGGATGGTGTGCATTGAACCCAAGCTCGTATCGAGCTGCCCACCCCTTTACGTCCTGTGTCCTCTATCTGTTGGTACTCGCTAGTGGCGGATGGCCCGGACCTGCCACAAGACGGGCCGCAGTGCGCAGCCAGGGAGTGTTTACTATTTTAGCGCATGCGCGAACCACCTCCGAGCACCTCCAACAACCCCCGGCTACCTTGAGCTACCCCTGACACGCTGTTTCACTTGGTCGTCTGGTGGGAACCGATCCAACAGTAGTGGGGTTCGCGACTCTGCAATGGTGGGAGTTTCTATGCAACGATGCACCGAACTGCATTCTACATGGGGAACGTCTCTCTCTCGGTATCTTCCTTATATTTGCACTTGCTTACCTTACACGCTGGGTCTCTCTTCGTTTTGTCTGCTCCTCTCTCGTCACTCTTCAGCTCTCTTGACAGCGCAGAGAGAAAGTGTCTGGGTTTATTAGAAAAAAAAGAGCACCTCCTCTTTCTGGTGACTAAGCATAATCTAATGCTAATTGGAAGACTCGATGACAAGGATTATGCGATCTTAGAACAGCATTATGATTCAGAGATGTGATTCTTGATGACGTTAAGAGCATCTCGCGAATTCATGTTATCGAAGGTGTAGACTGCCGGATATTAAGAATCAGACAAACGAGTTCCCTTGAATAACGCTCTTGAAGCACTCTCTTGGATTCTCGAGATAGACTGCCGTCGAGGCGGCAGTGCATGACTGCTATCTGCTGGCTGCAGGTCTCTACGATTCTACATAATGCTCGGCTCGCTTGTTCTGTCGAGCGTAAAATTGCTGACGAAAGTCAAGATTTCATAGAAAGATAGTCACGAGGGGGACGTGTTGATCTAACCAATGGATAGAAAATCTATCTGCTATTATACGAAATATGGTGGATCATGCCAGGAACGACGAGTTTCATTTTGCATGTAGTGTAACCCACGAGTAAAATGTGAGGTCTAGGGGACTCTTTTACATTAAAAGTCATAAGAAGGTTGGCCCCCCTAAAAAACATTTGACTCATGAACGGACTATAGGTATGTAGACCGTAGAGGTAACTCTGTATTGCAATCCGTATAGGCTGAGCCAGGTAAAGACGCTTGATGGAATCAACCAATATTTGCTGCTGAATCTCTTGGCGCGAACGTAATATTTTCAATTGCCTTGAAAACATTCAATAAGTCTGGTAGCCGCCATTGTTTGACTTTACTACAATGTCTTAGTCTGACCCAGCCTTGTCGAATATAATAGTCACAATGCAATTCCGTGCTTCGAAAATGCATTGGTCGTAGAAGCGAATGATTTGAAGATCAGTGGCCATCTTGTTTAAAGCAATGAGGTTGCAGCCAGTCATATCGACACTCCGTGTTTTCGAGTGAGCGCGAAAACAAGATGACTTACGTAACGAGTTAACGTCAGCGACGTACAGCGATGACCTTCCTCTATGGTTTATGGAAAGGATAGATCTGAATATGGGTCAACGTGCATTGTGCCGCGTCGCGCCGCGCTACGGACCCTCTTCACGCAGCCCGGCTGCAGCGGACAGATTTACGCTCGGCTATACGGACTTTGCTTACTTCGTCTTGAGAAATTCTCGAACGTCACTGATTTATCCGACGAGCGTCGCCCGGATTCCCGTCCGATTTAAAATGCATCAAGTATGAAAACGTTAAAACAGTAATAACGATAGAACGACAGAATAATGGTAAAACAAAAGAACGGGAGGGAAGACGGTGGAGTGGGATTGAGGTAGGTCGAGCGAAAGCACGAAGAGCAATGCTGACAGACGTGAGGGGGGGGGGGGGGGTGAGAAGACTTGCGCTTCCGAGGGCCAGCGTTCCTCAACCTTTGGCCCAGAATGCCGATATGCAACGCTCGTCCGTTAATCGCGGAATGCTTTGCAAATTCGACGCCGAGCGTCTCCTACGTCACCAGGGACGTATTTATGTGCCTGCTGAAATGGGATGTGGTCTCGGACGTCAGGCGTCGCCAGCATCGTCAGGAATACGAATAAGGCCACTATAGTAAAATCATAACGTACTACAGAAGGGTTGGTACTTCAATCGTCAGGATTGTTCATCCTATATACCTGAACTCATAATGTTACCTGATGGATTCAATATAATCATCTAATTATCCCTCGCAGTGCGAAATGCTAATCCAGCTTTGAATTAGACCACGATGCCCCTCCCATCTCGTTCCTAACCCCACTCTTCCATTCCGGCGTAATTGCTGCCGCACACCGTACCGAGCTTGTCCTTCGCTAGTCGTTGCATAACTAATGCGCCGACGAGTTCTCGAGGGGCCTCCGTGACTGCAGACATAGAGCCATAGTCAAGCTGATCACCACGTGTGGGTTTATCTTTTAAGAATAGGCCGTAGTGATATATTTCCTTATATATATATATATATATAGCTAGATACAGGTATATAAAACCATGCCCTATTCCGATGGTGAAATCTACTACGACGGGGACTCGCGTGGAAGGTTCCCTGGTTGGCAGTTAGGCCGCGACGTCGCGGCGCGCTGGTTTGTCGTCGAGTGCGCGAGTGCGCCGGCTGAGGGAACGAAGCCGCGAGCCTCGAGCCGCGCTGTGACGACTGACCCAGTTACTCGCCGGAGGTAATGACCGATACTACACCTAACCCTCCTAGAGCCTTCTAGAGCCTCGCCAGCCTTCCAGCTCCTTTCCTCTCGCCCTTTATCCTCGTCATCCTCGCCCTCTACGAGTGGAGCGACACTCCTCTTCGTCACACTCGTGCATCCCCTCTCTCTCTCTTTCTCTTTCAGCAAGCCTTAATTCCGCGTCGTGTGCACGACTGCATACTAGAGAAGGCAGAACGGAGAGACAGTCAAACTAAATGTAAAAGGCAGCTGTGTTATCGCCATGAAGACACTTGCTATCGTCACGATGATACTCTGATTTCATGATTTGATCTAGGTCGAGAAGCTGTCTAGCACCCTTGATTATAGTTTTAGAAAAATAACTGCACGCCGATTAATCGGTATTACTTGTATACTGTATTTTTTCGAAACTTTCTAGTTTTTCCAAAATTTTATTCGCGCGTCGTATTAGCTTCTGGAGAATATCGTGCTCTTTGCACTAGATCTTGAGAAATCAAGTTTCCCTCTCTGTCAATGAGGAGAGCAAGGACGCGCACTACCCTGACGATTTCTTTGACTAGACGCGACCAATCGGTAGAGGCCGCCTCCTACGTTTCACGATAAGCCATAACTAGGCCGGCAAAAACTAGCCGATACCTCGAAACTAGGTGGAAAAATCCTGAGATAGCGAAGCCTTCATGTTGACAATACTGGATCGACGTATCAGCCAATCAGAACCTACCGTTGCTTTTTCTCCAACGTAGCCACGAACTCTTCCCGACGACTATGCTCACGAATGACCAGGATCAAGAACGTTTAAAAGTCACCCGATCGCATCCCTCTCGTCGTTATCAACTCGTTTCCCGCTTAAAGGAAAATTCTGATGAACCGATGAACCGTCATCTGGCCGTGGTCTACTCCGGGGTCGAGATCTCTAGCCGTCGCCTAGCTTTCGTAAACAGTGTTAGGTGCAAGTTCTGAGAGTCAGCTAGCTTGCAGGTCGATGTATTCTCGGTTGTTTATTTAGGCCACACGAGGTGAATCGCTCCGTTCGCTCGTTAGGCCCATTCGCTAGTTCGTCAAGTATTACCCTGTATACATGATACCCCGTATAAATCCAAAATCTCAAAATTATCTTACATACTTCTTCCGAATGTTCTAGCGAGAAGATGCTTGGTGTACTCGCCACGGTTTGGCATTATATATATAATTATACAAGATTCGCATCACTTTCTCTTTGACTCAGGCCGTGGCAATACACGCGTCCACAAGCCGTCTAGCGTTTTTCGTAACATGACTTTGTATCATGAACTTTTCGAACCTTTGCGTAACGCCATAACTATTCCCACTTACGTGTACCCCCACACGTCTGGAATGATCCGCTCAACGTATGCGGAGAGGTTCTCAACTTATTTCAAAATGGCATACGAGACCTTTCTATTTCTTTGATATCCCCCTTCTGGTACTTATAGGGATGCTGACCTATTATCTTGTTCTTGCCATGTCGTGAGATAAGCTATATAGCAGACCTTAACGATTGGTCCCGTTGCACGAACCCAGGCTGTTTATTAGCGATGCTACCGATAGCTGCTAACAGCAGCAAACGCTAGCTGTACAATGGCGGGAGCGCAGCAGCAGCCTATTAAGTTACGCAACTAGTGAAACTATCCGGCTGGTTACATTTGCTTGCGAGAGTGTAAGTTTATTGCCAAAGTTTTTGGACACAACGACCGCGGGTAACCCTGTCCCCTGCCAATGCGCACTCGCTCTACCAACCAGCAGCCCCAGTGCAATCCCACCAGAGCTCAGCACGGTTTAACCCTTTCCTCTCTCTCCTCTCTTTAAACTCTCTTCCTCTCTTTCTCTCATTCTTTCACTCTTCTGTCTCTCCTACGATTACGAGTCACCTAGCCAACCCTCCCATCATTTCCCTTCTCTTAGCCGTACCGAGCCGACCAACCGATCAGCAGCCTTCTCTCTTTTTGCCACTCTAGTCTGTGAAAGTAGGTGGGAAAGTAGGTAGTAAGGAGAGTGAATGAGCGAGCGAGCGAGCGACAGCGGGTGGAGTATGGATCGAAGAGGGAAAGAGAGAGTGCTAACTGTGGAGAGTGTTAAATAATCATTTAATTAGGTTATGCACGAGGAAATGACCTATGCATTTGAAGCTGGGATCGTATTGCAAGCCTCGGGACCTTCTTACGCCATTTCTATTAGCAGCATCCAAGAGCACGAGGAGTCCAGGGTACAACCTGGAGAAGACACTGTACGCATTTGACTCTGACGATGGTCTTTCCCATAATGATTGATCTTCGTTAAGAGACACTTCGGTTATTCTACTCTCTGTAAAAATTTTGGGAATCTGGATAATTTAATTTTTTTGTCATCATACTGATATTATCTAAACCTATCAGGACTTTCACCGGATCGAATTGGTCCTGAAAATGTGCCAGGCATCATTACTCAATCCTCGCGAAGTAACTGTAACTTATTATACTTATTACTTCAGGAAATCTCTTCTCGTTCACGTAGTCTCGATCGACCACCAGTTTGACTTCATGTCCAGGAAGTAAGTTTTGCCGCTGTGGCCTGGTAAGTGAAAGTCGTTAGTCCTGCTGCTAAGCCAGCGCTTAGGAGGAGGTAGAGCGTCACGATCAGAGAGTATAGAGAGAGAGAGAGAGAGAGAGAGAGAGAGAGAGAGAGAGAGAGAGAAGAGAGAGAGAGAGAGAGAGAGAGAGAGAGAGAGAGAGAGAGAGAGAGAGAGAGAGAGAGAGAGAGAGA
>JARQST010000206.1:0-58619 GCA_030142225.1 Pachycephus smyrnensis
GGTAGAGCCTCGAGCTCCCTTCTTCCTGACCCTCGCGCCGCGACTCGCCGTAACCGACTGACTCCTATTTTCCTTTTTCCCCATCCCTCTCTCCTTCGTGAACGACCCTATTGTTTATTTGACCCGCATAAAAACAATCAATACATTTGCCTACTTTCAAACAAATTTCTTTTTTTTTTTGACAGAACCCTTCAATGGATTCAACGATATAATAATAAAAATACAACCAAACTACTTAATAACATTGGCATCACGGGCCCAGGAGCCAAACTGATTCCACAACGTTAGAAGGCTCGTTGGAGCTTTAGTGTTAACGAACCCACTTCGCCAGGTTCGCGCAATCGAATCTACCGCGCCAGCGATAATCGCAACGATCGCGAAGTCACCGCGTCGCTGCGTCTGCTTCTCGTCGGTGGTACTGGATACTGCTGGATACCGTGTAACTTCAAAACGCAAGTGAAAAAAGTACTGCCGAATCTCCTCGCTAAGAGAGAGATCACTGACAAAACAAGCTGATATAACTATTATTTTCAAACAAAAATCCTCTACGAACCCTTGCCTCGTTATCAATGGCTGCTGAAGATCTTTGTCTTTTGAACAATTATTCTCTATTTCCTTGCTGACGGATACACGAAATTATATCGAAAGAAATACCTCCCCAGGCACCAGCCTATGGCTCCCAGTCACCCTATCAATAACTCTGTTTATACGAGGACTCTACGAGACCCTCGAAGGCCTGATGTGGAGGGCCCACCACACTCAAAGACCGAGAGATGGAACGGCGAGCTGACGCACTGGGAATCGATGACAAGGCCCGGAGGCGTTAACTTCTCCTCGCGGTCTTCACTATTTTTGTAGCAAACATACGTCGTCTTAAGTACACACTGTTCTCACCTTACCGAATTCTCAGTTTCTTATACAATGAAATAAGGGTTAAATTAAAATCGAATAAGAATGAGTATGTAACTTACAATTAAATACTAGTTAAATTAGGTTTAAATTAAATACAAATATTAGACTATCGCAAACTGCGTCGATCAAACTACGTATATTCAAATTAGGTCAGAATTAAACAAAATTCTTGAGTAAAGTTACTATTACATAAAATACTCAATTAAAGTTAAAATTAAATTGCAAAGTCCAATTAACACCCTAAGCTTCCATCAGGCAATGAATGATTAAATAACAATTCAATGCAATACTATAACTGAATTATAACCATGTAAAACATTGCGGTAAACGTCAACACGCTTAGAGCCCTGCCTAACCTTCTTGCCTCGTACAATACAACCTCGCATGCAAATCGACCTGCTCGAGACCGAGACTCTTCACGTTATAGTTGACTCTCCCCACCATCCCTGGTCTTTCACTAATGGGTGTTGATTTACGGCGTCACCGACAGTTCGCACATACGTTGACTCAACCACTTGATGAAAAAAAAACCAAACCTGTGATGGGGAAAACCTCTCAGAAGAAAAGTCAACTTATGCGGGGTCAACTTATGAGAAGTCAACTTATGAGGAGTCAACTTATGCGGGGCCAACTTAAGTGGAGTCAACTTATGCGAAACCCCGCTGTACTTGTACGTAAATGCACAATGAATTACTATAAAAATCCAATATTTGTGAAAATTAAACACGAAAGAAGGGACACAAACAATATTAACAATAAGATTAAAACAAAATTCTTGAATGAGAACACAATTAAATTACATCAACTCTATTTTATACCTACCCACAAACATCAAGTTATAATGCTCCTTCAAAGATAAAACGTCTAATACAAAACTAAGTCACAAGTTACTTCTATATATCTCGTTTTCCATCATTACGATTAACGAATCGTGCGCAAATATGCCTTTCTCTTCGGCAAACACATTGTAAATTTAATGGCAACATCCGTCGCATTCTGCTAGGGAGAACATACCCTCCAATAAACTGTCGCGATGGAAATAACTCATCCGACATGGTATATACGGAAATTCCTCTAGATCCTACGATTACCGTTTGACCGCAAGATAACACATGGCCACGATGATCTTCGTACTCTGAACGATCATTGTCATTCAAATCTTCTCGCTGAGAATCCTTCGCTTGTCCTCGTTGTAATTTCAAGAAATTTTGCCTCGCATAAGATATCGCGCCAATGCTAAACGCATAAATAAGCTCAGCTGCACTGAGCAAGGAACCACCCAAGAAGAGACCTATGATGCCACCAAAGGACACTGAAATCACAGAGTAACGCGATATAATGTTTTCACGAAAATTAACACATCTCACTCCTTCCCGTGGATATAACCGAACATCGTCCAAATTATTACCCGTCAATTAATTTCACATATCATTCACACAACTTTCCGACCCACCTAATAGATCGAGTTTCGTGTAAATGACATCCGTTTTATAACGCACGCTGGTAGATCCCTCAAAAAATACATCCAACGTAATGTCATCCTCCTCGGCCACCGGCGTGCTCACAATCTGCATAGTATACATGTAATACTCGCACTCGGGTGGACAGTCACAGCTCATAGCAAAATTCTCATTCAAATCGGCACTTTCCAAATCCTCAAGATTATTGAATACGTCTGAAAACAGAGAGAGAGAGAGAGAGAGAGAGAGAGAGAGAGAGAGAGAGAGAGAGAGAGAGAGAGTAAGTGATCATCCTTAACAACTTACACTACGTTCTGTATATGTGGACACGCGTGACAAAGTAAAATGAAAAGTAATACCGTTCCACTGGACGAGGCAACTGATATCGTCGAAAGTGCAATCACGAGCCAAACCGTATGGGAAGAAGAAGGACGGATTGCAGTCGCAATACTTGACCACGTACTCGCGCCTGCAATCGGCGTAACAGCTCTCCTGATAATAAGCCTTATTCTCGATATACTTGCAAGGTATCTTATCAGCGTCCAATTGCAAAACTCTTTCGGTAGCGTAGCCGGACGTACACTGCACCTCGACTTGAAGGTAATTGCCCATCGTTCCGAGGACGCCATTCCTCGGCCAAGCACCCGGATGATTGATGCTTATTATTATTCCGGACGGGCTATCTGCGAAGGAATCAAAATAAAAAAAAGATTCATCGCGCGTGATTTCCCTTCGATTTCGCTTCATTAAAAGTCTAGCGTATAACGGCCACGGAATTACAAAAATTCGGTGGTGGCAGAATCCTCTTTGGACGAACAGTCACTCTGAGTCCAGTCCATTCGCCGTAATCCGTCACACCGAGTGGAGCCTCATTTTGTTCTTCCGGATATTCCGACGTTTTCGAATTGAACGAGTAACAAAATCCGTATTCGGTTCTCTGCAGCCTCAGCAGCTCACAGCAATTTCGATCTCCGTACCTCCACCAGCAATTTGAAAACAAATCTTCGCAGCTGGGAACGACAGCTTCGAGAATCTCGGTAATGCTGCGCTCTACGCACACGTAAGAGTACAGCAGAAGAATTAGAAAATGAAAATAGAACAAATTGCATGCTTGTCGTACAATGTCGAATACGGTTCAACAAGTAATTATACAAGAAGGCCTGCCTCAGGCGTTCTAACGATATCTCAAGTAGTACTAAAGTATCTAACGTATTCTATTGAAGCGTAATACCGGAAAGAACGTCAAAGGTGAGGTTGCGGGTAACATTCAGTTGATGAAAGTCGCCAAAGGTCAAATTCGAAAAGGCTGCGAGAACATCCCGAAAATTCTCCCTTTCAGCAGTGACGGTCTCGCTACTCTTATTATTGAGCAACTCCCTGCTACCAAAGATCGTTGTCTCCAGATCCAAAACCTTTTGCCAATCGACTCGATCGCTCGGACATATCGTTACGCTCGGAAAGGGTACCGCCGAGATCCTGTATGTCGCCGATTCGATAACCGTTGAAGTTGGAGCAGCCTAACGTTAAATCCCAATCTTACAATTAACCGTGTAAAAAATTATATTAACTTCAACTATCATGAATTTGGAAATTATCCATTATGTGTGATGGCGCACCTGAAATCGTGTGGCAAGCATCCAGATTATGTGACTTGCGTAATATGACGATAGAACGAATAACGCCAACCAAATGAAACGCTCAAACCAATGCAACTGAGGATCCACGATGTATCGCAACCCATGCAAACTACTGCTATTGCAATATTGGACAAGGAACTTGATGAAATTTCGAGCAAATCCTTTCGCTTGTCTGGCTCCATTCTTCTTCTTTCCCGCCGTCTGCTGGACACCCGATGCCGCTCCTGCTGATAGCACAGTTACACCCTTCCTTCGTCGTCGCCAGCTCCTTATCAGCGCTTTTACTTGTACCATTGCTCCGCACGGCCTTCTACCACCGTGTACTCTCTTCGCTCTCGTACCCAAGAACATTCGTCGATCCAAAGCAAATGTCGCGCGAACCTGCGTCTGCGTTATATACTTTGATGAACTTTAATTATCGCCTGGGGTTTAAGGGGACATAGTCGTCTTAAAAATTCTGAAAAGGAAATTTTATTTTATTCTCGGGTTTTTAAGGAAATAGTGTGAAAATATTGGAAAAGATTAGTCGGTACTGAAATAACACTAGTTGGGATTTCCAAAAAAATAAAAAATGCCTGAATTATCGTATCGTTTGTACACTTTTTCAAAACAAACATTGTTTTTTTTTTTTTTTTAGAAAAAATTGGCGTAGTTTTGTCAATCTTCAGAAAATAAAAAATTCCAACACTCGAGCCATGAAATAAGTTGTTAGGAACGGAAAAGCTCTCTTGTAACTTTTTGATTCGAACAACTCTACTCCCTGAACCTTACGACAACCACATGAAAATGTAGTTTTGAGTAAATTAATGTTAAAGTTTTAGAGAATCATATGCTTTAATGTATTAAATATGAATAAAGCGCAATTTTTAATATACAATTATGATTATTTCAGCATCGACTAACTTTTTCCTATATTTTCACACTATTTCCTTGAAAACCCAAGAATAAAATAAAATTTCTTTTTCAGAATTTTCAAGGTGACTATGTTCCCTTAAAGAGACCCGAGCTATCCTTTCGCTCTCGGAAATCACCCGCACGTTTATACGCTTTGTGCGAACTCGGCACTTTACCCAACGTCCCATACAGTCAACCAATCGAATCTCCAACAAAGCAGCATCTATAGCAAATAAGCCAGTATTATTTAACGCCATCGTCGTATCGTTGCGAGTGATCGCAACAACTTCCGATAACGCGATAAAACTACTGTACAAAGTACCAACCGCGCTACACACTGCTATATGCCGAGTTCGCGATTTTGATGCGCGATACGCAATAGCTATGAGGGAACTAACAGATTGTCAAAATGATGAGCAAGCGAAAAGGTCGACGACTGCAAACAAGCGCACGTGTAAATAAGCAAATGACGCAATCTATAATATCGCGACCGGGCTATAGTCTGCCTTCGTCCCTCTTTCGCATGGATTTCGAATACCTGAAACTTCTTTTAAGCGGCGGCACGCTATAAACATATTTTTTGCGTGTAAAACATATTTAACCGTACGGATAAAAACATTAATAGATAAGCATGCCTCGATCATACTGTATATCCTGTTTTTTAGCGTAAATCTGCTCGCTGTAATACTGAACGAATTAATGAGAGACTGGTGTAAATCAATTAAGCCGTTCTTCAGTTATTAGGGAACGTATTTGCGCACAGAGAGAAACGGATTTCTCAGCATGACCGTGCTTCGTCAAGATGGAATTCGTTAAAAGTAGTATCCAAAGCAATATTGCGGTCTGCCGTGTCGCCCAAAAAAAAATTGATTAACGTCGATTGATTTTTTCCGGAGATACTTTTGTCGGAAATGGATTTTCAATTCTTGCCTTTTATACGTATATCACATTAAATATTAAATTATATTAGAAGATCTATAGTGAAAACAGAAGAAACCTCTATCAACGAATACGTCAGAGGCAAACGACGAAACCACCAGGAAGAAAAAAGTTCAGAATTCTCTCTTCTAACAATATATTTTGCGTATAGCTACTCGATACAATGGAATAACATTCTCATTATACCGAAATCCTTAAAAAAGAATATTCTCATAATCTTAGAACCATTAGGCTACGTCTGCATGGTATAGGTGACTATTCGTGACTCTTTACAATATCGAATGTCCCTTTTTACGTGTCTGATGCTTATATGCTATACTAATTAATGGATCGAGAACGACACAAATTTCCATTCTCACTGCAGCTTTTCATCGAGTCCACGTGTTTAAGCGAGCGATCCACCGACTCGCAAAGCCACAGCTAAACATACACCATGACAGCGCAAACTGTCAGACCGTGTGCGGAAGGAGCGCACGAACAAACACTCGTTGCGGTTTTCCCTTATCGCTTATAGCGCTGACTGTACTCGTATCGATAGGGCTGAAAGTATAAAGTCACTCTGTACCCTACGCAATGCACGATTAAACTTGATACAAGTCTCGCGAATTGCATTCATAAGCAATTACACGCTAGGCCAAACGCGAGCGACGGCGCAACATACCACGACCGTATCCAACGAGATCCTTCAAGAATTCGATTCGACGACTGTTGATAGAAAAATCGAAGATGCGGAGGAGCAAAGAGTCGTTACACTTGGACGCGGGCGCTGCGTGCAATCATCAGACGTCCATAGCGTCTCCGACGTATCCCTCATCCGGACTTTCGGTATGCTCCGCAGCAACGATGCCTCCATTAAGTCTTACAGCTGCAGTAACTACGGCACCGATTGCCGATACGGATGTCGACGTCGAAGTCACCGATACTGACCCGGAAGTAGAGGCCGTGGTCATCGTTATGGAGGATACCTCGGTGACGCTACCGTTTCCGCTTTTACCGAGTAGAGAGCGTGGGGAGAGAGGACTCGGTTCTCCACGATAAGCCGCTGGAGGCGACGGTATGAATGCTGAGGGCGTCGTCATTGAGATTGGCGAGAGAGGTGTTATCGTAGTGATCGTCGTGTTCGTCATGCTGCTCGTACTTACTGGAACAACTTGAAGTTTGAGAGAGGCTTCTTGATACTGAAACTGATGTTGCTGATAGGTATACTGGTTGTGGTGCTGATGATGCTGATGGTGATGCTGATACTGCTGATCCTGTCGAGAATACTGAACTGGATGTGTCGCTGAATAGGGATAACCCTCGGCGGTATATCTGGCGTCCGCTCGCGGCACAAGAACTTCGTAGGGTGGTGACCTAGCAAGAAACTCAGCCTCGCGGCAATAGCGAGCCGACGGAGCAGCTGCCATTCCTTCGAGGGACGTACGATGTCGGGGGCGAGGCAGTGTACTGAAGTTGTTGTTGAACGGCGGGACCTTTGGTAGGCCGAAATTCAAAGGATAACCGTCTTGGTCGAGACAGCTCATATGTGGATGTGGACGAAGATGAGGATGGGGGTGCAAGTGTTGCAAATGATTGGAACGTAAGTCGGGCTGTACTGAGAAAGGCGGTGTCGAGCGCGCCGAGTCGTAACCGTCAAGAACGGAGCAAGCGTCGGCAAGCTGTTGCCGATATACCGCTGCCTCGTACCCGCCATCGTTCGACTCCGTCACCTCGTTTATCAGGTCGGGTTCCGTCAAGTACTTGGATGCAGATACATCCCCGTATGTTGCCTCGAAAGAATCCCGTCTAGACTCGAGCAGGTTGGCCCTCGGATATGCTACGTGTAACGTCTGATTGTGCATTGCTTTGCGCGATCTTTCCATCGAATTCGTTTGGTGCTGTTGCTCCTGCTGTTGTTGTTGTTGCTGCTGTTGTTGTGGTTGTGGTTGTGGTTGTGGTTGTGGTTGTGGTTGTGGTTGTGGTTGTTGATAATGATGATGATGCTGCTGTTGCTCTGTCTGGTGTTGCTGATGTGGATGATTGCGTTCATCGAATAAATTCATATTCTTTTTTCTTTCCTTCACAATGGGTGCGACGATCTTGCTTTGAGAAACGAGTGGCTTACTGGCATTTCTCTTGCGATCGCGATGTCGCTTCGTGCAAAGAAAAACGCCCCCAACGACACATCCAAGAGCCAGTAAAGTTCCCACGAGAGCACCAGCAGCGACAGCCGCGACGTACCCGGTGCTCGGTTGATCCAGAGGCGGCTCGATCGTCACCTTCTCGCGAAGAAGTACGCGCAACGAGAGATTCGCTTCAACGATGCCTGCGGCATTGTCAGCAACGCAGCTATACGTCCCTTCGTCGCTTGGTTCAAGAGTTTGCACGAGAAGAGTGCTCGTCGCGTTCTCGAGCCCACGCTGTCGATAGATGTACCTGCGTGACACCGTAAAACACAAACCATCCTTAAATCTTACAAAACATCTTTGGATAGAGAATACAAACGTATCTTGTGGAAGATAGCCTAACGTGCATGACAAACAATCGATAGTCACTATCCATACACACCTCTGAAAAAGCGTAGCGGAAGATGGTGCAGAGCCTGGAAGCGAGTAATTCTCGCCTCGTGGCTCGCAGGGTTCACCGTTGAAGAGCCAAGTGATGCGCGCAGCAGGAATCGCCGCGACGTCACAGCGTATACTGAGATTGCTCGATTCATAGGCCTCCAAGTGCTCCTTCAGTGTTATTTGTGGGAGACACGCCAGGTCAGCGAACTTGACCGATTTGATCTGTCGGCCTCGAAGTCTTCCAGGCGAATGGCAGATGGGTTCCGTCTCCTGGGGTGCGTTGGACAGTGATTCCTTCAGCCATACGTGGAGAGGTCGAAGCCGGCAATCGCAGAGCCAGGTATTGTTATGTAGACTCACGCCGTGAAGGTTCCCACCGAGGGGCAGGGTGCCTTCGGGCACCCGCCCAAGAAGGTTGCCATCGAGGCGCAGCCATTCGAGCGAGTGCAGACCGGCGAAGGCTCCGCTCTCAATCAACTCCAGTTGGCAGTGACTCAGTTCGAGGTTGGTCAGATGACCGAGTGGAGCAAATGCCTCGCGCGCGATTGTTCGTATTGGATTGCCATTCAGGATCAAGCGCATTAGGCCTGGATACGAGGTGAACGTTTCGGATGGCACGGCCTCAATTAGATTACCCGACAGATCGAGCTCCACGAGGCCTACCAACCCAAGGAACGCACGTTCCGAAATTTTACTTATCTTCGACCTTCCCAAGTAGAGCTTCTGAAGGTTCGTTAGCCCGAGAACGAGAAAACACTCGGACGTCAGCTCGAACAGCTGATTCTCCGAAAGATCAAGAACCTGTGTCTCCTCTCGCGCGCCCTGAGGCACGCTCTTCAGTTTCCTGTTCGCGCACTCTACCCATTCCTTACCACTCTTCCATTTGCATGCGCACATGCTCGGACAACCCTCGGCGACTTGCATCATCGCCACTATTCCTATCATGCCTACCATTTGAACTACCGTCAACGACGACATCATCCTTCGCCTCCTAAACCACCAACACCACCACCATCGGCGCCTTCGCCGTGGCGCCGCCGCCCTACCGCCTAAGCACATTCCTTCCAGCACTCATAATCATCTCTTTTTCAATTACTTTTAGTCTATGCCTGTCTTCCATCTCTTGTGTTCTACAGTACATTTCTATTTCATATCACTCCGTTTTTATCTTCGCGCTCAATCCTCACCTTCTTTATCCCCATACGGCTCACCTTCGCCTCCACCATCCTCCCGCTCCTAACGTCATACTTTTCTTCCTTCTTCAGTGATCGACAGCTCCCTCCCCCACGCTCCCTCCATCTAATTCACCTATACCCTTCTATCTATTATCGCGCCGTCTTAATGATCGTTCTTTCTTTCCCTTGTGTCTCCTGACAACAGCCTCTCTCGCTCTTTCTCTACCTCTACGTTTCTCTGATCACCCTTACAGTTTCCACTTGATTTCACGAAGCGCACGTGAGCACAGTTCACTGCCTCAACGGCAAACTTCTCAACGGGATTCGAAATCGCTGTTTTTCATCGTTTTTATTTTCCTTATCGCTCTCCCACTTCCTCGCACCACTCTGGTACACATGTTACCCAAATGTATGGTCTCATCTTTCTTTCGCTCTCATTGTCGCAGTCAGTATCGACGATACAGCCAGCAATTTTTCCAAACACATTTTCCTGCTTATCGCAGAATACACTGGTATAAACGTCAATCGGCCACCACCACCGTCGTGTCGACGAATACTGATCGTTGAATACGTATCAACGTCCAGCCCACTCTGAAAGCAAATATGAAAAAATACTTAATAAGAAATGTCAATGAATTAAGACCGAAACGACTTAACCGCTACAATCTTAATACAACTTTATGCACGAGATAATAGCTGCATTCTACTGTGGTGTATTCGTCCAATTTAAGCGATGTCCTATGTATTCTGATTTCATCCAGATTATCCCTCGCATGCTAGACTACCTAAAGAGAAAGTAATACTGCAAGTGGGATGTGAGTGGCAGGAGACGAATGGTGAAAATCCCTCTAACGTCTTGCAATTCTGCTGCTCTTGATGAATAAGATTCTTTCGTCTTTCAAGTTCAAAGAAATAATGATGTTGCATTTTCTGGCTACGTAGCCGCCAAGGTGAAAGGCCGTTTTCTGAAAGGTATTTCATTCATATTGCAGAAGGCCAGTATGAATAGGAGTAGACAACTGGACAGTAGAGGTCAATGAATTTTAAATAGGTTTCGTACATGCGTTGCGTCATACGAACTAAAAACCCTGGGCGTAATAACAGCTCAACGGACACAACTCGCAGTAATTTAGATTCGCATTGGCTGCGTGAGAGAGGATTGAGAAAGAAAACCACCACACGGAACCAGACTGATTATCTCCCCTGCGTAATAAGATATTCTTCATCTTACGACACTACCAATGGAAACTCTGATATATGATACGGCAAGTGTACGGCAAAACGATCTCTGACAGCGAAATTCCTTTCTCTCTATCACTCGTCGTTATTTAATGATCACCGGAGGCAATTCCGTTCATCCATTCGTTTGTTCGTGTTACGTAGAAAAAAAAAACACAAGGTAGAACCTGCAGCTTTCTTCCGACAGCGTTCACCGAACAGTTCGTTTTACCTAAACCTAGCGTTTTAACTTTTACGTTACCGTTGTAACGTTCTCACACTTTGTCGTCTCGATAGCCACCAGTAGTTTGACGAATAATATCTGTACAATTCTAACTCTCCGTCGCGTTAATAACTACTCACGGTCAGTTGCCTGCTTCATTTGAAGAGCAATCGTTCAATCAGACACATCGACCAGTAACACAGATGAGAAATCACGAGATACGTAGCTATTACTCAATGATGTGTCGAACACGATAAATCCAAAGGTTGTATAAACCTTTAAGCATCTACGCTATACGTACGGAAGGCAAACCAACTTGACTAAGTGTAAGACATCGGTGCGCATGCTCCAGCGTCAAGAGGAAACAATCCCCGCCCGCAGATCGATAATCCGATGGAATCCAACTTTAAATGTAGTCTCTTCCATGATTATTCCATTTCTACCTGCAGTCATTCATTCTGCCATTCTCTCGAATCGCTCGATTCTCCACAGATACCACGAAAGCCAACGCAAATGAACAATATACCAGTTTTAAAAATAACGACCGACCACTATGTTCCATTTTTAACGTACCGATAAAGTTTTCATCGAATCTTAAATTTCCCAACTCGATTTGCAAATCATAACCGCTCAAAATTAATATATTGTCCTTGCAAAAGTTCTAATAACGAGACCTCGTTCTTGCCGAGAATTGCTTCGATCCGTTTCCAACACGGTTATTCGTCGTCTCTCGTTATGCCTCGGCCTTTCTCGCCGTCTCTCGGGAACTTTCAGCGGTTCCCAATCTCATTTGGCGTCAAATTGCCTCGTATTTACTCGCTACTTCGAATTCCATTCTATGTGCTTGCAGCTATTTCATCACCCATATCGCGATACATTATGTCAACTCATTCAAATCATTCCCCCCTCTAACCACTGCAGCACCCCTTCTATCTCCTCTCGACTGCCGTAACACCCACGACAGCCATTGCCCGCTCTCATTCACTCCTCTGTCCTACCGACGCTTTCTCCGTCCATTCGTTCGTCCATCCCTTTTAATCCCCTAGGCCCAGACGATTCTTTTCGATGCTTGCGGCACTCACGGAAATCGATCCAGGGTACGCTCGACACGGCACGGCATCATCCCCCAAACTTTTACAATGTTCGCCACGACTACGAACACTTCTTCGCTACATCCCAAGCAAATTCTCATCAAAGGCTACTCTTTGCTTCGTCTACAGTCTCGTCCAGTCTCCTTTGTTCTCCGTTTCGTCGCTGAGCACTGTCGTCACACGCTATCACTGGCTTCACAGTATACGAGACATTACGTGTCTTTTACGTACGATGTAGCACAATATGGCATTGCTCTTTTGTCAAACGACAAGCTCGATTTACTATACGATCGAAGGAATCGAATTAGCTAAAGAGTCCTTCTTAAAATCCACATGAAAGCCAGTTCAATTGGCAAATTACGTATGGCGAATGTTCTTTTTGACATGAAATTAATTGAACAAGAGCTTTGCGAGAGCGACCGCGAATGATAAGCAATAAAGAATTTCTTTATATCGATCGACACTGGCCGGTGAAATATTTGCCCGTGAACCCAAAAGCGGCAGTCGTCAACATTCATGCAATATCGTGAATCGTGTCGTACACCAATTACCAAATTTAGGCGATGCGAGACAATTGGAGCTATGAAGAAGACATCTCTTAGTCGCAATGCATAAGAAACGCACTCGAGTGGAAACGCAATAATCGTGGCGACGAGGATGACGGTGTTGACAAGAAAACGATTGTTCGTTCACGCCGTCTCTTTCGCGTGACCTTTACCTCCATGTTCGCGATAATTTCAGTAGAAAGCACTTGAAAGTTAAAATCGAAGCGATAACGACACGAACAGGGGGAAGGTGATCGTAGAAGAATCAAGTCGTGGAATCGACGTTCGCGTAGCGACTGGCGCCAGACGCGTCAATCTACCCCTAGAATGAGGAGGAGGAGGAGGAGGAGGAGGAGGAGGAGGAGGAGGAGGAGGAGGAGGAGGACGACGGCGACGACGACGACGCTGCCGTTTGGTAAAGGACGGTCCGCAACGTGGCACGGCGCGACGCGTCGCCGCAACTCCTGTCGAATGTAACCTCATCCAGCATCGAACAGTCGCACAACCATCTCTCAAGTCCTCAAGTTCTGAACCATTCCTGAATCATAATCAAACGAAACGGTAATCGAATCGCATCCTAACCGTAAACCGTAAACCGTAAACCGTAAACCGTAAACCAAGTTTACCCCCGGTAACCGTGACGTGGTGCAATATCGCTTGGCGAGCCCAGCGCATGCGCGTGGAAGCGTCCTGGATTTCGTCTCGGCTTCTGATTTTTCCTAATAAAAACGTTTGTCTTACCGAGTGGCTTGGCGCGCCTATCTCTCTTCTATCTCTAGAGCCCTTCTCGCCCGAGATACTCTCGTTCTTCTGTCTCATCCTCACTCTCAACCTCCAGTCAGCAATTTCCAGCCTCCAACATAGTACTCTCCGAATTCCCTGGACGTACTTCGTCGTTTCTGAATGCATCGCCGAATAGTACTAAATTATTACTTATGTAGTATAGTCATCCCAAATCGAAAAGTAAGTCCTAGTTTGATTTTTTGGCTCTCAATTCGTTCTTCTCGATAATACGAGAACAGAATTTATAAGTTCTGTTTCAATTCGGAATACGCAACAAATAGACCTAGATCCAGGCGCGAACAATTAAATCAGATCCATCAGGCATCCAAAGCGTCGATTAACTTATTCTTCACTTGGATATTTTCTAAATGTATTCTTATGGCAACATCTGGATAAAGAAACGAAGACATCCAGCAGTCTTCAAGAACGGCAAGCATCGTTTACATCGTCTAGGGATGTGATAGTAGAAGGGAATGCTGCATTTTCACGGGGCTTATCGTAAAAAGAACTCTTGCCACATGTCAACTTGCATCGGTAGTTTCCCGTCTACCGTATTTACCAGCAAAACTGTAGCTGAAATCTCATTAATCTTACGAATATTGAGCATTAACTTTCTCATTTTCGCTTAAAGCTTGCCGCTCATGCTGCCCATCACTGTTGACAACCCGTTTTGGATATCGATGTATAAGAGTACAATAAGGTTGATTTAAATATGTTTGATACGAGAAAAATCGAATGTTCCGGGGACGAAGCTTGTAAAACTTTGCAAAGTAATTAAAGCCACTCTCCAAGCTAGCAAACTCGCGTCTCCTGAACTTTAAAGATCGCCTGTAACGGCCGCAAAGCTCTTGCTTCCTCTGGCTTCCCTGTCGACACTTTCGTACTCTCGTTCGTATATTGAAATTTATAAAGCCAAACGAAGAAATTAACCATATCCAGGTATCGAAGTGCCTTCCAAGCCCTGATGAAGCAAGCTGCGTCGCTCTCTCCCTCACGCACGACACACACACACACACTTCCTGCTAATCCTCAAAGACTGCGCTATCCGATTGAATATGATAACCAAGTTTATCGATTCCTCAATTGCAACCGTATTTACCTCTCACTTCCCAATGGAACGCCCAACCATCAGCTCATTTGCCTTTCCCGTTTGACAAGTCTTTAATTTCTAATCGATAACTCGTTAATTCTGCCCCTCGACGGCTCCGAACTTTTCACCCGAGTTTCAAACTCGCTTCTAATTGGGTTTGATGTCGAAACCCTCAAGAAATTCTTCGAAATAGTAGCGAAAGAACCACAGGACAAAAGGATCACCAAAGTTCTTTCCGATACACCATATTCTCGACTTGTTTCAGTACCCGTTTACGAATGTAACGTTTCGACATCATCAAGGACAATGTTCTTCATCGTGGGTATCATTCGGACATATTTCAAAACTGTTAAAGAGAATTGATATAGGGAAATAAGTTTTTCTTAAAAATTGCCATAACCTTCGCAATTTTTCACAATGTCGCCAAGCGCTGGTACGAATTCGATAGTAGTCCCAATAATAGATTTTTCGTAGTAGGAGTAGTAGTTTGATAGCGGCAAGTCTCTAAAGATTGATCGAGGGATGCTTGACGAGCCGCAGCTGACATCGTAATGCGTGTATACGCGAATATCAAAGGGACGTACGCCCTATGGCTTGTATACCTAGTACCTACCGGCTCACCTTCTTTTCCTCAGAGATCAATTTCCGAACACCCGTCGACAACCTCCAGGGTCTAACGTTTTCCTCGTGCGCGCGTGCGTACTGGCTCTTTTGCTCTTGCGCTGCCTCACTATTTTCTTGAGAGCCATTACGTCTGCTGCTGCGTCTGCATCATTGCGATGCGAATCTTTAACACTTCCTTCGAGCACCCTGTGCTTCCTAGAAGGCAGCGCACTTTGAACATTTCCCATAGGCTTCAAACATTTCCAAGATTAACTCGGATCGTCGTGTCGTATGACTTCGCAGCCTCGTTGACAAATCCCTATATATTCCAAAACACTATTCCAATCTCTTCGACGCATCCTGCTACCTTTACACGCGAATGCAATGTTTCACATGCCTGAGCAATGGCACAGTTTCAACTTCCTAATTAATGTCAGCTTTTTATTCTCGTCGCACACAACGTCGCCGATCATTTAATTCTGAATCCTATAGCTCGGTCGCATCACCTATATGAGCAATCCTTGTTTAACTGTCATGTGTAGAGAGCCGAAAAATTCTCCATATTCATTAAGGAATGTGAAACCATGAGGGTGTATGGTTCTATGCCTGCCTAAGTGTACGATCGATATTTCATTTTTCAATGGTTATTTGCAATTTACACGGCCAACCGATTACAATTCGTAACGAGAAATTTAATAAAGGCGACGCTTTGGCTTTTGATTCACTGGTCCTTTCATGCGATTCGATCGGCAGCGTCACCCAATATGTATTTCATTAGCTGATGGTCACCGCGAGAACTATGAAAAATGGGACGATTTGAACAGTGCATGCACAGCTATAAGTCACAGGAATGTTTCAGAGAGAATGCCGTAAAGTCAGAACTACTACGCTTCGACAATTCTGGAGAGAGGAAACAAAATCACGCTGGCTGTTACGAAAAGCGCTAATGTGCCCTTCGAAGGATAATGAGGATAACTAACAATAAACGAGGAGCATTTTGAGTCGAGTCTCCTTTTAATTTTAAGTAAACGCAACCATCCAACCAGCATCCACACGGAAAGAATTTTCGGGAGCACCTCAACTCTACACGGTACTTAATCGTAATATATAATAATAACTCTACACGGTTAACTTTACACGCAAAACTCTACTCGGACAACTCTACACGGATAACTCTATATGGATAATTCGAGACGAGGAAGTTTAACCGTCAAGAGTTTAGCGGTAAAAAGTAAAAATTTATTAATTAAAAACAAAATATTTTTTATGGTAATTCCAAAATATAAAGGGAGTTCAGCACGAACGTGAAATATTGGTTCTACAGGGTGAGAATTGCGACTAGCCATAAATATATTAGTGGTTCGTTACAACTTCTTCCAAACTCAACTGATTACAAATTGAAAACTGAAACAGTTGCGTCTGTAGAGATATTTACGAGAGCAATTTCGGCGACGGTGACGGTACAAGAGTGTACGTGACGCCACGCGTGGGCAGCACCTAGTACAAAAGGGTTGTCATTCTCGGCGAATCGAGAGAGACTATGCGCGCCAGTGAGGACTCTTAAACGGAATGAGATGGTTTGGCCACGCATCCGCCCCCTGAGCTATCGGTAAATTGTATGCCTCGGACGAGCATTATTATTCCGTGGCAGTAGCCAAGTTGAGCTCAACTTTATCCTTATCCCTGTGGGATGGGAGGAGAACAAAGGGAAAAAGGGAGAAAGGGAGAAACCAAGACCTAGGTACTCGCCTGAAAATGCAAAACAACTTTTTATCCGATAAACTTGGACCAAGCTGAGGACTGAACTACTTCGCCCACGATGCCATGCTAAATGTTTTATAAACAGTCTCTCATAGTTTTCCCGCTAGTAAAAATATACCAGAGCTTGCGGAATTGAAAGATATTAACGTCGAATAGGTAATATCGTAGGAAAAGTTTCGCCTAGACCCGCCAGATTTCTTTTCACGATCATATAAGATCCGTCTAATGACCAGACGCGCGGCTACAGCTATAAGTGACTGTGGAACCTGTTAACTTCGCTCCTGATACTGAGTCGAGTACTTGGAAAAATAGGAGTCGCGATACGTCGGTACTAAAGTTTCTCCATTCGAAGAGCATTAATTGTCGAATATTCTATAACGAACATCGTGGGTCAATGGTTTTAAAATGTATAGCGAGTATATGTCGAGGAAGGAAGCGCATCGGAACGATCATTTGCATATAAACGCAACATCTAACGTACACCCGTAGAAAAGGCTCATTCGGAGATCAGTGTCTTATAATCAGATGCTTATAAACCAAGAAGCTATACGGACGTCCGGAGTGCAGAATTGTTGAAGAAGCAAGCGTTGAGGTAGGCCGCCTATGCGCACGCGCACGAACAGCGGAATTCCTGCTTCTTCGTCCAGAATCGATTAGGGCAAGCCGCTGCTATCTTCCCCGACGACGGCACGAACGTCAATGTCTTTGCTTCCACTGACTGCCGCTTCAGCGACAGTCGATGCCTTCACTCTTAAGCCGGCTCCGCCCGTCGCACCTTAGCCCCCTTACTTTATGACACGTCGGACGGATTGTCTCTGGACGTATTCGCCTATCGTCCACTCTCTAGCTATTATTTTCTTTAAGCATTCTAGAGATCGCTCTCTGAGTCTCTCCGAGTCTCCTTGCGAATCCTACGTTAAAAAAAAGATCTCCGCCGAGAGAGCCCGTTTTCCCGATAGAGCGCAAGAAATCCCTTCCTTTCAAGTCTTATCTCCGAAATCGAAAAAGACAGGTATAGCTGCTTGCTCTTCGTTTTTCCTCCAGCGACTCTCTTTAGATTATTTTTTTCCTCGTATATTATCCTTCTTTATCCTTAGAGAATACATGTTCTCCCGAGGCAAAATTATTTAGTATGCAGTGTATCTGCAGTTGATCACTCAGAAGAAGTATAGATAGAAGTATAACCAATGAGACCATCCCATACTAAGGGCATACTTCGAAGCAGGTTTAGACGTAAGGAACCACGTTCGTCGCCGGCAGCGAACCCCGTTAACCGTGGCCCCCGCGCAAAATGTTTCCAACAGAGGGCGATTAGAAGTTATCAGGTGACTGCAAGTACACCCATACGCCAAGTGGAGTAGCACAAGCGAACGCAGACGGACGTGACCGCTCCCCTAGAGAGCGCAGTAAGGGATGCCGACGCCAACCCGAGACTCCCCACCGCTCAAACCGTCTTGGCGTATTTACTACGGAGTTGACAGTGATATCGAAGTGATATCACGAAGAAGGTATAGCCCAGCGGAAGAAATAGGGAAAATAGGTAATACGAAGAGAGAAAGAGAGAACAATGAAGAATATGCTTTAGAAGAGAGATGAGAAGAAGATGAAGAAGTGATGAATGAATGACAACAGTAATACAGTGAGGGCGGGGGGGGGGGGGGAGGGAGAACGAAAGGACGCGGCGTTCAAGAGGTCGATATAGAAAATCGGCTCTCGGAAGACTAAAATCCACCCCAATGCATTCTTCCGCAAGCCAGTCGGTACCCCCTCCCACTCGAGTACCGATCGGCAAGCGCTGCCCTCCTGCGACCAATTTTTCAATTACAATTTTACAGTGAGCATCAACGATGCCCTGGAATGGGGATTGCAGGCCGACCGGTGCTTGACAACAGTCCTTACTCTAGGACATCGTTGACGCTCCCTGTACCACTCCAAAGTCTTCCTTGGCTTAGGTATAGTTTCCTTTTCTGCGGTGTCTGTCATTTGTCTGACAATGCACATATGATACTGGGGGATGCGTCTTACGTCATTTGCGCACCTTCCGATATGCCATAGCATAGATCTAAGCTATATCTGTGCTAGATTTTGGTAATGCACTTTCGAAGTATGCCCGTAGTATGAGATAATCTCATTGGCAATTACAAATTCACTGCATATTAAATAATTTTTATCCGGGCTAAGAGAGTTTAGTAAACGCTCTTGTATCTCTCTCTCTCTCTCTCTCTCTCTCTCTCTCTCTCTCTCTCTCTCTCTCTCGCTATTTATTTATTTATTTATTGTTTACTTATTTTCGTTTTTGTACATACGCTGTAAAAGACTTATCCTAGAAAGACCTAATAAACTTACTCTCAACTCTTTCCTTTCCATTCGCTTTGCATTAACTTCGGATCTGGAGATACCTGTCAGGCTCTTTCTCTTTGCTTGACCAAAGTTGCTCAAGAAAAAAAATCTAGACCACCTTGAAAGCACAACTTGCGAGACATCGTTGGTCGTAATAAAAGTTTACAAGTATCGCGAGTGAGAATACTCATCTAGGTCATACTAGGTCGTCGTCCTTTTGGAGATCGATTCTGACTTCTCCGCATGCATGGAAGAAGAAGAAAGGCGAAAGAACGTCAAGGGGCAAGAGAAGACCACTTAGGAAAATAGCCAGAAAAGAAAAAGACTCAGACCTTAGATACACCCGATAGCCTCGAGCGACCAAAACTAACTGTTTTCCAGGTGACGTAAGACTCGTTAATCTTGCTTCTCCATCCTGTCACTTCGACTTGAGTTTTTTTATTTTTTTTCTCTTCGAAAACATTGTTAATGCATATCCACTAACGGCAGACGATTCGATACTGCTTAGTCAAGCCATGATTATCCAGGACAACCCTAATAACTCTTAACTCGTAAAGACACATTACCATGCTCTTACGGATAGGCAAAAACTTTCTTTACCTCACTCTGATACGGGACACATCACATTGGCTTGCATTTATTCCACTATAGGTAACGTGGTTCTCTATGATGACCCTCGATTCTCGGTTCAGCCATTCCGTAATTGAATGAGTAGGCAATCAACCGTGGGATTACTGACTCATGCCCGGAAAGCTTACGCTTCGTCCGGCCATCCAGAATTGAGGGGTTCTCCTTCCTTTATTATTATAATAACATTACACCTCCTAGCGAAGCGCCATACTGACATCGTCGAGACCGACTTTAGGAAAATACATCGTTCTTACGAAGTTGTACGCTGACGGATATCATCTTGATCGAGCCGCATTTCAAATTACGACACACACGAATGGCTTCCCGATTGGCAGTCCTCGGTACGATCGCTTTGATGATGATACTGACAACTGATAAGTCCGAACAAAATAGCCCAATCGGATCCATGGATGTATTAGAGAGCTCTTAAACAGAGAGAAATATCGCATAGATCAAGAATATCAAAGAATCTCAATAGATATTGCCATAAAATCCAATATTTTGCAACATTTTCAAGTTTTCCAAAATACGTTTGGAGTACATATCTCATATTTTTTTCGAGATAGAGGAAGGAACGAACTTTGAATCTTTCGGTAGGACGATCGTTACTGGGAACTGATCACGTTTAAGAGGAAGTGCGGATTCAAGACACGGAAGCAATTGACAATCACTCCTGGCACTGGCAAACGGCCCTGAGAAATCGATAGTTCTCACGAGACGTTACAGAGGACGAAGAATACGAGTAAGAAGAAGAAAGACTAAAAAGAAGAAGAAGAAGCTGAAGAGGATGAAAAAGAGGAAAGAGATAGTAGTGGTTGAAGAGACAGCCCTGTAGATAGGAAGAGGAGAGGAGAGAAGAAAAAAGCGTGCACGGCAAGCACGGACAACGATGGAGCTTCGCGAAGTGGCCGAGCACGGAATAACAATGAGTAAATCTGGCGACGAGTTTATCGGGCGGTCTGAACACGGGCTTTCCGACTTTCCTCGTGAGTCAACTCGAGCAAAGTCGGCTTTGGACAGTCGATTTAGGATTCGTGAGCAGAGGACACAACACCGAGAACCGAAAAAGGACTACGATGAAGGCCTGTACCACCATTCGCCTGCTTCGAGAAACCTTCCCATGCTGTTTTTTCTTATAAATCTCTATCCCAAAGAGTGATATCCCAGAGGAAAGTCCCCCACTATCCGACAGCTATGGAGGTATCGCGCTTGAAACATGGCACCGTACATCAAATACTCATCACACTTTCGTTCTCTCGCGCTTCGAGTACTCTGCTGCCCAACGCCAGCAAGAATACTTTTCAACATAAATCTAGAGACAGAGCTTAAGAGAACACCTTGCTGGACGTTCCAAAATTCAGCATCGATTCGATTCGAACTTGATCTGGTGCATTCGAGTACCGCACAAATATCGTACAGTTCAAGAGCGCTTCGTTGTTTGACAGTCTTCTTTCACGCGTGATGACGAACGCTTCTGCGATAGGATACGGGAACATTGATATACCCGTTCGCGCTAATTACATAATCGCATATTTACGACATACTAAAATTTGATGGCTAATCAGGATTAAGGGTGCGCGCACAAAATTCCTGTACCGCCACTCCAGCGGAGCTTGATTTTGTATACTCGAAAGCATTATCTGTCGCTGCATCGTCACTATCATTATTCACCTGCCCTCGTGTAAACGCTCATATCTGTTCTGACATTGCAATGACGCGATGATCTCCCCGCGTCGAAGCGAATATCACAAGTCGACAGGCAGAGCAGATAGAAAGCTACAATGCAGCCTCTCTCGATGCCCGTACAAACCCAGTTGATGCATTCGGACTGTGACCGGTGGAGATCGTGCCATTCCATCGAAAACCTCTGTCGTTGCTCGTAGAACTTCCACCCCTTTCGGTCCCAAGTGCTCCCAAGTGCGAGCAACGACAGAGATGTTGCACTGCAATGGAACGAGTGAACCTGTGTGTGCCTCGTGACGCAGTCCTTCTCCTTCCTCGCAACATATATCCTACCACGCCGTTGTCGAGTAAACTAGATTATCGAGCGCGGTCAATGTTGGTATCCGAAATATGCCTATAACCGATACGATTATTGGCCGCATAGCGCAGAGCGAGGTAGAAGCGGCATACCTCTGTGGTTATGCAGCGCATAACACGACCATACAGTTTCCTCAACTTAATCTTTCCGAGTTTCGTCACTTCCAGCATTCGATATCGCTCCGACTCTTAAAACGTTCTTCGATAAGCTTCTCTTGCTTCTCTGCGATTCCGCCGTAGTTTCGTTCTTTCGTTCTTTCGTTCTTTCGTTCTATTCTTTTTAACGTGTCCACGAGTCTATGCAACTTCTAATCCGTTTCATTAGAATTCTTCCTTCGTTTAATTGCCTACGTAAGTTACCCAAGACCTCGCCAAAGCCATGTAAGCGCATGCTTTATACGAAAAATAGTATGCAAAACCACTTGTGATTTACTAAAGACTTCGTTATCTTCGATCTGCCAAGAAAACACATTTCACTCGTGGAGCGAATATAGACAGCTGCATCTCACTGCCTCGCGGTGCGTTTCGAAAATTACATCATCAGATTTTGCGAAAAATTATGATATAATCCTCCTCCAACTTAATGCAGCGCGCGCAATCCATCAGTTGCCGCCGTAGACTATGGCAGCTAAAGTTATAGCAGCGAAGAAGGGTTAGGGCGGTAATCGATGCGAATCCCAAAACCCGAAGCCTTCAACTCGATGCAGGACCAAGGCTGTAGATCACAGCGCGCACTACTACAGCATCACTCGTACCGACAACGGAGGTTTGGCTCCTGGAGCCAGATCCGACCACTCCCAAGGGAAGACCAGCAGCTATCGAGCTCAAGACAGCCACAGTCCGAATTTACAGATAGGGGATTTATATCGGCTATAAGATAAGAACGCGCACGGTTGTAATAGGATGACTCTGTTAGAGGATCGACGCATTATGCGTGTTGCTTATATCGTTGCCATTTCCTTGCCAAAGACTAACAGCTGCTCTCGGAATTTAATAGAATAGTCGGAAAGACGATCAAAGTGCATTGCTCACCGATTCAAAATATTCGAGCTTGACTCGATTACCATCGGGTTAAGGGCCCAGTCACACTCGACGAAAGCGCACTGTCGACCAATGATATAACGCGTCCATGGGAATTCCCATTGTATTATTGCTCGAGAGTCGCATTTGGCGAGTGTGACCGGGCCCTTAACCGCGAGCTAGTACTATACACGATTGCCGACAAAGACTCTCCCTTTCACTTTCATAGCAGTTGCGGACTGTTGCGGACCACGTGGTCGTGCGAACGGCCTGCAGTAGAAATCGACAGGAGTCGGCAGGAATCGAGCCCAACCAATGGCGATGATGGACGTTGCGAGGGAGATTATGGAACGAACCGCTGACCACTCGCCATGTCCCTCTCTTGATTTCTCGGAACCGGAAAGTCGTAACCAGTCGTAACTAATAAAACGACAGGACACAACTGTCCATCATTTGTCTAGTCTGTTGGATTCGCGTAACCTAACCTAACTGCCTATTAGGCTTGTCGAACTTGTGCAGCACGTCGTAAAACGTTCGTCACCCTTCGCGATGACACCAAAGCCATGTGAGACAGAAACAGTCGTGAATATTTTCATATGAATATACATGATACGACAGCTTAAAGTCAGCTTCCAGTGGACTGGATAAGTTTTTGGAAATTGCAACAAATTTATTCAACAACTCTTACATGAAAATAAAGGATAACGATAGGCGAATATACGTAAAAATCGATAGAGAGAACTTGAGGTGATCTCGAAGGAGAGCCAATCAAGATGGAGCGCCATCGCCTCTATTGTCGTTTACAGCTTGATTCCGGCCTTCTGTGCCTCTCCCTCGAACTTGACCTTGTACTGACCGGTCGGGTCATACTTCTTGGCGAGTTTCGCCCAAATCTGCGGACGCTGTAACAGAAGAAATCGTTTCGTGTCTTCTAAATCGTGATTCTTGGATACAAGTGGCCAATCGATAAGGCTGCTCGATTAGAGATTCTAAGAAAGCATAAGGGTAGGAGGGGGCAACAAACAAGATATAACGTACCTGGTTCACCAGGAAACGAATAACCTTCTCACTGCCATCCCTCTGCTTGGCGCTGCACTTGCTGCAATCGTTGGCGAGAGCGTCAGGCAGAGATTCTGCAAAAATAGGAAGACAAGAATGTGCGATCCTCAAATCGTAGGTCGTTCGTTGGGCTTACTTTTGAGTTCCTTGCCGTCAGGAGTGCAGTTTCCAGCATCCAGCAGGCAATTAACGTAGTTATTAAGGAGACGATCGCTTTTCAAGATTTGATCCAGGTCAATGTTGTCATACTTGGTCGTGTACTTTTCGGCGGCGAAGGCGCAGCCTGCGAAGACGAGGACGATTACGGCAACCTGAAAGATTAAACATAGATTCGTACAGCTAACAGCGTATTTTCCATTGCAGTTGCCTGGTACTGGGAACACGTAACAATATTACGCAAGGACATTTCCCTCACACTCAACGAACAAACACGTTTCCTACGTTTTTCTGGTTTTCCCGTTTCCTAGAGTGGCGGGTCGGTGGTCCAAGGAGTCTAGTACCAGGCCAGACCGTTATAGTAAGAATGCATGGGATCGATAACGATCGGCGATTGCCGGTTACTGGTTGTCGCTTATGCGAACCGCAAGGTGGATTGTCAATTGACTCGAGCGAGTGCCAGTTTCTCAGCGGTTCACTGATTGGAGAGATTGCGGAATGCGCTCGAGTGTGCTGAAGCGTATGGGAGTGCGGTAGAGAATATGTAGAGAAGTGATGTGCGATGCTAATAAAATGAGCAGCAGCTAAGACTGGTGGAAAGTGATAGGGGGAGGCGGTATCGAATTCTATAAAGATACGGAGGTTTTTGTTACCTTCATGTTTGGCGTGTGCTATAGAAGAACGGATGCAGACAACTGATGCCGACGGCTTGCTCGATCTACGGTTTTATACCTGCCGATGGGCAGTCTCCGAATTCGCTGAACTCTCGCTCATTTCTCATCCGTCGTCTAACCGAAGCATACATACGCTATTTACACTATGTTTTAGCATATTGATGAGATAATAAACATACGCGTGAGACTATTTGCGTCACTCCTACCGATCTTGACGTTGCGGGACCAATGGACCACGGAAAAAACAAAAAGGAATGAAAGTCATCGCGATGCGCGAACGACGGGCTGAACGAGAACGACCGATTGGGAACGTGCATCTTAAATTCGACGACGACGTACTTGGCCGTCTAATTTCATAAGATGACGAGCAATCGCCTTCTTAATTTGCCAGCTCGATCTTTCTCGGGCAACGAGTCGTACCAGGGTGTTCCCAATTGACGACTGTGGTCATACTTATGAATAATTATCAGCGAACAGCACTATAGTCCACATGTATGCAAAAGAGGCGGAAAGGTAGCAGAGACGCAATATTGACAAAAGGAACGTCGTGACGCCATCGCGCCGAGACGACAGGATTTTAACGGAGATCCTCGCGGCCGAGAGAGCATCGAAAATATTTGATAATACATTAGCAATGCTGGCACCAGGAAATTATTTTCTATTTGTTGTGGACTAACAAACAAAAAACAATTTGTTTTGGGCGATCTGTGCTCTCGAAAATTTCTAAGACCAAACGATCACTCGCTTTCGCCGTCCAAATCATCGTCTCATTTGCAATTCACTCTTTACTTTCATCTACTCGCTTCTACTTCTTCCTCTCCTATGTGCTAGCAATATTTTTACTGACTATCCATATCACGTCCTATAGTGAGCTGCTTTTTACGCTTGCTTAAAACACACCAAAGCGTCAACTGAACGAAGCGCAGGGTCGAAATGAAAATATTTCTTGTGCAGACGGTAGTAATAACGGGCAGTTGCTACCGTGACGTGTGTCTCTTTGTAATATCTCTGTAGTTTTATTTCTTCCGTAAATTCATGACAATGAGAATGTGTGTCTTTCGAATTTTGCCTATAGCTATCGGGGTCAGGCATGAAGTATTCATGAGAGAAAACCTGTTAACGCTAAGCAAACATTATTTATTGCTTTTAGTAAAAAGTGGTCGGTCAGCCAAAGACTAATTAGTATACAGTCACTGGCATCCATGGGCCGAATTATATCTGGAAGGCCTATCCACTACATTCACAGGATTGTAACTCCTTTTATCGCGATACACTAGATTTTCGTAAATCTTTTCCAGCGTGCACTGGAGATGACGCGCAGCCGCATTCAGTATGAATCTACATGAGGAACGCAATGTGGGAACAAAAGGATTTCACACGTGTGTGGTTTATTACGTAGAGGCATCCCTTGTACAACACTTAATAGGCAGTACCCGTAATACTGTATTGCACTTGCAGTTCTGTACCAATAAACATGCTTTCTCCTATTCCCACGTCGCGTTTCTGTGCCCAAACATGATTTTAACTGTATGCAGCACCCGCGGAGCACACGGCGTTACGGGATTACCTCCTGCACCTGTCCCGTGAGAATTATCCAGTTCATTCGATATTAGAAAGGTGAGAATGAAGTTAACGTTTATATCCGTGACGCTTAGAAACTCATCACCTGCAAATGAGATAAACGTAAACGTTGAAGATCGTTAAGGTGCGTACAGACTTCCAAGTTCGCCCCGTCGAGAACGGCGTCGCGTGCAAGGTTAATGTTGCGCGGTGAAATTTTTTCCCCGCACCGAACGCCGTAACGACGCGACGCGTCGTTCCCAATTTTTGGTGAATCTTTCAGAACGATACAGTACCCAATGTTATTCGTAGATATGGCCAAATTTGTGCAACTGCGTCGCGCGCAGTCCCTTTGATCAGGCGCGCGACGCGGTTCACTACAGGGCGAAGTTGCAATTCTGTACGCACCTTAACTGGTTGACCGTTCTCCATGATTACGTTTTTACGTCACGTTACGGGATTCTGTTGCAAGTGTATACGCAGCTTTAAAATTCCATAAATATGCATATCTTCGGCATGCCTTTACACCTGCTTAAAGGGCAAACCGGTGTACCCACCGGGTAAATGCGCGACAATGGCAATTTGCCTGCTCGCATTAATCCAATAATCGGCAAGTTATAGATATTACTATTGGAGACTTATTAGTGCTAATTACTTTGAAACACCAGTCTATCCTCTCACTCACGCCCCCAAACGTAGCGTATCTATGCCGATAGTGTAACTTTTAGCTAGCCTTGCATTTTTTTATATAGCGCTTTCGATCGGCAACATTTTCTTGCACAGAGTGTAAGATGCAGCCTGGTACGTTTTCGATTGGCAAGTTTTTCTAGTCGTCAAACATGACACGGTGCAGAGTTAAACTCGCACAGGACGACAGGTTACACTCTGTGCAAAAAATTTCAGTTTTTGCGATTGCAGTAGAATGCAAGCGTGAGCATCGATTAAACTGATCTCCACCATCGGAAACTTTCCACTGTTATTCGAGAGATGGCGTAAAATGTGTTAGATGCTGTTACGGATGATACATATATGAAAAATCAGTCATGAAGTATAAAGAATAAAAAATGTATTTCTTTAATTGAACAGTAACAACAACGATATTGATTTTATATAATGCGCATTCGATTTAACGTGTTACGTAAGATACTGAATAGGAAGATCAATATCCAGTGGAAAAGGCTTAAATACGATCGATTACGGTTCTTTCGTAAAAATGTGGCGCCAATTCTTCGAGCCACTCCGGTCGAATGACCGTAAGCTCTCTCATGTACGTCTTATTGGTCTGTAGAATCTCGCAGAAGAGCACCCTGAAATAAGAGAAATGAGGGAAATTAGGATAGAAAGAAGAATGAAAGTGCACAGTGAAGGAATTGTCGCGTTGACTCGTCCCGTGAGAATATTGTATCGACATACCATTGGGGCTGTGGTACCGTGTAGAGACAGCTATTCGGATGAATATGTAGATCTCTACTACCTCTGACTGTTCTGTACACCCCCGTGTAATGGAGGTACGCGGCGTTTGGAAAAAGACCGGTCGTTATACACTTGAGGAGTTGTTGCAGATCACCTTTAATACGGAATGGAAGGACTGCGAGTGTGATATACCGATCAGTGAATTACTACAACTAATTTCGCCTTACCGTTGCACGATATCACGTCTATCTTAAGTTTACAAAGAAGTCTTCGCATCTGCGTACGTATTTCCGTCACCCTTTGCAATGCCTTGCTATTGAGAAAATTCTTTTGGCACCAGACCGACGTCTTGTTCTTCTCGTAGGCCGTGTAGACGTTGAGAAGCGTTATAAGATCACCCTCCTCGACTTCGAATTTCCGGTGAGCAACGCGAGCCTTCAAAGACGCCTGGCCCCCAGCCGGTCTCACGAAAACATTTTGCACTTGAAGCATCGCTAGTATCGTTGTCATCTCGTCCGAGCAACCCATCTCGCCTAGAATTTCATGACAAATCCGCGATCTCTTGAAAAAATATTGAGGGAGTTGAGTGAAAAAAGAATGTACAATATACATAATGTTACCGACCAGAAGCTATGAGACACTTGGCAAATACTGGCTCCAGAGGCATTTCGGCCATTGTCATGCCCACGGGATTGGTCAGCTCGCCATTGTCATCGATCGCACCCAAAGCGTATAAGAGTTCCAAGCCTGAAAGAAGATTCTTACTCGGAGGCGATGAGGGGAAGCTAAATCGTAGTACGTTGTCGATTCCCAGAGCTTTCAGTTGTAAAATCGCTGGGGCCAAATCGGAGCGTTGCATTTGCGGAGGAGTGGCATCCACAAGATTCTCGTAGGCCTCCTCGGTGTAGAGTCTGACCGCATGAAAAAAAATCACGCAATATTTAAAAAAATGTGAAGTATAAGACACATGCATCCGCACGACCAGCGACGTCGACGCTTACCTATAAACCTTTCCCGAACGGAGGCGACCGGCCCGGCCTGCTCGTTGGTCAGCCGATGCCTTCGAAACGGGCGCGACTATTAGACTGTTTGTTTGTGTTTCGACTTCGAACCAAGGAATCTTCGCGAATCCGCTGTCGATCACTGCTTGGACATGGGTGATGATGAGCCTACAGTTACCCAACTAGACCCATACTCGTACCTCTCTCTTATAGGGTCTCTTAAGCTAACGGTATCGTTAACCAATGAGCATCCAGATTTGGGATATAATTGCGATTTCTAATTGAATTGCTTTAGCTTAAGAAACGCTATAAGAGAGAGGTATGAGTACGGACCCTATTCTTTAATTAAAGACCAACCATAAACAACGTTGGGAATGGTAACGGAGGTCTCTGCTATGTTGGTGGCCACAATGATTTTGCGGGTGTCCTTTGGAGCCCTCCAGAAAACTTTAAGCTGTTCGGCATTTGGCAGGGAACCATACATCGGCAGAGCTAATAGTTTCTCTATAAAAAAAAAACAACATAACAAGTCGTCGCGTGGCCCATGTTGTAATTTTCCTCGTGAAAAATTCACTTACGTTTCTCCTCTTTAATAAGGTTGGCGTGTTCGGAAAGAAGGGAGACAGCACGATCTACTTCCTCCATACCTGTCAGAAAGCAAAGCACGTCTCCGGGTTCCTCCTGCTCGTGTATCCGTAGGCTTGTCTCCACTACGGCCTTTACGTAATCTGCCACCGGCTCTACGGATCACGCAGATCGTTTTCAACGAATTCAGACTTGATCTCCCTTTTGCACTCGACTCACCTCGAACGTAAAATACGTCGACAGGAAACGCTCGTCCCTCGACGCTCAAGATTGTTGCCGTGTCTTTCGAAGAATCTTTCGTGGTGTTTGTGTTGAAGAAGTCGCGAAGTTGCTCGGCGTCAACAGTCGCCGAGGAAACGACGACCCTCAAGCTTCTTCGCTTCTGCAATTAAAACGAGATCCGTATCGATTAGACAAGTTGCATCTCACTCTATAATAAACTGTTACTCACCCGAAGGACTTTCTTCAGCAGCCCCATAATAATGTCCGTGAGCAGCGTCCGCTCGTGCACCTCATCCAAAATGATGACACAGTAATTGGTCAAGAGGGGATCTCCCATCATCTCGCGAAGCAAAATACCCTCCGTCATGTACTGATCGAGAAAATGAAAATGTCAAAAGAAAAGTGATAGGAATGCCAAGAGATACGAGCGACGTACCTTTATCTTCGTCATGGATCCGGTGCAATCGTCAAAACGTATGGAATAGCCGACATCCGTACCAAGAATAGAATTGCGTTCGTCCGCAACTCTACTGGCCAAAGACGTCGCCGCCACTCGTCGTGGCTCCGTGATAGCGATGCATTTGCCATCCGAAGCCCATCCTGCCTCCACGAGATACTGCGAGCACACGATCGTATATAAGTAGTAGATAGCAAAAAAAAAGTGAAACTCAAAGATGGACATGGCCAACAACTGGCAGGCAACGGGAATCATTGCTACTATGTAGATTCTAGGTGCGATATGCGAGCACTCGTCATCGAGGGGCCATCGGAAGAATGAGCATCGACTCGTTCAGCCTTTCGGTAGTCCCTACACCCTCGAGTCAAGTCTTACGAGTGTCGAAAGAAAGATCTAGAAATACGCACTAGCGATAACGATGATGCCTTACAGTACTTGCTAGAACAACTGCACTAGACAGAACGAATCCCTGCCGCTCGAATACAGACAATAGATTTTCCGAAAGGCTCAAAATACGAATTTAATCTCCAAGTAAAACTTGCGAGTATTTTAACGAAGAACAGAAATGAGTCCAGATCTGAACGTTTACGGTGCCCGATAGAATTAACCAAAAGAAAGAACTTTGGTCATCAGTCGGCGTGGACCGATATCGAAAGCGCAAGCATAGCCTTCCCACTGTTGAACGCTATTGGCAGCAGAGTACGCGATACGTGATAATGTTCCGAATTCGGCGGAGCACGTGGTGGACGTACGTTGTGCCTCGCGAGTATATTTTTCAGAGTCAGGGATTGCTAGGGTAAGACGAATGTAATTAAGAAACTTAAAAAAACATTAAATTAACTGACCTGAGGTACTTGGGTGCTCTTACCGCAACCAGTCTCACCAATGAGCACTAATGTTTGATACTTTTCCAATAGGTAAATAATATGATTACGATTCCTGAATATTGGCAATCTCTGACGCTGCAACTCAATAGCCAAGGAATGATGAGCATTGTAGACAAATTGTGTTGAGGAATGAGCATCTATGTCAGCTTTGTCCTCTTGCCATGAATTTTCTCCTGTAATTGAACAACTAAGAATAATCGTTTGCTCAATGCGTTTAACCAATACAGATGGAGTCGGACAAGACCATCGATTAGATCAAGTGAATAACTTGCCTGGCTTTTTGAATCTTGGTTTCCCAATCATTTCATCTATGTATTTGAGTTTGAGACCTTCTATTCTCTTTCACCTGCCTCCTTTGACTCGTGACACGCTGATGAATACGTCAGCTACATAAGCATCAAGAGCACATAAGTCACAGAAGAAGTATACTGACGTCTAATGCTGTAAACACTAGAAAACCATTATCATAATTTTTTATTTTTATCATTCAAAAATCCCATTAATGCATTTCACAGCTGCACCTATATGTATAGTCGACCCACGAGATCACTGTCTGATTTTGACAGATGAAATATAACCAATTTTCCACATTTTTAGTACGTGCTGTCTAGCCATCGAAACGCATATCTTGTTTGGATTAAAGATATTCCACTGATATCGAATTGAACAAATTTAAATTAATCATAGCAATGTTAAATGCTACATACTGTAAACTTTTCATCAATTAAACTTGAAATCTACGGTCTGGCTCGACTATATTATAGAATGCACACACGATCGCACTGATCAGCACTGATCCAACCGCTCCACTTCACACTTCAAACGGAGCCAAATGGAGCCAAATGTAATCACAGTAATCACGCGCGAGCATAGAGAATGTTACATGTGACACGTAACCCAATGACTCCAATCAGCTCCAATGTACTGAACAGGACGGTCAGTGACGGTCGCTGATTCGTTCGGTGGCGAAGTTTCCACTAGAGACGAATTGAGATAGAATACGTGGTGTATGTTTATATATTAGTAAGCTTATAGGTATACAGTCTATGTATTTGAACCTTCCACCACACGCCCAGTGGTTATCGTCGCGGACTTCGACCGAATGGATCGGGATTCGCGGCTCGCTTCCGGTGGCATTCACCAATGAGTTTTCTTACGAAAAACCTAACTGAGTACTTGTATTCGGATTTCGCTCACACTTCCGATTCGGTGTCCAAACTGGTCCAAACGTCCAAACTCTGTAGGTGCACACACTCGTCCACAAGGGAGGTTTTCCATTTACGCAAATTAAATCGACACGAGTCGACATGGAGCCTGACTATTCGTTGGCTCTAACGGAAAATGGTCTATATGACCAATGATGCAGCTTTGTTGGTGTTGATTCATACTTGGATAAATGGAAAACTCCAGTGATCGTCTCGCAATGTACATCGCTAACTTGTGAATTCCTCTTCCCTGCTTCAGTCAGATCTGGTCAGTGCTGGTCAGACTAGTTACTGCCTTAGGGCCCGGTCACATTCTCGTCAAACGCGCGTTCGAACGCATCTCTCGACCAATAATACAATGTGAATTCCTGCGAATGCGGTGTATTATTGGTCGGCAGTTTGCGTTAGAACGCGTGTTTGACGAGTGTGACCAGGGCCTTATGATTGCAATGCGTAAATAAAGAAAACGATAATTCGACATTGACCTACAATCGGTAATGTAGAGACCTGTAATAAAATTACTTAGTTTACAGTACATCCAACAGAGTCGCTGTTTATTAACCTAAAATTACGGTCCTAATACGTGGTCTAGCGCAATATAGTTAATATATCCCAGTCTGTGCCTGTGTGGTGTTTGTATAATAGGTTACGCTGCGATCTCCAAAATGACATTTCCAGCTTGTAGATGTTATTTACGGAAAACCAAATAAATCTGCCTAGATAGCCGGGCCCGCGAATAAATGCTTCCACTGCCCGAAAAGCTTTGCTCTATTTATCGATCGATGTGAGGTTATGATAACGAATATAACTCGACTCGCATCGATGTTTACCACTGTGACTTCTTCCGGCTACTGCCAAGGTAAACCGGCGGAACTCACGCCCTTATTCAAAACTGTATGCTCACTATTAAGCATGGCATCATCCTCTCTATCAATCATACATAACCTCTTTTAACACTCACTCTCTTGTTTTGACATTTCGAACCTTGAGCACCATTCTCGAGCACTTTCGAATTTCCCGGTTAAGCGCACTGGAATCCTCCAGTGGGCTCACACTTTCTTGACTCGGGACATTTACATGCCGATGAGATATGCTTGCCATGGCCTCGTCTTTACCAATTTTACTGCCATAGCCTTGCTTTCTACAAACTTTTGGTCTTATTTCTTGAAGCTTTATATCTCTGTAGTTCATGCTTGTCTGCTCAGGATAATTCTAGTAGTCACTCCAAAACTTCCAAAACTTCGCAGGACAAAAACGTTTGAGGCTGGAGATATGACATTTAGTGGTGACAAAACGATAGAGCTACAATGATTGGCACAGCCTCTGGACTGGAAGATGCTTGCCAGCAGGCTCAGGTACTACAGGATTTAATCTTATTTTTTTGTACACACAATGACTGGAAAACCTTATATTTGAAAACTTCTTATCATCTTCTGTCGATACTAGTGGAGTTCTCAGGATAGTATGTTAATCGTTATACACAACCATTTGCACAGGACATGATTGAGCAAGTGCCACGGTGCTGGCAAGATCCTCCGAGTCTATCTGAGCATAGAAAAGAGTCAAGCCAGAAGAAAGAATTAAATTACCCCAAACACAGTATCCAGGCGAAACTTACGCGACTATATTTCGAGGAGCTGTCAAAAGTTCCTCATGCGACGCCTGACTCGGTCTTGGTACGTAACTAACAACTAATATGCCGAAAAAATTATTTTCAGGCTTCTTTTTATCATTATTATCTCATCATTAAAACGATATCTGTAATAACAGAACAATCTGGAGAACGAATGCGACCTCTTGGGGCGTTTAGTGCAGAGAGAGGGTCTACACACGTTAATTGTTAATCTCTATGCTGGAAACAAAGGATACTCATTAGGTGTAAGAAACTGGTATGCAAGAGATATTGACAGAACTTCAGTACTATCCCGTGATATCAAAAGTAAAGATTGTTCATGAGATTATTGTGTAACAGCGAAAAAGGTACCCAATTCGACAAGAATGCTCTACTCTCGGAAACCCAACTAATGGGGTACGAGCAGGGCGAACTTCTCTCCTGCATCGACAACGGGCAGCTGCCGGCAATGCTCGCCGAGCAGCTGGAGACGAACCACTCGCACCTCTTCTACGATGGCTGTATAATCGCTGAGGTGCGCGATTATAGGAAAGCCTTTCCACATAGTAAAGCCGAGGTGCACCACGTTCTTCTGAAGCCAACGACCCAGGTAACGGATTGTTATCCGTTCGTTTTTCATGCAGACAACAGAGACTGCCGTCGCACGTATATAAAATTGAACCTGACTATTGCCCGGCCGATATTTCATTAAAGAGCGTTCTCTCGGACGTGTCCACGTTAACGAGTGACGGAGAATGGAGTCACGAGGAACGCCTCGTTTTGGAGTCCCATCTGATTGCTGCGACCCAGGGACCGCTGTGCCTCGATCCCAGTCCCATACCCAGCCTTGCAACGACCAGATTAAAGCAGTCAAAGTCTCTCCTTACGGATCACCAGTTAATGCGACAAGCCAAAAAGTTCTCTCAGGTAACATTTAATGATCGTTTAATTGTCTGAGACAACACCAAACAGGTGACCCAGTTGTCTAACGAAAATTCTTTAATGACGTTGCCAACAATAAAGTTAATCGTTCGACTTTCAGGTTACCGTGAATCGCAAAAGGAAATTGGAACAACTCGCGCAACCCGAAGGACTCACGATACAGGACCTCATGCAGAAGCTTCGTGCGAAGAGAGGATTGCCTACTAGCACTGCCTGTCCTCCACCATCTCTTGCGAATCCTCCTCTTCTTCCACCTAGCACACCCATTGACGTTCTTAGGTATGTCCTACCTCGAATATTGGCTTTGCTCTGCATTAGACACGAATTTTGCAACCGTCTGATTCGATGAATTTTTTTTATTGTCCTTAGGTACGCAAAGGCGTACGAGAGGCCACGGGAAACTAAAGACTGCCTCCCGCAATTAATAGAAGAATACATATTAGAGACTGAACGTGGCCAAGGCCGTGTCTATCATATAAAGCTCTCGATCCTACAAAGACCATCGAATTCCGAGTACCTGGGAGAGCTTTACGTGGATCGCGATCATCGCGAGGGCGAAAAGAATGGTTCAGCTTGCAGGTATAATAATTATTAAAAAATAAACTGCAAGCTCAAAGTATCCTTGTGCAATCTACATTCCATCGAAAGGATTTCTATGAGCCGTTTCCTTCTCTCTTTAGATTTACATTAGGAACCAGAGCCCAGGCGAATCATTATATCCAGCAATTCACGGAGATCTTTACCGAAGAAGGTAGAAAGAACGTTAGAATAATGCACGTCGTACCGGGACAGGCTCCCCGCGTTACGTGTACACCAGGAATGCAGCGTGCTCATCAACAGGTTGTTATTAGTGCCCAATTTTTTATCCCGATAAATTACAAAATGATAATTTGCTGTAGGGACATTCATAATCTAACATTAATTAAAGGAATGTGATTATTTATTTTAAATAATTTCAGGCACAACAAGCACAGGCGGCACAATTAGTGGCTCAGCAGTTACAGCAGGCGCAGTCTCAACACGTTACACAGCAGGTATGCTTATTGTTCTTCGTCAATATGTCTTCCGATCATAACATCATTTTCCTTTTTTTCTTTCCTTCCTTTGATCTCGTTAGATACTTTCGCGAGCTCAAGGTCAACTGAACACTCTGGCTGGTCAAGTAGCTTCAATGAAGACTGTCCCCGAAACTGCTGGTTCAGCGCAGGCTAGTCTGGCTTGCCTCGATTCTACCGTACAGGTCGTTCAAGGCGTCCCTCAGTCCGAAGCTACAACGTCGAGCTCTACGCAGCCTCTAACCAACGGCGGACCACATACAGTGCCATCCGGGCAACTGGAGAGCACGACTTTGCCCAGTGACACAGGATCATGTAACGGATCTGGTATTCTGGTCTTTCAGCAGAAACCCAGCAGCACTCTTAATAATAGCACAACCAGCAACGTTCCCGTGTTGGTCTGTGTTTTCATAATTCGCCTTTCTTGGAGCTAATCTGTGCTCGGCACCCGATTACAATGTTTCTCTTTCTTTCACAGCAAGCTCAACTTCAGGCCGGAACTCAGAGCGGCTTGGCCGATGTTAATCAGTGTCAAAGTGACGTCTCATTCAAGAAACATTCGACAAATCCGGCCATAAGCGCTTTGGTAACATCGCTGATGAACTCTGCGCAACAGTTTCAACAGCAGGCTGCAGGTGTGAATCTCTAAGAATATTTTTACAATATTTGCTCACTTCATCGCATGATTCGTGTGTGCGTACGTTCTTCAGCGAATGCGGCGGCTGCGGCGATGAATAATAACGTACAAGCTCCGGCAAAGTCGAACAACGCAGCAATCTTGAGCCTGTTGAACAGCAGTCCGGCGAACCTAGCCCAGCAAAAATCACAGCCACGCAGGATCTCTCTGAATGCCACGATACCACCGAGAGTCATTAGTCATGGAAACGTCATTACTGTGCCTAGTACAACTGGTCAGGTATACATTCGACTGGAATCGTCCAAATTAATGAAAACTGATTTAATCCACTTTTTGAGGAAGTATAGCTACAGTCAGGTTGTCTTACGTTTTTAGGTAAGGGTTAGCTTCAGTTCTGCTCTTACCGGTCAACTCGCTGGTAAGCAACAACCAGTAAAGGCTACTGCAGTACGACTGGCCAGAGTTCAAGATCCGACCTCAACTTTAGGATTATCAATGCCCGGATTGTCGGCCCTGCTCGCTGGTAATTGCCTGTTATGCGTTCCGTAGAGTATAGCGTCTTCTTGAGCAATAATATGATCTTGGTAACGGATCATCAATTACGATATTCTTAGGAACTCCATCGGCGGATAATCCAATTCCTGGAATAAATACAGCTTCGTCCTTGCTCGAACGTTTGACGGCCTCCTCCAGTCAAGGAAGTCAACCGGCGAGCCCAATGACAAGTCCACCTCCTTCTGGCAACGTGAATCTTCAGGGTGTTAATCTCACGAGTCTCCCTACGAGCACCATCAACGGCCTGCAAAATGTTCAGGTCAGCCAATCGCCCATAACGAATATCGAAAACGATCGAAAAGTACAAACTATATCGGTTTTTGAAAATTTCGAAGCTACCGCAGATTGTAAAATTTCTCCTTCAGGTTTCATTTCCTGGCTTGTCGCAGCCCATCACAATGTCGCTTAACGTGTCGGCAGCCACCGGTTCGGTTGCGCCAACCGGTGTTATCGTGAGTCTACCGATCTCCTCCGCAACCAATACTTGCACTACGGTGTCCAGTGTGAGTTTACTCTGCTCCCAAATCGTTTATTGTCTTTTCTCCAAGAATTGCATGCGGTTTAATCTGATTGAGAACTTTATGAATCTACAGTTGACGTTCCTTTTATAGATGGTCGCTGCCACGGTTGCTACCACTGCTATAGCTGGTAGTACGCCGACTGTGGTAATCGCCAATCCTGCCAATACTCATTTGTCGTTGCCAATCGGTAAGTACATTATACACACCTGATTTATTCTGCATAACTAGAGCAATAACTTTTTCTCGCTTTCAGCTCAAATAATCCCATCGGGAGTAAAGGGCTTGTCACAGCAAAATATACGTAGCAGTAATGCAGTCACTCTGTCTCAGGTAAGTCACAGGACATAATAAGGCCTGATATACCTTGTGAAGTATTTCCTTTTCTTTTTAACAATTTAATTAATCAACAGGGTGGCCAGGCGATTCAACTTGTAGGATCTCAAAGACCTCGACTTAACCAGATGACTCGACAAGTTCAACCGAATCAATTGGTGACCGTGGCAAAAACGGTGACGGCCAACCAACTTATATTGTCAGGCAACAAGCAAGTGTTAACTCCGATAATGGGTAAGCTAATGTGACACGTCGTAACGCAATCAATGTCTAAGGGTTTTTACTGACGATGATAATAATAAGAATAAAAATAATAATTCATTGTAATAAACGCGCATCACACTCGATTTTCGATAAATTAATGAACTTTGAATTTACGCGTGTATTCGCAATGACACTGCCAGTACTGCGAAAATAGCAAGATTTATTTTAGACGCATATATATATATATAGTCGGTCCACGAGTTCAATGTGTTTTTTTGATAGTTCGCAAGCAATGCAATCCTTAGCAAATGACGCGTAGCCTACCATAAAATCACGGAAATATATGATAAAATAGAAAAATTCATTTCAATGCAGAACCATGCATATGCATACTTTGTAACAAAAATTGTATGCAAAGCTTACGTGTGGCTTATTAAAAACTTCATTGTTTTCGATTTGTCAAAAAAAAATACATTGAACTTGCGGATCAGCTGTAGATACGTAAGGACACGGAGCCGTTTTAGCCTATATTTCTTTCTTATTTACAGCTGCGAGCAAGCCCGTTTTAATGGCGACGCAAGTATCGCCATCTTCCCAAGCAGTACCTGCCAATAAACAAACATTACTCACAAAATCTTTGCACGCGAGGGCCTCGAACACTGGCCAGTGTAATTCGCAGGGCCAGCCACTTGGCGTGACGAGTCTTTCGCAGCAACAAGTAATTTTGCTTATCTTATGAATTACTTTGTTCATCTTTTTTTTAATCAGCATCCGTCGTTGCTCCATTTCAATTCCCCATTCTTCCAATCTGAGAATACATAAAGAACGACTATCGATGCCTATTGCATCATTGCATTATTGTTTTCAGCTGCAGAGGACTTTGGTGAAACCGGTGCAGTTGCAACAATTGCAACAGTGTCTCGCAGCCCAGCACAAAGCAGTAGTTGCTGCCACGGCCGGGAGCTCACAGACTCGCACGCAAATTCAAAATCAGCGAAATTCCACGTCAGGTCCGAGCGAAGACTCTCTCTGAAGATGTTCAAATTGCGGTTACGATGAACATTGACCACGGCGACGACGATGACGACGACGATGATGATGATGATGATGATGATGATGATGGGTAAAAATGATAATATCACGGTGTTATTAATGATGATAATGGCTGGAAATTCCTCTTCTCCGTCGTCTTACGTCTTTAATAATTGGACCCTCCCACGAGCTACATCGTCGACTTGACTTTTTAATAAAGCATCCACTATAATTCCCTGCTTAAAGTTAATATTACGCCGCGTATCTTGTAAAAATCATTCAGAATCCCGCAGAGAAAATTCGCAAATTCTTATTATAATGCGGTGAACTGTTCTGTCTAGCCTTAAATTATACGCGGGATCCCATTATATAAAGGCAGAAATTTCCTGTCTCCTAGATGACAAAGAAATCATGTAAATAATATTTGAAAGAAGAAAAATGAGAAAAACGTCTTGCGGGATGCTCAGTAACAATTGTACAAAGTGTCGCACCACCCTCAGAACCAAAACCTTAAACTAGAGGATTTTCGTCGATTGCAAATGAAAAATGAATTACTACGCAAAATTAACGATGGGCATGTTACGTCCTTCTCTCTCATTCATTATTTTTCCCTTGATTTTGGAAATAATTATTTATAACGTGCAATGAATCTTATTCCAAAATAAGAGTAATTCCCTTGCGACGTTACTTCAAGGAAGGTCTCAATTATTGTACATATTAAATATACATACGATATATGATTTGTTTTATATTAAAAAGCGTAATAAATATTCCATTTTTATTATTTATCGATCTTCCTTCAGCCTGAATATCCTTACACTAGAACTTACGTTGAAAAAAGGAATGAAACAAACGCTGTAGTGGTTGTTCCTTAGAGGGGAAAAAAAAAAGAATTCGCCAATCCTCGATGGCTTTGTTATAAACGCCAAGGAAATAGATTTATTCAATAGCTGCATATCTAGCCGAATGTTTCACGAGAAATTTAACTAATATGCATGATGCTAATTGATTATGAGAACATGCCATTTTGGGCTAATTGATACTTTGAAAAATATGCATTACTATTCTTTCGGGAGAATCCGAAATTGCAGCAAAAAATTAATTTTTTCGCTCTTCGTTGGCCAGAATATCATTGCGCTTCGTCCTAAATTAAAAGTCCTCGTCGGGACACGACCACGAAGAGCAATATTATCGGACCTTTTGGTAGTAAGACGAATGTGCGTAACATATATAGACAACACTTTGTGTATAAAAGACAGAGAGAGAATAACGATATCTTATTTTACTCCCACACTAGATGCTCTATAAATTGAAGAAACTGACATTCTGGTTCATCTCATGATATTACGTCGTCATGACGCAGAATAAATTTTCTATTCGAATTTAATTCCTAGCATCAAAATGCATTCTTTCCACCACCTTCAATGACGACGACCGTCATCACGAAAAACGTACATGGATCGCCGTCTTCGTCGACGATCATTTATTCTTCATAATCGTCGTTCGTCGGATCACCCTTCCACAGAAAAGACCCAGGACAAAAATAATCCCGATTACACTGACTGCAATGATCATGAAATAAGTACTCGCTGGTGAACTACTAACCGAATAATAAAGCTCCTTTATAGAATTCGGTTGTATCAACTGAAAAGGTAAAGAAGAAACTTTCGTATTATCCGTTGCGAGCACGATATAATCAGTAAGACTCACCTTTTCAGCCAGTCTGAACATTTCCAGTCTAGCAGTCAACATCTTGTAACAGTCTGGCTGGAGAGAGCGTAAACTATTCTGAAGACACTTGATATCTGGTAAAAGGATTTATTTATAAGATTCCTTCTTGCAACTCGCGTACCGATGGTTGCGTGCATAGGCAAGCGTCTCTCGAGCATGTCAAAAAAAAATGAAGAACGAAGAAGAGAAAGGAAATGTAAGAAAAACTTACGCCTGCCTGCCCCTTGTGGAATGTCACTGCAGTATTTGCTGACATCAACGGCACAAGCTTTTTGCAACAATGGGTCGACATTAATATCGACCTTACTCTGCTCAATAAGATCAGCAACTTCCAAGCGACATTCTTCCCTCATTTCTTGGTTTCCACGCTTGAATTCGGCCTTAAGGCATTCCTCGACATCTCCAGGCTCCATGTCCTCCGCTGGACAAATGGTCTCGACTTCGGTCGAACAGAGCGTCGCCAGCAGCGGATTTAAATGATAATTCAGTGCTGCCTCCTTAAGTATGCTTGTCATCTGAAGTTCGCACTTGGTCGTTAATTTCGATTCACGAAATTTGATCTTGAGGCACCTTATCACCTTTCCCTCGAGTTCGTGCACCGTACGCTCGCGCATGAGCACCTCCTTACAATGTCTATCGATATCCGTAACGCAGGCAGATTGAAGCGCGACATTGAACCTGTAGTCAGTGTTTTGCTCGATCATTCGACGCACTACCATACTCTTGCACTTCTCGTCGAAGGATGGCCTGTTCTTTGCTACCTTCAGGCAGGACAACGCGCTGGCACCGTCCATATAATTACAGAAGAGACTAATCATTGATCGGCAAGCGTCCAATAAAGCAAAATCACTCGAGCTATCCTGGAATTCCTGCTTCCGCACCTTGAACAGCTGCGTGTGACACTGCTCAGACAGTTTGTGTTTCTGCGCCGCGAGACACTCGAGAATCTGCAATTGTCTTGATTATTAATTAACGTTACAACGATAAATTCAATTAAGATAATTCCTTGTTCTACGTGCACAGTCCTCACCTGCGATCTTCCTGGCTTCACGTCGAAGCACAGCTCCTTGATGTCCGTCGCACAGAGCTTCTGGAGTGTCGGATCAAAATTTATGTTCTCTCGCTGCTGATATAACTGGGCTCTCAACTGTTGTCTACACTCCCTTGGAACACGATGTTGCGTATCCTTCATTATATCCTCCTGGACAACTGTGCTGAGGCACTCGATCACATCAGCCTTTGTTTTTGACCTGAAACGCGGACCGCTTAACTTTTATTCTTAATTTGTCTTTCTAAGCACGGTGTATCTCTTCGATTACCTGGGGCACCATCTCATGACGTAGGGTCTACACGCTTCCTTGAATTTATACGTGAAATGATAACTCTTGAGTGATATCAATTGGAAATGTTCTACGGCAGCTTTACACTTGTAATCAAAATGGACATCCAAGTCGTTTTTATGTTCTATCAGGCACTCCATCAAGTCGCCCTCGTCCTTACCGACCTTCAATACCCCCTAATTCAAAATTACTTAAGAATGCCATTCCGATGAAAAAGAGTCCTTCAAACGTACCTCGCAATACCGTTCCATCACGTGTTGACAAGCACCTGTGATAACAGGATTGAGTTCAACCCGTTCTGCCTGTTCCTCAGTCAAATTACCAACGGCCAATTTACATTTCTCATTTAAACTGTAATAGAAAGCTAATTGAATGTCCAACGCAAATTCTCCACGGCGTTTTGTCTGAACCAAATTTTCTCGAAGTTCCTGCTATTACACTCGATTAAAAGGTTACCACTATGCGTATACACTATGAGCGACCGTCTCGATTATCCGCATTAGTTCGCAAGTTGGTCCCTGATCGTTGATCTAACAGGAAAGAAACGATGATCTAAGCGTGAATCATTACCTATCCAAGTTATCTTGAAGGCACAGAATTTCTTCGCCCTTTGCCGTTTTGTCATAACAGTACATGGCCAACTCGTTCAAACAGACTTCCTCAATTTCAGGCTGCAAATCAACATTTATTGCCCTTTGCCTCATGACCCTCCTGATCTCTTCCAAACATCCGTTTTTCAGCTGAAGAATATACGTTCGGTTATGAAAATTAATTATGATCTTCAGAGAGCAAAAGAGAAATGCAACCTGGAGGTGTAATCAATGACTTACAGTCATGTTTTTTTGCGGGTGATAAGCATATCTGTATAAACATGGCAACACAAGAGGACCCCTCTCGGGATCCATTTGAATTCCATCGTTAGCCCAGGCATTTTTCGCATGACAAAAGTGCACAGCGTCGGCCTTGCACGCTTTATATAACTGTGGATCGAGCTTAAAGTCCCTGGCTACGAAATACTGAATTTGCACTAAAGCGGTTTCGCAAGCCTCGGTCATTCTGTCCGTTCCTAGCTTCTCCATTAAGCACGAGATAACTCTCGCATTTCCACCACGCACCTAAAAAGATCAACAGTTGACCAATCGATAGATTCTAGAGTAATAGAATACGGCTCAATTGATACTCACGTCGCTGCAAGCCACAGCGACAACTGGTTGGCATGCTTCCCGTAACACAGGATCAATCCTCCAATCTTCACCGGCATCAGTTTCCTTAACCAGCCCTTCCAGCTGCATGTAAACATGGATAAGTCATAGAGAGCAGATGCAAATAATCATGAGTTATAAAAAACTTACCGCTCTTTGACATTCCGCGGAGACCCTCGACTTCTTCTTTCGCGTTCTGGTGTGCTCCATTAAACAATGAATAGTCTTGCCACCAACCTCCAGACCGTTGCAAAAGGATAAAATGTCTGCGGCGCATCCGTCCACTATTTCTGGAGACAACCTGTAATCCTCCATGAGGATCTTCCTGTGATCAAACATCTCCACTTGACAGTCCCCTGTTATTTTACTTCCGTTTCGAGATGCCGACTCCAGACAAAGTAAGATCTGCGCTAGTCTAATCTCTTTATCTTCGGATACTGATCTCCTGCAGTGATTACTCCTGATGTCCTCCTTACAAGCCCTTACTAATCCTTTACTAACTTTATAATCAGAAGCTATCAACTTCTCGCGTCTCGCAAGCTGGTCCTGGCATTGTTTTGTCATCGCTCGATCTGTTTTGTGCTGCATTAAGCACTTGTAAACTTGACCACTACCTGGACGAATATTTGGACAAAATTTAATGTGATCTTGCGTGCAAGCCATGTACAGCTGACGGTCTAACTTAATGTTATCTGCTTGTATCTCGGATACGTGAAGAATGCGTTTTCTACACTGCCCCTCTAGCTGATCCACGTGACGCTGCAGACAGGCAAGCGTTAGTCCCTGTGACATTTCCCTGTATGCCTGTATTCTACCACACTGAAACTTCTCGATATCTCCTTGACAATCTGATACAAAATGCGTTATGATTCTAAAGTCACTAAAGGCCACCCACTCCAGTCTCTGAAGATACTCCAAGCATTGGGACTCTCTTATATGCTCCCGTTGGTCTATTACACAGGATAAGTAAGATACAGACGTATCTTTTGATCCACACCTGAAATTATCTGCCTCTTCAGGGCACGCTTGCTTTATAAGCTTCTGGACATTATCATCATTGGTGAGACTCATCATGTGGATCCAAATTTTGTGATGGCACTGATTATTAATACCAGAAACTTCATTCGCCTAAAAGTACAACACATACTTGCATAATTCATAATACAATAAATTGTCCCAATGTTTTTCAAATTACCTTAAATGTCTGAACACACTCAAGAACGGATAGGTCATCGTCATTTTTATCCATAGAGCCACAAAGTCGATGCAGGTCGCTTCGACAATCCGGATCATCGATCAGTTTATTTATCTTTGTAACAGGGACTGCTCCTCTCTTTATCCTGGGGTAGATGTCCCCTGGGGTTCCAAATATCCAGCCGACTCTGGGGACATGTTCTGTGGACAAGTCAATGGAGTAGAGTCTCGACGTAGAGGCGTAACCAAGTACCAGAAGCGCAAAGAGAATCCCGATGAATATCTTGGAAAATATTTTCGAGCACCCCATGATGTTTTTAAGTGTATATGCTACTCAAGCATGTTTCGTTATAAGACTCATCACAGCCCTGCGACCATCACAGGTGCGCGTTCAACGTCCAAGTCAGTCCAAGTCAGTCCAAGTCAGTCCAAGTATTTGATGTGCACCAACGTGTACTTTGCACAGGAAGATGACGCAAGGTCACGGAGAGAGTTCACATGCCAGTGTGTATAGTTGTCAGTGCACAAGTCACACAAGATGACCAGATAGGCCAGCAGAGACTAGAGCCGACTACGCCAAACCAAGGCAATGCTTGGCAATGCTTTCTCGCGTTTTTGAAACTAAAAAGAACCGAATCCCACTGTTGTTCGACGTTAACAGGGGGCGTGACCGCGGCGTATCCACGATGTGACGTCCTGACCGTCGCCACTATAGCTTCCGCGCCAGATTCAACCAGATTCGACTACGTGAACTGGCGAGGTGGGGTCGTTTGCCTCCAAAGCTCGAATAAGCACTCCAAAGCATCACAAGGATGTTCAATCCTCTGGATCGACGTCACCAAGGAGTTATCGATGAAGAAGAGGGCCAACCCCCGTGTATTCTGTGTCTTAAATGAAATTTATGGTGTTTCAACACCCTCCAAAACTTCTATGCCGCTTCCAGCATATCTTCCGTGCCCACTGTGCAGACGGTGCAGACTAGCCGTCAGTCGTTTTCCACGTTTTCCACGCAAAGGCAATCCGAACTGAACCTAACTATACCATCGTCTTCTGCGTACAATTCTAATTTATTTATTAAATCATTTATGGAGGTCATGGATGTGGAGGTACACATGTAGAAAATAATACGATTTATATCACATTTTAATAAGGTTTAATTATTAACAACATTACAGCTTCTATACCTCTTTGTCCAACTAAACACAGGCAAGAACAAGTGCCGATACTATAGTATAGCCACTGATGTAATGTCAGAGTTCATCTCACCGCAATGAGCGGCCATTTTTGCAATGTGAAATTGTGAACGACAGCAAAAAATATAGAAAATAGTTAGGCAGCTCTCAGTGCGGAGTTTAGTAACATAAAGAATAAATTCGTCCATTTCTTATGATATCCGTTGTTACAGTGTACAACGACCAACCTCAAGCGCCACGTTTCCCTTCAAATACACGTGGAATGAAGAATCCAATATAAGAAGCGCATGGTTTCAATTCATCGAATCGTCACACTGCCCGCAGTGTCCTTAGAAAAATACTTAATATGCAGGAATAAATGCATCCATTTACGAGGTAAGAGTATTGCATTTTGTTAGGGAACAATTGACTCGTGTGTCAGTGTTTAATCGTTCGCGGCTTGACAATGATTGCAATGTTACGACGTAAATTCCTTTATGCCGACAACGGGTAGAAAACATTGGTCTATATTGGTCGTACACTAAGCCCCCTCTTACCCTCATGAAATTATTTCGTAACCTCGTGAATGGCGTGAGCGAGATAATCCACATTTTTCGATGTAACGCCGGCCATGGATATTCTTCCATCTTTGGTCAGATAGACACTGTAGTTCTTCGTCAGATTTTCAACCTAACCGAGGCAGAAAGAAAGAAGAGGCTTCGTTAGGAATATGGACGTCCAGGAAATCGATAAGTCGCGTTATCGCGTAATCCACCACGATCTTCAATGATAGGAGCCGATATGAGAGCAGGAGTTTTCATATCGGACAACAGGATTACTAATGGATAAAGTAAGAGTGTCCAATTACCTCTGGGGCTTTGAGACCCGTGAAACAGAACATGCCGATCTGATCGGTGATGTGGGACCAGTCACGGGAGCTTCCTTCCTTCTTTAGATTCTCACGAAGCTTCGTGCGAACCGAAATTATACGATCGGCCATACCCTTAACGTCGCCCAACCATTCCTGCTTTAGCTGATCGTCGCCCAGGATCTCGTTGACGATACGAGCTCCGTGAATGGGTGGATTCGAGTACATGGGTCTGATCAAGATTTTGATTTGCGACATTGTGCGGGCAGCTTCCTCCTTGCTTGACGTCACCAGAGAGAATGCACCAACACGTTCGCCTGAACATGAAGAAAATACGAAAAAATATTGGAAGATGCAAACACGATCAGTAGGTCTGAGTAGGTCTGAGTAGGTCTGAGTAGGTCGCACCACACTTACCGTACAAACCCATGTTTTTGGCATAAGACTGTGCAAGAGCAATGCCATGACCTTCCTTGATGAACAGCCTCACTGCCAACGAGTCCTTCGTCACGTCACCTATGACCACGTAGAAAATATCTTTCCTTTTGTTCTCGTGGTAATAATATCAATTATTTGAAGCACTCGTATCTCACCGGAAGCGAAACCTTGGTAGGCCATGTCGAAGAATGGGAAAAGTTGCTTTTTTTTTATCAATGCAGATAATTCTGCCCATTGTTCTGGTTTTGGATCCACACCAGTGGGATTGTGGGCGCATGCATGCAGCAGGATAATGGACTTTTCAGGGATTTTCTAAACAATAGCAATAACATATTCCTCCTTAGATACTGGATCAAATGGGTCACGTTATGTGCAAATTCCTCTTAGTTATTTATACTTACAGAAATGTCCTCCAGTAAACCCTGAAAGTCAAGCCCACAAGTTTTTGGATTGTAATAACGATAAGACTTGACAGTAAGGCCTGAATGCTTGAAGAGAGGAGTATGATTTCCCCACGATGGTGATGGCAGGTAGACTTCCTTGTTACCAGCAAAGAAGCTGTTGAAGAAGGCACCGCCGATTCTAAGGGCGCCTGTACCCGAAATTCCTTGAACCGTAGCATTCTGAAACATGAAATTATCATGAAGCAAAATATTAAACAACATTACTTTTTGGAGTTTATTAACGTTACTCCCAAGTATACTTACCAAACCGTTAGCTACAACCTCATTGCCATCACCAAGTGCCAGATTAATACTGTGCTTGCAGAAATCAGGATTTCCAGAAATCGGAGAATATTCCTTGTCTAGACCTTTAGCTTTCATCTTCTCTTCTGCCTATAACGAATGAAAGTTCTCAGTTACTAAATACTTTTAATAGACCAAGATAATGATTCAATTCTATAATTAGATACCTTAAGAACGCTTGGAAGGACAAAAGGTTTTCCATTGTCATCCCTATAAGCACCTACACCCAGATTAATCTTCTTGGGATTTTGATCTTTCTTAAAAGCCTCGGTTACTCCCAGAATTGCATCCGGGGGTCCCATTTCCACATGGGACCACCATGAGCTATAAAAATATATTTCTTAACTTATTTAAGAAATCGAGCATGAAGTAATATTAGATACTGTTGACGCCTATCATATTATGTCAGACTGACACCAATATTCTTTTTTCTTTTAGCCATATGAGAAAACTTATAACTGCCTTCCATTATCAAACTGGCGATATCTGTAAATATTTGGTAAATTAAAGAAATGTCTTAGATAATTGATTCAAGGCTATCTGAGGATTACGTAACAATGTCAAAAACCGTCATCCCTGTTGCTTTCAGAGAAACAATAAGAAATAATCTACATATTTCGGTATCACAATCTCTTAAGCAAGATCCTAATTTTAATGTATCGACTTATCAAAGGATCAGATGTATGGACAGGGTATTCGGACGCGTGTAACGTTTGCAATCAAATATAAATATGTGACAATTAATTCGAGCATTCGCACCTACATAGATAAATTGGTAAAATGTAATCGTGCTTATGCAGCTGGGAATAAGCAACGACAAATAGAGACAACTTTAATTGGAGCGGATGAGAGATATTTAGAGGTCAAAAGGGTCGGTAAAGCGCGATACCTGTATTCCTGCAACACTACTGGATTATATTTTACCTTATAGCTCTAGTCGAAATTGCTGGGACGGCATTGGCACCCTTGAACAGGCCTCTTGACGCAACGAGTCTTGCAGTTTGTGCCATTATTCTTGAGCGAAAGGGACGAAATGACTGGAAATGACTAGGAGCAGCTGAAAACAGCTGGGAAGAATCTTGGGAATTGGAAAAGCACGATAAAAGAGGTTCCTCACGCGCGCTCGTGACCGTCGCGACTGCCGTAAGAGATGGTAAGAGACCCGATATCCGTTGATTGCTGCTGGTTTTACCGGCTACGGTTATTACCACTGGCAGTCATCCGCACATGCGCATCCTCTTGTGTGTTGAAGCCCAAGGTCAGGAAAGGTTATCAAACGCTCCATTCAGGCCCATCGCATCTTCTGCCAGTTGATACAATCCTGAGTTTTCTTTTGTAAACCACGAAATACTTCGAATCTGGATGATACGTGGGGCGTTTCGTGTCTGTTCCTTGCATATCGTATTTCCAGACTTAAACCAACTTAAACATTGGACCACTGGAGCTCAATCGCTCCGATATTTTTGTTAGTCAAGAGTACACATGAGTACACACACGGCTACCCTATCGCTGCTCCTCATGGGGGATTTTACTTGTTCTGTATAATTTGCAGATAAGCATTATTTGAGTCATCTTTAAGTCTACTAAGACAAAGTGGAAAGCTTCGTTATGATGCAAGTGGAAAGCTTCGTTGAAATTGGAACTGACGGACGGCGCTTATATTTTAACATTTTTGCATTTTGTTTTCATGTGTCTTCACCGCACTGCACATTGATAATTCTGGCGCGCAATGGACAGTAATGACAGCCAACATTGATATCAACTTCCATTCGTGAAATTTACTAGCTTTCCTACCGTTTTTCATCACCCCACATCACCCATAATGAGGCTAACCGGGCAACTTGGACCTTTTAAATTTTAACTTTTGTTAATCGTTTGGTGGTTACTGGTAGCTCACAATTATAACGTTTGGTAGTTAAGTTTTTTTTTCCAGAAAATTAAAAACAAATTTTTGCGTGAGGTTTGTCGGGTCCGTTCTTTTTTTGTATTATAATAAACTTGCTGGTTTCTACTGATTTCACTAGATTTGAATGATGGCGAAACGGGCGAAACTATTGTAGAGACGAAGGAGGTGGTAATCAGCGGAGTGTCATGTGTAAGAGGGAGAAGAACGAAGATGTTTGCTATGATACTGATGGATACTAGAGGATATTGATCTAAAATCGAAGCATCCTAGATCTGCGTTCCCTACGCGATAAATTGATGCACCGTTTGAAAGTGAAGCTTGCGATAGGATAAGGAGCCAGCAACGCACAGCAACGCACAGTAACGTATTCCCGAGACGAAGAGCGTAGATTCCCACGGAGAGTCTACGTGTCGGTTCTCGTGAAAACTAGTTAATATGCATTAGAATTCCGTGATTCCAGAGGCGATGCTAAAGCGTACGTCATTAGCCAATGATCCTATGATTGCAACTGTGTCGCGAGGCCAACAATCGTTTCACAAATAAACTTGTGCGTTCTGACGGACGTATTGTGTTCTTGGATACTTTGTACTAATCGATAATGGCATTGACACGCATTGGACTCTACAAGTCACCGAGTATAGTGATGAGGCGTTTCGTGCATTCTGGTGATATATTATTCTTTCATAGCGTATACTGTGCATGCATATGTTTTCTTGCAATATCAGATTTAACAGCTGCTTACTGTCTCTTTACTCTTACTACATTGCAGTTAGCATTCCGTTGAATGGAGCTTGTCTCGCCAAACAAACTAAGGATTCCGAACACTCCAAAAGTCTCCATATAACTTCCATAAGACGATATCCTGATGCTCCAACTTTGCCACTGCCTGACAATATCTCAGAGATATTCAGCAATGAAACTAGCCGATTCACGCCTGAACGATCTCGCGACATTGCTGGTCCTTTGCTAATTTGCAGTACAAGTACAGCAGCGCGTGACACTTTACCTGGGAAAAAGTCCTTTGCGCTACATAGCACAAACGATTATACAAACAAAGAAGACTCTCGTGTTGATTCTTATGATTGCACTGGTGCAGTGAGCCTTAATAGCTCCATGCAGAGCACCGTGCCACAACCATTCTGTTCTGCTGGAAAATCAACCTACCTAAATATGCCAGGTGGTCAGTGGGCCAGGGATCGAAAGTATATTGCCGAACACATGCAAAAATCTCATTATGCAAGCATCAAGCCTTGTCATTCCAGCAAAGAGGATGGTTGGTACATCTAATAAGAATATATTTGTCTCTTTCATTTTTCTACCTTGCACATGCATCCTTTATTTAAATGAGTACTGGCATTTATAATTTAAGGCTTAGGTTTTGGTACTAACATCCTGATGAGGATTCTTACAAACAGTTCGTATAGTGGAAGATATAATGGTACTGAGTACTATTCAACAAGCAGCGTTAGTCCACCAAATGAAAATAAAACATCTGATTCCTCTGCAAAAAATATACAAAAGATGCCTATGAAAAATAGGTTAAAACTTCTCGTGCGAGACTATGGAATTACAGTTCTAATATTTCACACTGGCATTTCATTGATATCTCTTGGTATCTGTTACGTAGGAGTTTCTAGGTTGGTTTCACAGTCAATCTTATTAAACAATAATGCATAAATGAATGTATCTATATTCATCAATGCTTTCAACTGTTATGATTATATTACTAACAATGAGTCACGTACGCATGATTGAGGATGAGCTTTATACATATAAATGATGAGGATTATCAGAAATATCTTATAATTGTGAATTATTTTTCATTTTCAGTGGAGTAGACATGTCATTTGTTGTGAAAACTCTAGGCTTTCAAGGGAATCCAAATATTGAAAGTGCCTTGACGAGCACCTCAACATTTTTAGTGGCCTATTCTATTCACAAACTTCTCGTGCCATTACGATTTTCATTGACACTGGCATGCACGCCAGTAATAGTCAGATATCTTCGTAACAAGAAACTTTTACCACCTCCCAAGCGTTGATGATATATCAAAAAATTAATTGTGGCGTAAATATCCTCTCATTTACACATTGGTGTGTCTCGCATGTAATATACATAAATACGTGTACGTATATAGTAAACGTACAGCTAAAACTTGTCAGGTGTAGGGAAATGTATACAAGTACAGTTGAAAATGATCATTGTTGATACTGAAAGAGGAATTAAGAATTAATAAAACAAATGACAGCAATGTTTTCCGTATAACTCGGTGTAACTTACTGTTAATACAACAGTCGTCCGATATTGGCCTCTCTCCAATGTAATAATGAGAGACGAAAAGAAAAAATGCCTTGGATGCGATCATGTATTATCACAGTAGGAAAAAATTCACTCGTTAACACAATTGCAATAGTTGTTACGAATGTTTCGTACAGTTTCGTACGCGAGTAATAAAAATAAAAATATGGTGTAGGTAGTCCTCATTGCGTTGCAAACATTGTGCCTGATTGTGCCTATTGATAAAGCAGCTAGTAAAAAAACATGAAAACCAATATGGAATGATTAAAGGATTACACGTGCATCGCGTATGAATATTTCGTTTTATTATATAAAGAATATAATGCCTATAATAATTTGACACAACGTTACGTAGCACGAACGGCATTTCGCGTGTGCGACAACAGAAACACGCACACTTTATTATTTTCTTTCTTCCATATATGTCGATCGACAAGTAAAATGTGAGGTCTGGAGGACTCTTTTATATTGAAAGTTATAGGAAGATGAACCCTTCGAGATACATTTTACTCGTGCAAAGACAATAATTATAGAGTATTTTTAGGCTGCGCTTTGAAATTCCCTGTTGACGCTAAGAACGTTTTGATGTGTCTCTACTGGTCTCTACGTAAATTTTATAGAGGCACAACAATAGTTTCTCAGCATGGGACAGAGAATCGCCGAATGCGCCTGTAGTAAGCGCTGTAAGAGATGTACACGACACACAAAAGCTCGACAGTTTCAAATGGACGAATTTATCGGTAGTCTTAAAAACGATTATGCTTACATCTAATACAAAAGTTTCAATTATCGAATAGAGAGTATATTCTCCCTCTCTCCCTCTCTCTCTCTCTTGTTTTTTTCTTCAATGCGATCTACACGAGAGTAGTTTAGTTCAATGACTATCCCGTGCCCGCGACGCACACACACACAGAAAAGAAAGAAAAAAAGGAGAGAGAGAGACTTTTAATACACTTGGGCTCAGCTGCACCGATTCTACTTAAAATTGAAAGCCCGTTTGAATTTTCGCTTCGGACGAAAGTGATGAGCGGTTAATAACGCTATTGGTAATTATCATCTAAAGACTTATTACTGGTCTTTATTTTATCTAAGATAGACGCCTCACTCGACATATATAACGAATATCTTTTACGTACTCGCATCGTTACTCTCGATAGGAAAAAATTTAGTTCATATTGCGCATGCAGATACAACTGCAACGACAGTCGCTCGTTGCATCTTCGACTCGCCATTTAAAAGCTAGGATTGTGCTGAATTTGCACTTCGTGGACCAACTACAGGGTTCCAAGAGATTCCTTCAGGCTCAGACATACACGTATTTACACGAGTATTTAAAAATATATTATAATACATCATTAAACTAAAGCTATATTTATATACAATTTAGTCTAGCTTATCGTAGCAAGGATTCGTATCCTGATATTATTCTGTTAAAAAAAAAGAATGAGATTCTTCGAAATATGAACCATTCTGGACGCCAACAGTCGGCGCGATAATAAAAAAGTCGAAAAAAAAAGGTACGTATCAAAAAGTTCTAAAGTTACATGTGTGTCTTCAATGGGGTCGCTACAAACTATGAATATTAAACGCCAAGTGTGCATGTGTTAATAAATGGTGTACACATATATGTATAAATTAAGAGTTGCCAGAGCGCAGAGGATGGGTTCCTCCATTCTCTAACGTTATTGTGCAAGAAAATACGGGCGCATAGCATCATCGCGCAATCAGCCAAATGCAACGTTTTTCTTCCAATCGTCGAGGTTGCGATTAAAAAAAAGAATTGAATAAGCGCGTCACTCGTACACTGGATAAAGCAATGCCGGAGAAAATTAAGGCAATGATGAGCGATACTTTCGGAAAGAGAACTCCCCCACAGTGAATCAATAAGAAAATAAGCTATGCGAATTGCGTATTTGGTACGTCTCACCAACATCGTAGAAGAAATGTTAAGACCTTTCCTTTTCTTGGCAGTGCTGATCCATTGTCATAACGTTTCTTTTTTTAATTCTCCTTTGGCAGTGTTGAATGATTGAAGTACCGTCGTGATCATATTCTTTCTTTCTTTTTTGTTCGTTTTCTCAAAATTGTTTATTATCAGAATTAGCATTCCTAGCGCAACGTGCAATCCATTCGAATCGATCGATGGATCGTTCGCATCCTCTCTGAATAAAATACTGTTGCTGTTTCAGTTGCTTCTACGAAGAAAATGCTATATTCCGTAGATCATATCCTTTGGAATTGATGAATGAACGAGAAGACTCGATGGTAGGATCTCAGCGTGTTGCCATATGTAAGGGTGCCAGAGTGCACTGCCAGCAAGTCCTTTATGAAAGCTTATTATACGTACGCCTCTACACGACGACCCTGTACGTGATTGAAAAACTGGCGCCAACTAGTTAGTGTCTTGCTAGACCAAACCCAGAAGCTGCTGGTGATGCCAACGATCATGGCCATTAAATACTTGATCATGAAGACCTCAAACTCGGGACGCCAACCGAGATCGCGCGTACGCTCGCCTACGGGGCAGGGTATAGAATAAAGAGATTGCGGTCCAGGTCGGGAACACATTTCCATGTTCCAGGTGAGCATCCAGTGATCGAAGTATGCCTGCTCGTAAAAGAGGCAGGCGATCACGATCAGAGCGGGTACTGTGTACAGCACGGAGAAGATGCCAATGCGAATCATTAACTTTTCAAGTTTATCCGTCTTCGTACCGTCGTGTTTCATCACGGTCCGGATGCGAAACAAGGAGACAAAGCCAGCTAGGAGGAACGCTGTACCTAGGACAAGATAGACGCAGAGAGGCGCCAGTACGAATCCACGAAGTGCCTCCACATTCCAGAGGCCAACGTAGCAGACTCCTGAGAGAATATCGCCTGAAATGATTCGTCAATAATTGTTATAACATATAATTGCTATAAGATCATATTAAATTGCATGATTCCATGACAAACCTTCGACCTTTCCCATTGCCAGAATAGTCACGGTTTTAATGGCCGGTGCTGCCCACGCAGCTAAGTGAAAATACTGAGAATTTGCCTCTATTGCTTCGTGACCCCATTTTAATCCGGCAGCCAGGAACCATGTAAGGGTGAGGACGACCCACCATATACTGGAAGCCATGCCAAAGAAATAGAGGACCATAAAGAGTACAGTGCACAATTCATGCTTTGTGCCTTGTGTAATGGTTGATGCCATTTGGATTCTCATATCCAGAGGTGGTGGAAATGGATCTCTGCATGATATCGAGTTTCCTGCAGCCCAGCCAATTACATAAACCAGTGCCACCATTAAGTAGCACACTGATAGGAAGATGATTGGCCTCTCTGGATATCTGAAAAGAGCAACAATATTTAATATGCATATAATGTCATCCACAGATAGATATCATTCTTAATTTGTTAACTGTACCTAAATCTGTCTGTGTCGATGAGAAAGGTGAGAACTGTAAAGAAACAAGAAGCTGCACACACCGAAGCCCAAGTGCCAACCCAAATTCTTGAGAATCTACGTTCTCTTTCTGTAAAAAACATGCCATCGCATGGAGCACCACAATTGGGCTCTACTTTCTCCCCAACTTTAAGGGAATAGCCAAGACCATGAGGAACTTTAAACTGTACAGGACAGACAAACCCATAATCGCGTGCACCAGGCATATATCCTCCTCCATATGGCTTGGGACCTCCGTTCCATGGTGGTTGAAATTCAGCAATAGGCATTCGAGGTGGTGGTTCTGCTAGAGCAGGAGTTTCAGAAGGAGCAGTATCATTGTTCCCCACACAAAGTTTCTCACCAAATCTCGGAAACTTTGAGCACTCCAAACTTTGTGGCCAAGGAAATCCAAAACTGCTCATAAGGGATTCGCAACCAGCCCGAGCACTCTCGCAGAGTGATCTGCAAGGTGGCAATGCCTCCTCTAGGATGGTACAAACAGGTGCATACATGGTGCAGAGGAAAAATCGCAAGTCTGGACTGCACTTCATCTTGACAAGGGGTGCAAAATGATGAACTGCTAAGCCGGCGTCTTCCTGCTTCTGATGGCTCATCAAATTGGGCATGATAGTCTGATTGTACGGTATATTCATGCACAAATTGATCGTAATGGGCTCGCATCGTCCATGGGGTGCAAGAGGATTTTTCGAGTGCAGAGCGCTAATCGGAGTGGCGCACAATGCCCACAAGTAGACGGAGACGGAAAAGGACAACGCCAACGCCATCGATATCGACATCTTGGCGGCGACCGTGTTCTTGTGCTTTTCAGCCGATGCACAGAAAAGTCATCCACGTCAGTTGCACCACGCTTTTCTGGCGCATCACGCGAACACTCGGACTCTACGAACTTTCTCCATTTCGCAGAAAGTGTATAGGAAGATAGTACGGATACGAGGAAGAACGATCTTCGATCCAGTCAAATGCCAGAAACTGTAAACAGATCTCGAAGAATCACGAAGCACGGCTCGGCAGACTTCAGAAGCACTTCAGCAGCTTGACCAGACTATAGTAAAGGAGAATATACATAGGTGGGTGAGAATACGGCAGAGTAGGGCGACGAGTCCACACGCATCCCCACGGCAGCGCCGCCAAACGTACGATACGCAGGTCGCAAGACTGAGCAGTGCTGAGCAGTGCTGAGCAGTGCTGAGCAGGACGGCAGCAGCACCAGCAGCACTAACAAGCACTAAGCAGCACACGCACGATACTTGTGTGGATGATGCGTGGATACGTAAGTTTTTTTTTAAATTGGTCAGGTTTGAGGGATCCGTCGCAGTCTCCATCACCGAGGAGATGTTGGTACAGAGGGCCACAGCCCGCGTGCATTTTGTGTCTTCTTAAAGGAAATGTATGGCATGTTAACCCCCTCCAAGAGAACGTCTATGCTGGTTCCAGCATATCTCTCGTGCCCACTTTGCCGAGGAGCCGTCAGACTTAAGGCTTGCCCTCTTTACTAGTATCTCCTCGATGCAGTCTCTGAAGACTGTGGACAGTGGGCCCTAATTTCGAAAGATGCACTTGTTCAGGGGCCCGTTTAGAGCCGATGAGGCCGGATATTGTCGCAGTACGTAGCAAATCAGTATGAAAGGTTGTAATGCACGGATCATTAGGAATTCAAGCTGCACACATGTTCGTTGGCTTTCAGTGGGCGCAATACTAATAGAGAATAATATAGATGAAACGTGTATCTTCGTACATCTTCGTACTGTAACGATGATTCCTGGGGAATCGGTTGAACAAATAACAGACCTCACGATCCATACAGAAGATACGCCTTCACAAATTTTCTCCTTGACTATCCTAGTTAAAAAGTTCGATTTAAACTGATACAAACCCATTAATTTTGAATTGGTATAGGATTTCGTTCTGACTGAAAATTTATAAGTATTAATAAGATCGAATGAGATTTTATCTTCCGTTGAAACGAATCGGATTATATTGTTATTATCTAATAAAAAAAAGATCCTTTTCAACATAATTTTGCAATTCTGTGGAGTACCGCAAAAGGTTACAGACCAAAACACATAACTCCCCTTTTGTGCTTGCCTTCAGGCAGGATAGTCGGGAGTTAAAAACGGTAGGCTTAATCGGCGATTTACTATGCAAAATGACAATCAGTTTGAATTGGATTTCCCTTTGTATAGCCTGCATACTCTCTTTTCTTTATCATCCCAGAATCTATTTCCACCCTCCTTACCACTCCCTCTCGTCCCTTTCATGTATATTGTATCCCCTGCACCCAGCATTCCCTGTATTCCTTCACGCTCTTCTAATTCCACATCGTCGCCGTTTTCTGTTCTTCCTGCACCTCCTTGTCTCTCTGCCGCAATTCCTCTCTTATTTTTTGACCTCCTTCTCATCGTCTTTTTGCCTCTCTTCGGTACATTCCGCACCTTCAATGGTATTCCTTCGCCCTCGACGGGGGCTTTGGACTCCCTTAGGGGTCTTATCACCAAGGGCTATAGTCCTTCGGAAAATGCTCCACAGGAAAGTGTAATTTTTAATGGAAGTTGAGCCAACAATTATTCCAAGCCCCTGACGGAATTTTCCGGAACTAATAAAAACAGCTATCCACGAAAATGCCAATTTTAGTGAAAATTTTGCTTAAAGTCGTTCTACGCCCCTAGCGGAATTTTCCGGAACTGCAGCAGGCGTTTAACCGCACCATCTGGCGGAATTTCCCGGAACTAATGAAAAATGCTCCCCCCGAAAACGCCATTTTTGGTGATAATTTATCGAAAAATCGTGCCACACACTCTAGCGGAATTTTCCGGAACTAATGCAGATCCTTAACAGCACCATCTGAAGGAACTTTCCGGAACTAATGAAAACAGCTATCCACGAAAATGCCAATTTTAGTGAAAATTTTGCTTAAAGTCGTTCCACACCCCTAGCGGAATTTTCCAGAACTGCAGCAGGCGTTTAACCGCACCATCTGGCGGAATTTCCCGGAACTAATGAAAAATGCGTCCCACGAAAATGCCAATTTTAGTCTAAATTTTGCCGAAAGTCGTTCCACGCCCCTAGCGGAATTTTCCGGAACTGCAGCAGGCGTTTAACTGCACCATCTGGCGGAATTTTGAGCACTTTTCAAAACCACTAAAATCGACCGCTCCAGGGCGAAAATTCCAAAAAGTAATGGGTTTTTTCGAAAGTCGCCCGATCCAAATTTGAACTGTACCAGCATCTTCTATGGACCATTCTAGTTTCTGCAT
>JARQST010000206.1:58719-93016 GCA_030142225.1 Pachycephus smyrnensis
TACCAGCATCTTCTATGGACCATTCTAGTTTCTGCATTAAGAGATCTTTAAGAATTTCAAGGAAAAAGCTCTATCTCTTTCCCTTTCGTGGTGGTGAGGGAGAAGGAAAACTATGAACTAAGATGTAAAATTATGGTGTAGAGTTTGAGATGCGATAGAAATACAAACGTATATGCAAAGATTGTAAAAGGAGGAAGTCTGCCCAGCTAGTCGGAAAGGCCTTGGATCAGTAAAATATTAATATTATAGTATTAATTAGACCATAGAAGGAAAGACAAGTAATGAAGTACCATCCATTAACTGAATTCTGGTCCAGACTTCAAATATTCGCAGCTAAAGGATTAAACTGAAGTTTACAATGGGTGTAGGAAAAGAGAGGAAAAGTATACATATCATCTTGGAAGAATGAGTCATATATCGACTAGCTGATTTTGATTTTATTTTCTTTTTTCCGACATAATGTACAGTAGGTTTCTTCGTGATCCATGCCGCGCGCAAGATGGACGCTAATCGACGCTATTCGACGCTAATCGACGCCGGTCGACGCCTAGTTGCGCGGCAAACAAAGCGCTCGACGTCCATGTGCATTGATGTGCATCATGCATGCTTGTCGTTTTCCTCCACGTTGCTCCTAGAATGATGAGTATCTTCGTGCGTTCTTCGTGCGTTCTTCGTGCGTTCTTCGTGCCGCACGAAGATACCCGAATGGTGAGACGGTCGGCGAATTCGCCATTATTGTAAATAAATAAATAATTTATTTCCTTGAAGTTACTCTCAATTCGAACCATTGCGTTCGACAAGGGAGATCAGCCTTTCGTTCTTACGATTAGTAACAATTAAAGATTTAATGTGGAAGATTGAAATACATCGAGCTGGCCACCAACCCCTTGGATTATCAATGAACGACATTGAGAAACGATTGATTGTTCGATTAGTCAGTCGACTGATCAATCCCGTTGAATGGGAAGAAGGGAGAACCGCGAAGAGAATCAGACGGAAAGGGGCCAGTTCGATTTGGAGGAGGTAGCTGGTATACAGGTATACAGGTATACAGGCATGCATGTATACGTATAGATACGTATAGGTACGTATAGTAATATAAGCACAAGATTAACGATATCGATAGTGGAAGAGAGTCGCGCAACCGCATCAAACACGGTTTACACTTACAATTAAATCACAAAATAGTTGGAACGCGCTTTTTCGTTTTCGCTTGCACGAGACTGCCGTCCGCCGCTTGCGGATTCCATTCGTGACTCTCGAGCACGCAAATTTTTGGGAATTCATGAAATTTCACTGGCGGAGCTGTGCTGCCTCCAGCTGCTCGGTTGTCGCAGGACGTTCGAGCTAAATTCTGCCAAACGAAGAAACGCGACGAGTGCAACTCAAGCTACTTTTCTTGCGAGAGATTAAAATATATTGTTGAAACCTTGGAAAAATGGACAGGTCGTTTTCCGCATTATGGTATATTCCGCGAGATAACTAATAGTTAATAGATTTCACTTTCTTCTTTCTTCTTTCTTCTCTCTTCTCCTCGCTTTGTATACGTCGTTTCTGCGTTTGTCTATCTTGTCTATCTTGTCTATCTGGTCTATCTATGCACTTATCTGTCTACATCGATCTAGCCTGTCTATCTAAAAAGAAGACGCGTCGCCCTCTTTGTTCTTCTTCCTCAGCGACCGACCTTCTACTTTTTTTCTATTCAGCTTCTTTTGGGATTAGATAGGCACGTAAGCGCGTCACGCTGACAAAACATATAAAGGAGATACGCACTGTTTTTCTTTTCTGCTCTTCTCTTCTAATAAAGAGTCAATGGATGCTCGACAGTAAAAGAGCGAAAGAGTGAAAGAGTGAAAGAGTGAAAGACAAAAGGAAAGGAAAAAACGGAAGATAACAATGACACGATCAAACAATCAGTTGGAAGATTAAGGAATTTCTTCGTCCTTGAGCAAACGATCCCGGGAAGTACGAGACGTCCTAACGTTAGGTTAGGTTAGGTATTTCCCACATCCGCCAGCCGATCGGGAGTCTCGTTAGTCGTCGCGATACGCCATGACAAATCGGAAGATTTTTACTTGGCACTGGTAAGGGGCGGGAGAAATTAAATCTGGACACGACGTCGCAATTCACCTGGACACTGGTGCAGCTTCGCCCTTCTAATACGGTCTAACGAGGCGGGTGTCTCTCGTCCTCGACAGTTCGACAGCTCGACAGCTCGGACTTTTACTACAGCCAGAGAACTTTCGTCGAACGATCGATTAATCGATGACTCTTGTGTACATTTTAAATGGCACATCACACTCCCCCATGTCTGGAAGAACTTCTTATACACTCTAATCAATTTCTTTGGCACTGATTTGACTCGACGCTCGCTGTAAGCGCTGCGCTACCGCCCTTCGTGTGGACCGCCATTAATTGTCTCTCGATCTCGATTTCTCCGAATAATGGAACATAAAAAAATATACTGATCACAATTGTTTCCAACGAATGTACACAAATCCTCGGATCAATGTACAGAAGTCTATCGAGCATCGAGACAGTACGATATAATTTCTTATTATTTCTTATTTCTTATTTCTTATTAATAATATAAATATAATCGACCTCGCATTTCCCAAACTGTTGCGCAGAGAAGACACCCGCCGTGATGTACAGCATCGTGTATACAGAAAGCTGCAGGGCCGTTCGTCGTGATGACGGAGGACCCAGGCGCTTAAAAAAGGATACTGTCATTTTTTTTTATCGGATCGACACCATGGCGACTAATCGCTATCCTCCATATTACTCTACGTAGTTATACTTGGGCGACACGTATAACCAGACTGAAGAATAACATTATTTCGGAACTTTATACCACTTGCTTTGTTCTTTTTTTTCTTTTCAGTTTTCTTCTTGTCCTCTTGAATGCGTAGCAATAGTGCGGCGGAGCACACTCGAGGTAACCAAAGTCACGTCAATTCCAGTCTGACCTGATGATTCATTCTCTCTCTCTCTCTCCCCCTCAGGATTCACCGAGGTGATCTTGGACGTGTTATAGAAAGCGTTACCGCACAATTACGTGGTAGGCCAACAATGGCCAGCCTTAATCTTAGCTATTCATTACGGTCGACCTCCTGGAGTATCCTCTTCTCGTAACGGTCTCTCCCTGAGCCTCGCACTCTCTCTTGACCCTGTCGATTATATCGGCCACCAGCTTCTCCTCCTTCTCGCGTTGCTGTTCCCAGTCGGGTCCTTTGCCAATCTGAAAGACGTTCGATCGAACAAATCTTAATCACCTGTTCAATTGTTAATAAGATGATGATGATGATGATGATTAGGCATATTATTATTAGACAAGGCATTTTTTATACGTATACTAACGTCGGATGCTCTTCGAGCCTTCTTATTGGCAGGCTCCTCTCGGTTTTCGTCGTTCTCGTTGTCGGAGTGTCGCGAGCTCAGATGCCCGATGTAACCCTTCCTCGACTTGAAGTAGGCATTGCAGCTGTGGCACTTGAAGAGTGGTGCAGGTTGGCTCACTTGGGTCGACACGTGGAGCTTGTACTTGTGCCTGTACCAACGGGTTCGCGACGGTAGGACCTCGCCGCACCACTTGCAGACTACGGAACCGTCGTTTTGAATGAGGTATTCCAGCAGCTTGTAAAACAAGTTAGCAATGTTTTTTCTCGCTCTCTCCGTCGAATAACTTTTTTTTCCAGATTACCAAAACGATAAACAATCAGTTGATAATTGTCAATGGCAGCTGGGAATTCTCTCTAGTGAACACTGGAGATGCGATACACTGTCATCTTTTAATGTTTTCACGGAAAGGGGAGATGGAAGAGGGCACGGAGAGATGTCCGAGTGACAGAATCAATAAGGAACAGGAATTATCTTCACTGGCAACTAACCTGCTTTCTGACCTCTGGCTCGGTGTCACCGGACTCGGACTTTGGTAGAAGCAAATCCGTGCGTTCCTCTTCGCGATCCGTCAGGAAATGCATCCCGCTTACGAGCCTCTCGGCTTTGATGAATGTTCCTCCTCCTCCTCCTCCTCCTCCTCCTCCTCCTGCGCCTCCACCTCCACCTCCACCTTCTCCTTCTCCTTCTTCTCCTCCTCCTCCACCAGTGTCCGAGAAGACTTCCCTGACAGGTGGTGAGGTGCAGATCTCGAAGGTGATGTCACTCGGTAGATTCGGTATATGATCTGCAACCGTATCAAGGCGGAAATCTTAAGAGTGATATGATATGTTAGACGTGGTAATTCCGATAACGGCAGCAGACAATTTGACATTGATGTAAAACAGTTCGTTTAATTAGCTACTCTTTTATAACTTACATCATGCGGTTTTTTAGCGGTGAAATGGAAGAAAAACATACGAGGATGATATGTTATAAATTGATATATATTTTATGAAGGATGTGCTCGTCGATACAAGAAACGTTTCGGTCGGGTAGACTATTGCAATGTATATCACAAAGAGTTACAAAGAAACTACAATTAGATAAAAACAAATAAAAATAATTTTTTTTCGTATCGCCACCAGGCACCAAATAGGTACATACGTACGTACAATATATAGCGAATTCTCCGAGAGACGAGGACGAGGACGACAAGCATAGGCGTCCTTAAACTCACCGCCGTCGGCATTGGGCATTTAAATCATTTACCATTTTTTTTGTCGCTTTTAAAGGTGCATCCACTCTTGCGGGGTGCATGGATGGGGGGGGGGGGGCAGATGTATAATGTATAACATAATATAATATAATATATAATATATAATATAATATAATATAATATAATATAATATATTCTCTTGCAACTCGTATTGGCGGCTGTCAACCGTTTTTCGGCAATAATAAACCTTTAGAAGGAGAGTCCACAAAGAAGAAAGAAATAAAGAAATTCATCCACTGCCACTTTTCTTTCTATATATCTAGGCGTACCGCTTTAATACATCTTACTCTTTGCCATTATTTGCCATTTTCTGCCTGCCTACCTTTGTCAACTCTCAACTATATCTCTTCCGTGACACACGCACGCACGCACACACACACACAAACACTCATTCTCTGTTCATATCCGCATTTATTCACCATTCTTTTCACTTACTGCATAAATATTATTTGCATTAGTCAAGAAACATTTTAATGCTTCCTTTGTCTATCCCACTGAAATCGACACTTATGCGTCTTATTTATAACCGGCGTGCATTTTCTACTTGACTTTCCCTTTTAATTTAAAAAAATAATGTCGCTTGTCGATTCGTCGTGTCAGATGCATCGGCGAACTACGTCAACGAAACTTTTATTTTGCTTTTTCTTTTTAATGTAACTATATTATCATTTTTTTTTCGATACGCAAGATACGATATGCGCTATGCGATATGCGATATGACTTAACGTCGTGAATTTCATTCCCGACCATATTGTCCACATGTTTGAAATACACGCGTGAGCGTTTGATACTGGTGCTGTGAAATCTAAAGAGAAGGACGAAATAGCAAGAAGAAAGGGAAAAAATCGAAGAAGAAAGAAAAGCAGAGGCGCGTCTGCTTGGAGTTTCAAAGATGTTCGTAATCGCAACGGTAGTAGTAAGGTAGTATTAAAGTAGTATTAAGGTGGTAGTAAGGACGACGGTGGTTCGTAAGTTTTTACCGTTTTGACAGAATTAATGAGAGCTACTAGAATAAGCAGGCGGAGAAACTTGTTGGAGCGAAATAATGTAAATCCGCAAATCAATGAAATTCGTGAAAGCCGCTCACTGTCTCTATATTATTTTCATGGGAAACGAGATTCTCTTCATTTTTATCCCTTTCCTTGAGTTTGTGCGTTTGCGTGGACGAATGTTTCCTCTTTCGCCTTGTTCTTTGCCAAGCAACACGTACCACCATTAACGTTAAATAAAATATTTGCATCCTGAATATAATAGCATTCTACATCCTCTCTTGTCTCGTGTTATTTAAATCTAACGATTTCTTAATGCACTAACTAGTACCCGATGTTACAATTAAAATTAGAAATAAAATGAACGTTATCTGACGACGATAATCGTAAGAGGATAATAATTAATGTAGAGAGTAATAACTACGAATTAATTAATCAATTAATTAATAATAATAATAATAATAATAATAATAATAATAATAATAATAATAGCAGCATATACAACTAAAAATGTTAGAGTAGAATAGTTGTAATGCATGTGGAGAAAAACGAAAAAAAAAAAAAAAAGTATTAAGATAAGGTGATAGAGTAGAGGAGGGAGGGAGAGTCATAGAAGTATGTACATAAATGTATAAATAAGTGTACGTGAGTGCGTCTTCAGGATGTCTCTATAATGTTCCCATTTGCGTACGATCTTTGATTCGTTGTGCAAATTATACTTTCCAAGTGTATATAACGTCCGAAAAAACATGGAAGACTTTGGCTAAAGCCACGGCGACCTCGCATCCTTCGATTTCTCGCGGGTCAAGGTCAACCTTTACTTGGCATGAGACTCGACCGCTCCTCTTGAGACATTGAAGGAATTGGACTTGCAATTAAATTGAATTTTTAACGAAAGAACGAGTTAATTCAGACGCAGAATTACAGTGCGATTTCCAATTTGCACTCTGCCAACGTCAATTAATACAGGAAACACGATAAACGCGTTAAAAGAGAGAACAAAGATCAACGGCAACTAAGAGCAAAGAGTGAGAAAAGCAAATGGCATTAGGGAACCAAGAGAACAGAAGAGAAAAAGCTTTATTACACCTGAGTAAAAAAAGGTCAGAGAAAAAATGAGAGATTATAAGAAACGGAAGAAGACCTCCCTCCTCGCTCCTTTATCGTCTAATAGTTAATTATTTTCATTCGAACCGGTCGACGAGCTGAGTAAATGTGCTTTTATCCCATTTCATCCCATTAGATTAAACTTAATATTTTTTTTCTTTATTGATTGGACGTCGACTCGCAACTTCTCCTAATCCCATTAATTAATATATTCCTATCCGTCGAACGGGCGAATACGTAAACTTTTTATACTGTGTCCCAACACCGAGGAAAAAAAGAACGATTATTGGCAAAAAATCAACAACGTGCGTTCGTGCGTGTATTGGCTCTAGTATCTTTGTTCGCTCGTAGTTTTTTTTTCTCCTTACAAGCGATCTAGATTAAGAGGAACGGCTTTAGGGGTAGATGGGGCAAGTGGAAATGAATTTCGGAGGACCGTAAGATACAGAAAAAAAAAACAGAAAATTACGATAAAACAATCGGAAGATTACGTCGATTCTCATGACTCTCATGACTCTCATGACGCTCATGACGAATATCGTTTGTGTACTTCTTATGGCCCTCCATTGTACGAGAAAAGGTATGTCTGAGTGCCTGTGCACCAGCCTATAGTGCAATTCTTTCACGAACTATCGTAACATTTGTATCATTGCTTGTCGGTAGCTAAAAATTAATAATAGTGCTTATAGAACGATCAATAATAATAATAATAATAATAATAATATTTAACCAATATATAATCGTTAATAATAATCAATATATAATCAATAGTATTAATAATAATAATAATAATAATAATTTTGTTTATAATACACTTTCGAAACCTATATACCAATGCTGCTAAGCAGTATTCACGTTTATCGCAGGTTCTCATCTCTTTCGTTAAATATTCAATTAGGCTCTATCTACGATTCTCCTTTCGTCTCCCTCTCTCTATTATACAGAAGTTTGGCCTTCTGTTTGCGCAACACCAACAATTTGGCAAATTTCACAATTTCACAATTTCACAATTTCACAATTTCACTAGGCACGATATCTTTCGCCCTTCCATTCACAAGAATGCGATGCCTACGTGGGACCTTGTGAGAATTTACGACCTGGGAAACATTCAAAGGATCGAGAATACAGATATGATAGATAACGCACCATTCGTAGGAGTTGGTCTAGTAAAATTAAACCAATAAAAGAAACCGAGAAAAGTAAGAGAAAGTATCTCTGTAAGTTGAGAAATAAGAAAGAGGGAATGAAACAAAAATAATAATAAAAATGCTATCGAAGCACGAGAATCGACTGATAACTAAATACTCGCATATACTCGTCAAGAAACCGTATTTTTGGATTTTCGATTTTCAAAATCGTCACAGATCCTTTGGATCATTATTATTGTAGGTATATCTTACGTTTTTAAAAATTTCTTTTCCTTCGCGCTACTTAATAGATGCACACTCTACCCCGCTTGCTTCATTGCGTAGTGCGTGATACTCCCTATACATAATATACACACCCATATCCATAAATTGCATAAATTGGTATGCATATATATATATATAAAAATATATATATCTCCTTTGCATTTTGCTTTTTGCAGATTATTCTCGTTATCGAGAAACAAATATATATATATTTGCATATGTAAAATGTACGAGCGCGCGCGCACAACGTCCACATAAATTTTCAGTTATATAAAATAGAATCGTCTTTAATCTTTCCAATGAGGCGTCGTCGCGTATCGGCTGCCGGAAAGAGAGGAATAAATAGGAAAAACTCTGCACGAGAGTGTACAAAATCAAATGAACCAATTAAATTGTAGGTATATACACTTCTAATGTGACAAGGTACGCGCAAAAGAGGCAATTTATTCACTACAGTGGCGGAGACAAATGGACGAGATAACAAAATTATCCATAAAATGGAAGAAAATCCGATAGTGGGGAAAAAATATTCTTTGCTTTCGCGGAAAAATTAGCACAAAATATGCAATATGAAATTAGAATTCCTCTCTGATCGGAGATTACGTAAGTGACGCTTCAATTGCGGAAATACTAGAAGGCAAATGTTCAGCCGCGCACACGCACAAGCACGCACACCCTCAGCCACTTTTCCTCAGTCTGATTTTCCGTATTGCTTTCTTTTTTCTTCTTTCCAAGTCGTGACTTCCCTTACCAGGAAATCTCGCTTCTTCTGTGAGAGAAAGAGGGTGAGAGTGGGGAGAGCCGCGTGTAGTGGCGAATACCGTAATCGACCGTAATCGACCGTAATCGACCGTAATCGATTAGTTGCGGAAAATGCGTTATCTTTAGCCTGCCGAGCAATTACTCTTTATTTTTATTTTTAGCAATATCCTACCGTATGTCTCATTATCCTCTTAAATATTATTCATAGTGATCTCCCCCTCCGCCTCTTCCTCCTCCTTCGCTTCGCACTTTTTTAGCCAATGAAGTATCCCTTCCTTTCCCTTTCTTTCTCTATCTCCGGATCGTGCACGTCCTGAGTTCTCGGACGGATTATTTATTTAAGGCGAAGCAAAAGTCGCCAATAAAGAAAACAGAATGTAGATGAAGATGAAGACGAGAGAGAGGACATCCACATTGCGGGGAATGGGAAGGGAGAGAGAAATCGAAAAGATGAAACAATTGTTCGCGCAGACTACGCCCGCGTAAAATGCTGCGGAGCAGAATATTAGATAGTCCTATCCATTCTTGGAGAATGGACTGGTGAGAGATAGGATTCAAGGAAGCTTTTCGGGATTAACGTAGAAGGCACCGGTGGCGCTCGGCGTCCACGTGGAATACTTCGCTGTTGGATTTCGAGGTTTGGTGCATTTTTGCAGACTTTCGCAGACTTTCGCAGACGGGCGGAGAGCCAGAACGACCTGCAGGACAGGATTGTTCAAGGTGGAGTTGGCCGAAGTCACAGGTAGCATCGTACGGGGGTGACTAGATGGAAAAAGAAGTGCTGTATGCAGGTGTTTGGTGATTCGAATAGAAAGATCGCAGCGTCGTTCTGAGCCAACGTCTATAGCACAAGTGTACAAGTGTACAAGTGCACTCGGAACAGTCGAGGTGTTCGACTTCTACATTAGCAATGTAGATCACAGCAGTGATATAGATAAAATATCCGATAACAGTGTAGCAGTGACAGTAGAAGTAGAAGTAGTAGTAGTAGTAGTAGTAGTAGTAGTGATAGTCGTAATAGTAGTAGTAGCGGTAGCAGTATTAATAGAAGCAGCAGCAGTAGTAGTAGCAGCGATACTAATTTCTTAGTAGCAGTAAAAAGAAGTTGGTAGTAACGGTAATAAGTGTGGTAATAATGTGGCGGTATCGTTGGTGCAATTGGTTGTGTCGCTAATAATGAGATTGACGCCGGCTAAGGCCCTGCGTGAGCCTGCTAAGGCGGAAGGAAGAATCCAAAGGGCATAACGCAGTCCTTGGGCATGAAGCAGTCGTGGACCGTCTTCATGTGATTCTTCATTTTGTCCGGTCTGGAGAACTCCTTGCCACATACCGGACATGGGAAGACCTTGCGCTGATGTCCCTCGTGGTAGAGAAAGGCGTGTCGCTGGAAGGAATACTTATTCTTGAATGTCTTCTGGATATCGAGTTTGGCGCACTCGGTACACTGATAGACGCCTTCGGATATCGAGGCATAGCGAAACAGGTTGAGTCCACGGACAGACATCTCTGTAAGCTGTTCTGCCGGATCTTGTGATTGGGAATTGGTGCGTCTGCGCATGCGCCGTTTAGCTACTTGCCGGCCACTTGGGGCACCCATTGTGCCGCCGCCATTGCCGCTCTGATTCGAGCTTCCGGTACTGGCGGCACTATTTTGCGAGGCTCTCGCGGTCGGCGTCGAATTCGTCGTGGTGGTCGTCGACGTGCTCGTTACGCTCGTTGTTGTCGTCGTCGTCCCGGACACGGATAACCTCGTCGAGGTAGACGAATCGAATTGGGCCGCTGACGAAGGGCCCGTCGAACTGGATGAGGCAGCGAGACCCAATTTCAATTGATCCTTGCTCTCGGCACCGTCGGACTTGCTCGATGTCGACGTGAACTCTGCGAAAAGAGATATGGCTTCACTCAATTAAGCTTGTCACAACTCATAGGGCTCTACGCATAGCCGTCTCTACTAGACCAAAGTGTCGACAAATTCACAGATGCACACATTCGCACACACACACACTCTCTCCCTCCCATTCTTTCTCCTTCTCACAGTACAGTCAAAGACACGTCAACGTGCAGCGACAACTAGTTTCTCCTACGAATGATTACTACATTATTATCGTGGCAGCATCATATGATACATGGGTACATGGAGAACGTATCGCATCAGAAGGAATGCTCATGCTTCTAAAAGTCTAAGTAGACGTGGTAACGATAAACAATATAAAGTTGAATTCTATATTGTATGCATAACGACGAGGTCTACAAGACAGGAAAGATAGTACAGGAACGTGGGTCATGGACTGTTGGGCGACACATCGGAATATCGCAAATATAAATATGCTTGGTGTGCATTAAGAGCGAAAGGTGCCATCTCAAAACAAAACAACGTCAAATTATAGCATTCTTTTAATTGCGTGAGATTGTACGTGTAATAAGTGTCTCTCTCCCTCTCTCTCTCTCTCTCTGTTGCTCAGTGTGTGCGCGTGTATGTGCATCCGCAGATACACGTCACGTGTGTGTCAACAAAAGTATATTGGAGGAGGCTGTATACAATATACCATAGCACAATAGCCTATCTACAAAAGAAGAAAAAATAAACCATACGCAATGTAACATCGAGCCAACGATGATTGTCGGCCAAATATTGGTCGCCATATAAACTTAAAAGACTAAAAACGTAGAATCGTTCGGTGCAATTCGAAAGCAGTGGGAATTTCAAATTGAAAGAGATGATAGCGATGCAGCGAAACGTCGCCGAGGGCCTACGAGACTCGGTCGTTACATTTATGTAGATCTCTGTTAAAACCTGCGAAAAATTTATATTGACAAATTAGTGTCGCTCAACCCTCGGCGACATTACGCTCTTATTTTCCTTTTGTCGATACTCAAGAGGTACGGTGTCCTTTGAAAAATCAGGATAACCGAACGATTGGCCAGATGGCTAGATAAACGGGGGAGAAAAAAACAAAAGAAAAAACAAGGAAGAACACATCCAAATGGAAAAAAAGAAAAAACGGAAAACCTTATCATGTTGAACAACATTTCTTTAAAACAATCATAATCATTATCATAGATTTTTAATCGGATACATTCAACGAGACTCGAAGATTACTTTCCGAAGGATTTGTACTGGCCTGAACGACGGTGGTATCGCCATTACGCGTGACTCCGTTATATATTATTACACAAAGTAGTCAGAGAAGAGATAAAATAATAAGAACAAAAAAAGGCAGAACAAATAGAAAAATGTAAACGCAGTGAAGAAGAAGAGGAAGAAGAAGAAGAGAAGAGAAAAGAAAAAGAAATGGAAAAAAAAGTCATAGCTCATAGGCCTTTGTACTATATACTGAGAACATTCTGTATCGTTAATGGTCGTACAATAATAATAGTTTCTCCCGCATTCGCGCAACGTCTTGATTATCGTTAAATAAGTGCGATTTGTCCTGGAAATAATCTTCGAAGTTTCGCGCTCGACGTAGGTCGCGAAGCAACGATCAACTAATAACAGTTAATGTAATAATAGCGTAATTACAGTATAACAATATAATGATAAATGTATAATCGTAATAGCGTCTCTCGACGGATGGGAGGGGCAGGAAAACGAACGAACAGAGGGTGGATGGTGGAAATCGAAAAGGGGAAAAGAAAGAAAGAAAGAAAGAAAGGAACAAAATGAAAGAAAAGAAATAGAGGGATGAGAATGTGCGCATTCGCGCCCCGACAAAGGAGCAAAAAGAAAAAGAACTCAAACACGATATAAATGCAACGAACAAACCACATTACATCCTACATATGTATAATATATATAAATATATATATATATATATATATATTCGTACGCTTACTATGTATACGATACTCTCCGTGTCTCTATCGCCTATATTATATGTGCCTGTTACGCTCAAGACACAAAAAGATAGAATGCAAGAGAAAAATAAAGAGAAACGTTACAATCGAATAAATCAACAATACGCACAATCTATATAGTTACGTATAGCCAACATGCGAAAAAGAAAAAAAAAATCAATTGCACACTGAATACCGAGATACTCGAGAGTGCAAGATGAATAAGTAGGGATAATAGCAAAGGATGAAATTATATTAATTAAAAACACAATAGTCTCGATAAGATACGAGAAGCGAAGAGCAAACGAGCGATGAGATCGGGAGCTCAATGGAGAATTCAAGTGGTGTCCGTTCGCTCGATCGCTCGATCGCTCGATCGCTCGATCGTTCGCTGCGACCAAAAATCTAAAAGCTTAAGGACTACGACGACGTCGTCTTCGGCGTTGCAGATGCCGACGGCAATTAAAACTTAAATAAAAATTAATTTTTGGCTAAGACTTAACGGTGTCTCGCAATAACGAAGACTGCCTTCTATTCTTTTCTACCCGATGTCCCATGCGTGTATGCACACATGCGTATATAGATCCAGATAAAAAGAACGGAGCGGTGTAGAAAATAAAAAGAAAAAATTAAAAAAAAAATGAAAAAACGGATAAAGGAACATCGAAAGGTGTCCTCGTAATTTCAAGTTTTCTTTCTCTCTCTCTCTCTCTCTCTCTCTCGCATACACACACAAAATATGATTAAAAAACAATGTATAGGCGTACATGATGTAACGGTGTAACGGTGTAACGGTGTAACGGAGAGGGCAAAATTAAAATTCATAACAAACAGATATATCTATGAAAATGATTACGGGTGCGCGCGATCGCGAAACCGAAACTTTCCAGGTACGTTTTGCAGAAGAATGCAGAAAGAAGTGTTTCCTTATTTATTTACACATCTCTTACACACGCACGCACTTTCTCTCTCTCGAATGTACCGAACGTGGACAGTTCCGTTTTCTCGATCCCGCCTAAGCTACGCAACGTGAATAGGTGAAAATAAGAAAGTAAAGATGAAAAGATGAAAAGATGAAAAGGGCAAAATAGAGTTGCAAGGATCGAAAGAGTAAAAATTCTAATGAAGACGGTTAGTAGTAAGTGGTAGTTACCTTTCCCTCGGTTTCACGTATGCGATTAATCTGAAGGAAGGATGCAGTAAGAAAGTGGTGGTCTTCTTGTGTTTGTTAAGGGTGGATTAGTAGTCGTTGGCGACGCACACCGGAACTTATATATTCCTAAAGCGTCTTTCCTCTCCCGCGTTCTACTAATCAGGCATAAAGTGGACGCGTCAAGAAAAAAAAAAACGCCATCATTTTCACCAAATCTCTTCCGTTGCGCATGCGCAGGAGATACTCGAAAATACAGGCACTTTCTTTGCCCATGCGCCAACTTTCGAAAAAATCGAAACGATGTACCACTTACCAATTGTTACATTAATTCGCATTATGCATACATCCCTATGCAATTTGTTGTATTAATTGGCGCGCGAATGCAGTCGCTGTCTCTTAACTCCCTTTCTCCGTATGCAGTCATCTTCTGAGATCAGTTACAGAGATCCATCTCTAGGGGGCTCTCTTCTAGTATTGACAATTACCATTGTGAAGAAGTGCCGACCCTTTGTGCATGGGGAACTGATGTCAGACGACGACGACGACGACGACGACCTGATGCGAGCGTCCCGACGGATGGAGCAGACAGGAGATGCGTCGCCGCATTCGCAGCCAAAACACGCACACACGCACACACGCACACACGCACACACACATGCGCAAAAGCTAACAAGAATTCCTCGTAAGTTACAATCTATTGAACACCGTTCTTTTTATTATCGATAGTCGTAATCAAACAATCAGTGCATATAAAATATACTAAGTTCTACCCAGCGTCAGAAAAGACTCTCGTCTAAAAAATTCCCTATGAAATTTTTCTTATTTTCTTTCACTTAATCTTTTGTCTCACTTATTTGGCACTAGAATGCGCGCTCGGGAACAATCGACCCTGGGCCGATTTGCGCAAGCGCAATTTAAATACGTCCCGATTGCACAACGTCATAACAATTTTTATACCATTTCTTTCATTAATTTTTTTTTTCATCTCCCACTCTCGAACCTTTCTCTATACAGCCATTTTATACTGTTAACACTTAGCCGTCTTCAGTGGAACGCGCACTCATCGTATTCTCGCAATTTTTCAATCGCCTGCCTTATGCTTTTTAACTCTTTATTATTATAGTTCTTTTTTAAATTTCTTTTTAATAACAATTTTCATTTTATCATTTTTTTTCTCTTGCTTTCACTCTTCTCCTCTGCGTTAAAAAGGCACCGAACCAGGGGATTACTTAGTCAGCTACGTTTAGATCCCATCATCGAAATATGTAATTTTTCTCTTTAACTCGTATAAAATTAAAAGTCAACTTTCTCGTTTTCTGACGCGTTCATATTTAAAAACTGCAACGACGTTATAGATAATATTACCAACTAGCACTAAAATATATTCGATATAACTTTTGTTTATATATATATATATGTGTGTGTGTCTGTATAATAATAATAATAATAATAATAATAGTAATCATCGTAATAATAATATAATATATAATATGTATATGTACTTCTGTGATGCGCACGTTGTACGTACGCGTCGTTTTACTCATATAACGTGTATCACGTTGTATGTGTGGTCTGTGAGCACGTGTGTCTGTGTCTCTGCGTGGACCAGTAAAAGTTGAGTGATAATAAACTACACTTTTTTTATTCTTCTTAGTATATGCACGTGTATATGCATATACATACATGTTTATCTTTAAAACGTGTATTGCACTGCAGTTGTCTGGTACGCAATTTCTGTGTTTCTGTGTTTCTTTGTTTATCTGTAGGTATTTGTGTTGTGTGTGTGTGTGTGTTTGTGTGTGTATTTATTTATATATATATTAAAATCTATCCAATAGTACAGTCTGCTTTTTAAGCCTCGTAATTTACCTCTCTCGGCGACCAAAGCCATTGCACGAAGCGTCATAGCCGATTGAACTTAATATCGTTATTGACTGTGTTTCCCTTTTTCAAAAGGAAAAAAGAAGAATTGCTGGCCATGACGCTCGGCAATAGATCGCCCGTCATAAATATATCTATAAATTTCTCCGTAGTAAACACATAAATTAATATAATATGTTCAACATGCTTTTTTGTTATTTTTTGTTCCTCATCCCGTTCACCCCGTGCTTTCTCTTTCGCGCTTCGTTTTCCTTTTTACACGTATTATACGTACGCAGACTGATTCAGGACTAACTCGCCATCTGAACTTAACGCGTCCATTTTATTGCCGTTAGTCCCAAATAAGTTTGATAATACACACATCGCCCCTGCAGTCACTTTACTTCCATTTTATCCGTTAGCTCTCACCCCCTCCCCCCGCCCCTTTAACCTTGTCAGATTTTCGACGTTAATTATTTTTCTCAAATTTCCTCGGATCGTGTAAAGCGTGCTTTTTTCGATCACTCGAAACTTCATTTTCCTTCACCTTTCACCTTTCATCTTCCACCCCTCCCTCCCTCCCTCCTGCCTGCCTGCCTTTCGTCCACTGCACTTTTTCCCACCTCGCGCACGGTTGAGCTCATAAATGGTAACGTTGATAACGGTAACGTCCCGAGCAATATCGCTTGCACGATATCTCGACAAAATTCATCTCTCTCGGAGTACGTCGAAAAACCATCCCCTTGACTATCTAACGATCGACATCACTCAGCCAGGGTGATAAGTTTCAATGCAGTTGCACGCCTACTTTTCGATTCTTTGAAAAAGAAAAGGAAGAAGAAAAGGTCTCGAAAGCGTACGAAACATTTTGTTCCATTTTTTCCATTTTTTTTTTCCGTTCTCGTTTTTGTAGAATAATGGACGTAGAGGCATGCGCCATCTTATAAGATCGTGTCCGAATTATCATCCGTTGCTTTATTAACCCTTTCCTATTTTCTCGCATCATTTCTTAATCGACTCTCTCGCCCCCTTGTACCGTACAAGTATTTATTCCACGCCACGTCACGTCGTTCTTAACGAAAATTCACGAAACCCTCGAAAATGTTAGTCTTAGCCTCTCAATGATTATCAAATGATTTTTTTTTGTTTATTTGCTTAGTTGGTTGTTTCATTCATGTTTTATATATATATATATATATCTCTCTTTCATTGATTATCGATAAGCTGTCTAGCCGCTGCCACCTTCACGCATTTCGTATATTCATACCACTACAGTATAATTTCTATACACATCTATATTTATCGTTATGTATAGATTTACTTTTCTATTTCTATTTCTATGTATAGTTGCCTCGCTTCTACTATTGTTTCATTCATTATGATTGCGCATTTGAAAGACTCGAGAACGGATCGCGGACCGTGACTTTCAATTCGTATCCTTGCTTTTCTTATTCTCTCGGACGCTAGGGACGCTAGGGACGCTAAGGACGCTATCCCTCACTAACCTTCCATTTTCTCGCCATCCCTCGATATACTCGCGGTGTCTTGCTGCCAACAATTACTGCCTTCGATGCTACCAACTCAATTGAGCAACTCAGCAAAAGATTTCATGATCTGATCGGTCGATGAATAACTCTGTTATATATCAATATAGTATCAATCAAGTATATAGATACGTGCATGTGCATGTATATCTGCATATATACACCTATGATGATGATGCCAGGCTAAACGAGATTGCCAGATTCACTTATTCTCCAAAACAAGCGAGGAACACACGATATTGCCAAAAGATTATTCTACAAGAAATAAGGAATTTCCAGAGGCTGCAGACGTATCGCCGAAAGAAGAGGAGTGCAAAAAATAATCTGCAGGAGATACTTGAGTCTGACAAAGAAGAAGATCGCGGCAGAAGTAGAATATCGTTATTTCGTCCTGAAAGGAGAAAAGTAAATGCGCGTTACATGCTCGTTTCGCTGTTTCCATGCATCGTGAACTCTAACTTTAACAAACCACGTTATCTGGATCAGGAAGCCATGGTTCATTCTTTCGGCCGGCTTACTGGCTGCGCACTTACATACATATATGCAAACACACGCGCGCGCGTAAAATATAATAGTTTAGTAATAGCCTCTACTCGTCCACTACGTTATCTATGCCCAGCTAGTACAAAAAAAAAACAAGAAAAAAAAGAGAAAAACACTTGTATAGAGTACACTCTCGCAATCTCTCGGTTTCTCGTTCTAAACTAAACTCTCTGCCACTTTGACGCTTTGACGCTTTGACGCTTTGACGCTTTGACGCATGGGACCTCGTCGCGCGTCCTCCCGTGTGGCCCGTCAGAGAAGCAGATCCCCGAGAGGACGTAACGGAGGATTATTGTACACATTACGCTATGCATATATTATACGTCAGACGCGAGGCGATAATAAAGTGCAAAATAGTATACTACGGTCGTAGGGTGCTGTCTCGCAACTAAGCCTATACCGTTGCCGGCTTTGAGCTACCGCGGCCGCCATATTGACTCTCGACAGTAGCCATTAATTATTAATTAGATATATGTATGGAGAGAGAGTCAACGTCGCGCAACGGAAGCACCTGTGCACGGCTCGGCGGTTAAGTTACTACTAAGGTGCCATCAGTCTATCCAATGTCAGTACTATCTTGTATTTGGTGTCGTTAACCGTCCCACTGCAGTCTTACATAGAATTGCATCCCGTTTCGCTTTCGATCAATTCTTTTCTTCTTTTAAAGGAAGAAAGGTGCAGCATCATGTGGAAGATACCATATCTTTTTCCTTCTTTCCATCTATATAGTGTGTACCATCGTCCCTCGCGAATACGCGCATGCGCTATACATTCAGATTTAACTGTCTTTTACTTCATTTGGCTCTCATACGTGCATGATTTATTTTTTACCTGGGATCTCTCTCTCTCTCTCTCTCGTCAGAGTAGCCGTTAGGCTCCTTACGATAGGTTAAACAGAACAAGAGAAGAGAGAACCCAAGAGAAAGGCGAACTTCATGTATAGCGCACAGCGATTCTTATCAATCTGCCCTTAGTCCTTGCACTCGTACCAACGCGTCCCCCTCCCCCCATACCCTCCAAAATATTCTACGCTCTCGCACCCCCTGTCAATTAACTTTCAACGACTCAACGGCTCAACAGCTTAACAACTTAACAACATGGCGAACGGTTGTCGTATTGCATTTACTCAGTCTACGTGGTTCCCTTATATCGTATTTATGTATGTATGTTATACACCTATGTATGTTTGATTTCTTAGTTATTTTTTACCTCAGCTTTAATTAATTTATTTTTATTCCTCTCTCTTCTTTCTATTATATTGGGTTTTATATCATTCTCATCCTCTTTTTATTTTTTATTTTCTACTTCTTCTGCTGTCCGTTTTTTGCAGCTTTTTCCTACTTATCCCTTTTCGCGTTTTTCATTTCTTCTTCCTCCCGTGGCAGGTATTATGGTAAATATATCTGTGTTACATTTACAAGTTATAACCCAGTATCAGCTCGATTAAACTATATTGTAAACCATACAACGACTCGTGATTGGCTCCTATAAATTCTTTGTTTGCCAATAATTCTCTCCCTTTCTTGTATATGTATAATGTGTATACAGAATCCGCGGCTCCCGTGCGAATACTTTGTTATCCCGTACTTATCGTTTATCCGTTCTTTTCTTTTAGCCAACCTTCGCGTCCTTTGTGAATGTTTTTTTTTTTCCTCGGGAAATGCACGTCGGAAGCACTCGCGGTAAAGCTCGTTCGTTTTTGTTTGTTTATTTGTAAACTTAATGCCCGTTGCGTATATATATTGATTTATATACTTATTTATCGTTAGTCATTTTGGATGAGTGGCAGTGGAGGGTGAAGTAAGATGTTAAACTCTTAAGAAAGACCGGGATTTTAGAGTTGTTTATCTTGGCGGAGGTCTCCCCACCCTCTTGCATGCAGCAAAAATTATTATTCCGGCACGAACGCGCGAGATAACAAAGAGAAGAAAAGAAATATTTTCGAAAGTCCAACATTAGAAAGAAAAGGAAAATAAGTTTGCAAAGTTGGCCCTACGTAAGCTGTACAAGTTTCATTTATAATCGATTGATAGTGGCCACGAAATGCTCGCATTCCGATATCCAATTGTCTCTATTATTGTTTGCCTTCCTTCTCCTTTTCTTCTCTCGTTCTTCAATCTCGATGTTATTTATCCATGTGATTTTAGCGATTTTGTTTTACTTGTTTTGTTTAATCTTAGACGCAGTCGAACTGGTCCTTTTGCACGAACGCTCGTCAGGTACGCGTACATGGCAAACATATAACGTGTAACGTACCTACGACATCTAACTAAAAACCTAATCCCCAAACTAGCACTACTCCGACCTACCGACTACATCCCCTCAGATAACTTTCTACACTTTCTACACTTTCTACCCTTTCTGCCCGCCCACCCACCTACGTGTCTAACCAACTTAATTACACCACCTCTGTCTCTCTAGCTACCTATTTACCTAATCTCTTAGCCTATCCTACCTACTTATGTACCTATCTATTTATCTAGATACCTACCTACCAACCAAATTATCTAGTTATCTACCTATCTGTCGTCTTCTCATCATCTGTCTCTCTGTAACGTTTATTATCCTTTTCCCCGTACTTTCTCATGTATTTTTTACATTTCTTTATACTTTTGCATAATTTCGCATTTCACGCTTTCTCTTCTTTCTCCCTTCTCTTCCGTCTTCCTCCCTTCTTCTCTGCTGAACAAGGAAAATCGCAACAGTACGTCCAGTTCTCCAATTCCTTAAGAGAAGCCCATTAAACTAAATGTCACACTTTTCCTACTTCTTGAACGTAAAGCTTTGTCCATACCATAATTCATATACTCAATTCTCATTGTTTCAAATCTCTTGCGAATGAGATTGACCTCGCTTTGTCTTGGACATAGCACGACGACCCTGACATCTTTGTTTTTCTCATTAATTAGCCCTGTACATCCGATATGTGTAATTGGTGGTATCAGATAATAAAATAACCCCTTGAATCGTATGGCATCGCGTTACGTCGTTATTATACACGTGGCAATTCGATTAAAAACTGAAGGAATTCGCAGACAACATCGAAGAAGAAGAAGAAGAAGAAACTATTTAGGTAGGAAGGTACTACACACAAGAGGCAGTGAGGTTGGAGAGGACAATAACGATTGGCTAAACTATTTGTGTAAAGTGGAGAGGCATCGGTGTGCATCAAGTAAATGGGGTGGACTGGGAGTGTACTGGGTACTGGGGGTGAGCCAGAAGACTAGGCACAAAGTACAAGTAGAAGAAGTCGTAAAAAGGAAACACAAGAAGATGAAGATAAAAAAGGAGGTCAGCATACGAATGTATATGCTCATATGCTCATATGCTCATATGGTCCAGTAGCGGTCTACCGCTGCTGACCCATGCTCGAGCTGCTCAGATTCATGTGCGGCTTTAAACTGTGAATGATCTTAACGTGAGCGACCATATTGTCCTTCCGCGTGAACTCTTTGAAGCACACGGGACACGGATAGTACTTGACGTTGGGCTTGTGCGAGGTGACGTAGTGCCTACAGAAATTGCTGATGTGTGTGTAAGTCCTGTGGCACACGGTGCACCTATAGACGTCGCCCTCCTTAACGCAAAAGTCGCGCACCGAACCCTCGGACCTCTCGTTTTCGACCTTGAACGAGCTCTCGAAATCGCTCTGACTGATTTCCGACTCGGCGACCATGTTAAATATGGCACTGCTCAGACGGTCTTTGGACATTTTTTGTTCGGACTCCGGGTCGGAATGCTGATGTTCCTGCTGTTGTTGCTGCTGTTTCTGCTGCTGCTGCTGCTGCTGCTGCTGTTGGGACAGAGATGCTTCGTTGATTCCGGCTTTGCCGCCTTGTTGCAGCGTCGAGGCGCTGTACTCCTTGCGGAAGCAACGCTCGAAGTTTATGCGAATTTGCGTGGGCGAGTGTGACTCGTCGTTGCTCGCGTCTTCGGTGTCTGAAAAAGGAGAGACAACTCGTACCTTTAAAATTCCATTAAGAGTCTAAAACTAGGCGATAGTCGGTACGTCGCGTGGTTGGAAGGATACAGCGGTGTGCACGCGTATTTGCACGCGAATACTTCGAGGCAGGTGCGCACCAATTGCATGTGATAGATACGACAATAATTTCGAGGCAGAGACAGAAAAAAAAAGAAAACACGTATACGTACACGCATCGCGTATCTCTCGTACCACACGCGATTAGAGCTAATTAAAGATATACGACGTAACGTGCGTTAATCACGCTAATCGTTAATGTATTGCAATTAATATATTAAATTATTGTAATATATATAAGTATATTACTTGAATTGTGGGGGGAAGCAAGAGGAAGGGTAGAGCCAGCAAAAAGTTACCGTACTTTTTAACTATGTGACAAGTGTTTTACGTGTCGATATATCAAACTCCATAGTGTATATTCTTATATACTCTCGACCGATATATATATACACATCGCTCTCTTTCTCTCTTTCTCTCTTTCTCTCTTCCTCACGCACACACACAACCATACACTTTCTATCTCTTTCTCTCTCGACCTTGCAGAACACTAGCCCAATTTAATTTGACTCTTCTATATCACATTAATCGAAATTATCGTAATGACAACAGTACGTCTTTCATATCTCTTTCTTTTCATTTCTTCCTTTCTTTTTTCAATGCAAAGTGCGTGTCTATACGTGTAACGCAGTGCGTGTACGTCTAAACACGCACGAGATATAGTTGTAACTTGCACGCATACGCGATGTAGCCACCCACCCACCCACCCACCCACCTATACACATACACACATATACACACGCACCATCTTTCTACAAATAAACAACATCAGAAAATTCTTTTTATCTCTCTCTCTCTCTCTCTCTCTCTCTCTCTCTCTCTCTCGTTCAGACTCGCTCAAGCTCGGTTATATGTAAAAGGCGTAAAAGTTTTTGCGGTCTTTCTTTCACTCTCTCTCGCATTCTCACTGTCCCTCCTACTCCCTCGCCCTCATTTTCTCTCTCTCTTTCTCTCTCTCTCTCTCTCTCTCTGTCCCATCGCTAAAGAAAACGGCCCATCGAGATCGACGATGCTCGAGAAAAAGATTGTTATAAATATGTATATATATATATATATATATTTCTTAGACATTAACACATGAACAATGTATATACATAGATATCGATCGATAGTCTGACAGATTGATTGATATATAAAGATATCTGCTTATAAGAAAAACGGTTTTAAACGGCTGGCTTCCCTAGTCCTTCGCTTCCCCGCGCAAAGGTATCGTGAAATTCAAAGGTGACTCAAATTCTCAACTCACCTGCGCAAGAGAAAAAGTAACGTGTCACACTTGAACGGACCGAACGAATTCTTCGATCTTCGATCACTTTCATTTTTATCATTATCAGATTATGCATCTGTATCTGCGTACTAATGAGTATATCACTCTTTGGCATTTCGAGATTGCGCTTATTTGTCTTTCCATATTATTCTCTCTGTCTCTCTCTCTCTCTCTCTCTCTCTCTCTCTCTCTCTCTCTCTCTCTCTCTCTCTCTCTCTCTCTCTCTCGCTCTCTCATTCAGACTTGTTCCAATTCGGTAATCTCAATTATATGCAAAAACGAACAAGCTCTTCTCTCTCTACTAATAAATACCACTACGTATCTATCTATCTATCTGTCTATCTCTCTCTCTCTCACTCTTTCTCTCTTTTTCTCTCTCTCTCTCTCTCTCTCTCTCTGCCTACCGCCATCTCTATCGACTCTTTCTCCTCTACATGTTTCTTTTGTTTCTTAAAAAAAGAAAAAAAAAAAGAAAAAAAGAAAAGAAAGAACAATAAAACTATTCCAGTCTCTCTTTCGCGCTCTGTAGGTGTATTTCAAATATCTTTGTTAGTTTTTTAACGTTAATCCTTTTCTCATGTCTGCCGTATACTTTGGTCGTTTGCGTTGCAATCCCGATTATACTTGTGCATCATCGTGTCTTTGTTCCGGTATTCCAATGGTTTCTCTTTCGCTTTTGCTGTTTCACATATTCTTTGCACCTCTTGCGTGCATCCGTGTTTTACGTCTCAAATGTTATTGTCATCATTGTCAAAGAACAACGCAAGAAAGAATGAAAGTTGGAGAACGAGGCGTCGGCATCCACGTTCCAAAGCCCATTTTTTAGCCCATCACTTCTCTCATTCCTTTTCGGTATTTTCTCTTTCCTTCTTTGTTTCCTTCCTTTCTTCGATTATTCCTCCAGTTCTTTACCAGTTTTCCTTTCTGTCTTTAAGTCCACCTTCCTCGCACGAATCGCCATCTACGTGGCTTCTCTTTCTCGCTTACATTAGCTCTTTCGCTCTCTCGCTCTCTCGCTTTCTTTCTCTCGCTTAGCAGAAAAAAATTATGAACGAACGATAGAACGATAGAACGAACGAACGGAAATAAACCAGCGTTTAAAAAATAAGCACCGCTAGCTGGCTCCACCCCCTCCTTTACCAATAGCCAATGGCAGCAAGGGTGCACACGTATGCACACGTGTGTGCACCTCGTACGTGCGGGGGGTAGACGGAAGGGGGAGAGAAAATTCGATCTGGGTTAAAGGTCACGGGGTTATATAACAGGACGTAACATAGAGAAAAACGGTTCAACTTGGAAATATGGAAAACTAGAAGAAAGCAAGAAAAAGAAAATCGAATGAAAATAGAAGAAAAGTTCGGAACACAACAACGAGAATGACAACAGCAAGTCGAAGAAACGGGGGAGTCGATTATCGGAAATTACAGGAGAAGGGAAAAGACGTATGGTACGTGGGCGATTGGTTGAGAATGGATAATAAGGCGAAGGTCGTAGGTCACAAAAGTCTCTTTCGCACTGGAACTCGCGCACTCGACTCAGCACGCACGCACGCACGCACGCACGCACGCACGAACAGACCGCGGTACTTTTGGCGTTGCTCGAAGAAGACCAACGCGTGCACGTCTTCACGGGCAGTGCGTAGTACAGTGGGGAACAAAAATGGTCCTCCAAAATACTATTGTAAATTAATGCTGTTACATTATAAACAGGAAGGCCATTAATGCTCGCTAGTGTACGCACAATGTTTAATGAGAATAGCAGTAAAAGTGGTAAAACGCTGCACATTGGCCGGTTGCAACGATTCTCTCGTCTGTCATATTTTTTCCCTACAATTTCGTAAACGTGACCTTTCATTTTGGCGTCGCTTTCAAGGCTACGACACTCGCCAAGGATTGTCGAGTAGGGAAGGTGGGACGGGGCAGGGTAGAAGATTTTTAAAATCAGTTGACTCGATACCGTTAAATACTGGATGCTCGACCATTTCATTTTACTTCTTTCTCCGTTACGCTCCTCGCCACGAGGATGACGTTCTCGTCGAGTCAGGAAGGAATTTCTCAGGGTTGCGATGGCAATAAAAATGCAAAAGGCGGTCACAATATTTGTTCTTATTCTTTCACTCTTCATCTCTTTCTCTCTCTCTTTTACACACACATTCACCCATTCAAATACACACACACACACACACACACACACACACACACACGCCCTTCATATGTGCTCTTTACATTAATCCTTTGTCAAGGGAGACTGTGTGACTTGTTCGGAAAATGAATTTGTTTCATTTTTCGTTGACAAACGTATCCAAGAGAGACAAGAGAAATATAAACTTCATCCATCCCCTAAGAGATGCGCGCAAAGAATAAGAAACAAAATACGTGATCGCCAGAGAAGAAAAAAGAAAACAGTACACAGGCATGGCAACTGCCAAGTCGGAGGGGTCGAATAGTGTTGCTGTACTAAAGGGAAACGTAAAGACACTTTGGTATTCGTCCTCGTGCACATGTGCTCTGGCCTAGATTGATTAAGAGTGACCAATTATCAGGGTTCAGGGACAAAATTGGTAAGAGAGTAGCAGGGCCATGCAACAGAGATATACTTTTTTTTTCTTATCGTGACATTAGTTTTTCCCGGGAAAGAGCCGCGACAAGGATATCGCGCTGTCGGCGTCAATTGCGAGGAAACTCTCTCCTCGCAAAGTCGCCAGTCAGAGAAAAGTCTCGCACGGGAATTACCACGTGGTACAGCAGAGCACGCTTCAATCTTCAACAATATTATTGACAAAAAAATGGAAAGTTTTCAACAGGAAAAACGTCCCAAACGATCTCTTATACGAAGATCGCAATAGGATGAATTTTCCAATGACGCACTTCCGCTACACTTACTCGTCTATGCGTGCTTGTTCCTCTTTTTTGCCTTTGCTTCCCCCCCCCCCCCCCTCCATCAGTGCTTCTCTTTCTCTTAGCGAATATAACAACGAGCACGAAGATGAAAAAAAAAAATGAAAAAGGAAAAATTATCCAGTCGCGACGTAGCTAATGACATTTATCGTGATTCTAATGACCCCGTAAACTCTGCTCTACTACTAATTAAAAGTAGTCGAATGACGAAGCAGTTTGTAAGAGAAAAGATTACATGTTACCCTTTTGATGTATTTTACTAAAACCGTATTCCGTTGCCAAAGAGGATCAAGCACTTGATAGATTCAGACACACGAAGGACAATTAATGATGAGTTGTTTCCTTCCGTAATGCCGCAGCTACTCGCTAGCGTTTCTTTAAATTGTCCTTACGATAGTCGAAGTCAGACATCGCATTGGCTGGGCTGTGGTCAGGGTACAAGGGTAGGGGGCTGGAGTGGAGTGGAGTGGAAGGGGCTGGGGGGGGGGGGGGGGTAACGATACAGCAATAAACGGAGTAACAAGGTGTCAATGAGGTTACTGGTTATATCTGTCGCTATGTCACTCGGGATAGTTCACATAATATAAGGTTAAGATTAAAGATTAGTTTGAGTGGCATTGTCTTACCTTGTTTGAAACCCTCGCTTTCCTGCCTACTGGGAGGCCGCGTGAACGTCTCGTCCGAGGCTGAAACCGATCGGAATACATTAGCGATTATTTGAGATCCCCGCAGCGATCGTAAATGCCTGTGCTTCGGACCGTTTGTACTTAGTGAGTTAAGAGCGACAAGACTGACAGCCTAAGACTGTATTTTGAAGGTGAAGACATCGAAGGTATCAGCCAGATAACAAAAAAAAAAGAAAGAAAGGGGAGTGAGAAAGAGACGCAGAGAGGCAAAGATAAAAGGGAAGAAAGACACGAGGGGAGTTAGCGTGTCCAAAGTGTTGACTATACGAATGATAAGATTAAAAAGGTCGATAACATTTGTCAAAACTCAATAAAAACGGGACTCACCCTGCGCGGAGGTACTAGGCGTTGGTTCAGGTTCCCGCTTGACTCTAGTCGTGCCGGCCTCTAGAATGTCCGTCCCGTTTTCCGTAGGTTCGTCCTTCCTCGAGATCGACCCCGAGACACCGGCGCTGTTACCACCATTCGAGCCGCCATTATTATTGTTGTTAGTTCCACTACCGTTCGCTCCCGAACTCGTCCCCGCATTACTGTTGGCGCCACTCTCGCTTTGAAAGTCCAGACCCATCTTCATCTCCATCATCTCCGGCGAGCCTTGGACAAGATCAGCACTCGAGCCTTGGAGATCCTGAGTCGAACTGTCGCCAAGCGGCGTGTCCGAGGAGCCACTCAGCTTCCTCGGCCTGCCACGCTTCCTCTTCGGCGCTGTCAATGCCGAGCCGAGTAGCGGATGACTCGACATATGGTGAAACCTCTTTTGCGATACGTGCTGAGGCCCGATTTGGTTTATTCTATGAAGGTTTGGCGGCGGTGGAGGTACTATGTTTTGATTCCCGAGCAGGGAAGACGTGATGCTCGGCAGGTCACACTTATCTTCGTTCACCTCGGTCAGGCCCTTGATCCTTAGGGATTCAGCGACCCGCAGGAATGCGGTCAGCCTGTCCTGATCGACGCTGACCTCACCGCGATACATGAAATCCAGAAGACTGCGCATGTCCACGTACGGGACGTCCTTGAGAATGACTATGGGATGCTTGTCAGGATGCCCGACGAAAAGGGCCTGCAAATAAATTTCAAAGAGACAGAATTAAAAAATATGCCAACAACAATTCTTCTTGGTATTTTCCATTGCACGAATAGTATTACTTTACGAAAGTCTCTTACCTGAAAGTAGGGACTGCACGCTGAGAGCACCATTTTGTGTGCCCTGAGCAATTGCCCCTCAACGGCCAGGGTTACGTCAACGAAGGACTCATCGTGGAGCAGCTGATCGAATACGGAGAGCAGATTACTCTGATGGTTATTCCAGCGCAGGCAAAACCTCTGCGACGCCATCGCTTCGCTTCTCAGATCCGCCAGGTTCCCGTTAATATCCGCTAACATCAGACCTAATCTTAATCTTGGTGGTTACTTTCTCGCTTATCCGCGCGCTATCCTCGACGAAGACGTCTTCAGTTAGCGCTCTCGTGTTCGCGCTCGTACTCGTACTCTCTTCTTCATCGGCTGGTATCACGTCCTTCTTTCTTGTGACCTAAGATCAGGATGAAAGCAAAGTAACGATAGATTAGCCACCGATAATTAAAAAATCCCAGTAAGTTGATACTTTGACGGAATGACAAAAGAGAAGAAACAAAAAATAGTAAAAAGAAAATAAAAGAAATAACGCCATAACTTATGTCAACCCACGGAGAAGATTAACAAAGTGGAACGACCGAATCCTCATCCAAGGGGCCTGGACCAGTCCAAACTAACCAAACGAACGAGGCGAACGAGGCGAACGAGGCGAACGAGGCGAACGATTCATCTCCCTATATCTGGCTCTGTATCTCGCACGAAGAAGTATAGAGCACAACGACGCCGGTGGTGACTCCATTCGCGCGTCATGGAGTCTATCGAGAATTTAACATTTTGTTGCGTAAACCAGGACTTTCAACACCCTGCGCGAGTGCGTCGCACAGGAACGTAGATAAACACGTCTGTGTGTAGCTTAGTGGATGGAGGTAAGTACTGTAGGCTAGTAGGCGCGTGAGAGCGAGAAATAGGGAGAAGATGAAGAGGAAGAGGAAGAGAAAGAAGAGGAAGAAGAAGAAGAAGAAGAAGAAGAAGAAGAAAAAGAAGGAGGAAAAGAAGGAAGGAAAGATGCAGGAGGAACGCGAGGGAAGACGTATACGTGGGTGTGCGACCCTGGACGTAGGCAGCAACCGCCTAGCGTAGATTCGAGTTGTTCGGTTCATGCCTTTTACATAATTCTCCTCTCACCCTGCAAGGCCCGCTACGCTCGACCCTCCAACACAATCACGGTCGAGCGTGTGCGTCTCACTTGTCCGAACACACATGCGTGTGAGAGTCGCGCGAGGCTCACCGTTATCCGCGCTCCATAAGTCCCAGCCAGGAAATAAAAAGAGAAAAAAGAGAAAAAGAGAAAAAAGAGAAAGAAAGGAGGGGGGAGAGCAGAAGGGCACTTGGGCTAACGACAATCCGATGCCTTAACTGTGCACTGCACCTTTTGCTTTGCCGCTATTATTCCGGTCAGCTGATTCTTCTCATCTGGCCAAAAATATGAACGTTTGCTCGGGGTAATTTAGGTATAATCAACGCTAAAAATTAATCAGAACAGGTTGTTGCGAGCACAAGTTGAAAATGTGTTTGTTCATCCTCTCGCCGGTCTACTTCGGTAGAGATCTACTGTGGCTGTCCCCAGGGAGTCCAGGTAAGACGGCGGTGGAATAGAACATGTGAGAGAGAGAGAGAGGGAGGGAGACAGACAATAACAGAAAGGTCAGCTTGGCCAAGAGAATCAATAGCATTTTCCACGCGTTACAATCGATCGCCACCGAGACGATGCTTCCGGTGACAAATAAATGCGACAGAGAAGCAGCGTAAAAGCCAGAAACGCCAGGAGATTTTCACCGTGGAGGAACGACCTTGCACGACCTTGTTATCCAGCGAAGGATACGGCACTGGCCGGAAAGGAGCTTACGTATTCCGGATTTTCGCTACGCACGCGTACATCAATCCGAAGCTCCCTCCCACCGTGACACTCCTACCACACACACACACACACATGCACTCCTGGGAGGGAATGACACGTAGACAGGGAATCCTTATCTACCCTTATCTGCAGGATTGGCTCCTCCCGTAGCATTTTCATCCTCAAAGCAATCTGTATGCACGAGTGCTTGCCAATGGGTGCTGTAACGCACTGAACATGTGTCCACACACGAAGCGCTGCATTTTGCGGCCAGGTTGAAGTCCAGCTATAGTCGTGCAGTCAGCGCTGCCTGTACCGTTAGGATGCGGAGTCAGAAGAGTGGAGAGAAAGAAAGGAAGTGAATCAAAGGGAGAAGAACCGTACGGGTTCAGTCTCGGAATTATTATCGAGTGAGCTAACTCGAGTAACAGTGTGGGATATCCATGGTGGCATGGGGAAATACTGGAACGGAGGAATGGAGGAATGGAGGAACGAAGTAACGGGTCCGGGCCATCGCGAACTGGAACGCAGCCGAATCGCACAGGTGGCTCGGTGGCTCGGTGGCTCGCTGACTCTCGGAAGCTCTGAGGGCGCCTCCTCCTCTCTTCCCTGCTCTCCTTCCTCGACTCTCAGCGGCTGGCTGCCTACTCTGAGAATATGTGTTGGGAGGTAGGCAGCAGCAGCAGCAGACAGGCAATCACTCACGCACTCTTACGCACACTCGTCCCTAGGAGGCAGCTCGGTCCTCTCACGGCCACGCATTGCGTAATAAGCGCCGCGGCAGAGTGACGGTGGAACACAAAATGAATGACAAAGCATGGCACATACCACTGCTGCGAGTGCGAGAAGGACGTAAAATACCAAAAGCAGAATGCAAAAGAACCCTAAGCTACTGGGAACAAGTAAGGGTTGGGGCTGGGGCAGAGCGACATTCATCTTCTGCTTGTAAATCGGGACAGTTGAGTTTGAGGTTATGTTACCTTATGTTTCTCAGCTAGAGAGTATACGGACAAGAGACGAAAGAGACGCAAGAGAGACTATCTGTCGATTTGAAAATGAAAGAGAACGAAGAATCGATATTAAAGACGAGAGAGAGAGAGAGAGAGAGAGAGAGAGAGAAAGGAAGTATTGGGATGACTCGTCGTGACTGCTCACAACGTGGTGTAAAGTTCCATCGGTTTGCGAAGCGAGTGGTGCGCGTTCAGATATCTCGTCACCTCCCTACTGGGGGAGTGCCAGGATGTGCTTGGAACGACGGACGCGTCGGAGTCATAGTCCACGTTTATGTAGGTGTGGTAGGTGTGGTAGGTGTAGTAGTAAACGTAGGTGCAGGTGTCGTTAGAGAGGACAGAGCCACGGATACGGGTATGCGCATTCTGCCTTCTGTCTTCTGCCTTCTGCCTTCTGCCTCGAAGGAGACTCTCGCGGCTGGGATACTTGTACTCTTATACTTCGTGTTGGTGGTTGTGTCCACACACGCGGTCGGTGCATGTACGGTTATGTATTTGTATATGAGTACGTATGTGTGCATCTGTAGGTACGAATCCGCAGTAGCGTGTCCCCCATATTTAGGTAGCTCCTGGGGGTGGGGGGAGAGCTCTCTAGCTCTCCCTCGTTTTCTCTACCCTACACTACACTCCACTACACTCCACCTTCTATCCGTTTAGGTAAGTACGCCTAAGTGTCACTCGCTGATCCAAGGTCGAGATCGCTATTGCACGAAAACATTTTATTTACACGTGTTCCTTCAATGGCAACGACTGACAGATGCGACTGCGTAGTGAGAAATCCCATTGGGATTCTCGAAGAATAGAGAATCCACCCAATGGCAACCAAAAAGATTGAGCCACAGGGTACGAACGTTTAGTAGGTAAGGTGGTCCGGTAGCTAGACAGTGACATATCCCCTTCTAGAGGTGCTCTTTTCTAAAGGCTGTCAGTTTCCACGTTATCTGCCGCTGCCCTGCCCTGCCCTGCCTTGCTCTCTTCCCACTCTTCCCACTCTTCCCACTCTTCCCACTCTCAACTCTTGCACTCGCGCAAGCAGAATGACGGCGTGCGTGTGTACCTACATGCCCACATACATACGTAACCACGACCACCTCCACCACCACCACCACCACCACCACCACCACCACCACCACCGCGCACACAGAGTCTCGACCATCTCGACGCATGGGTGCGCATGTATTCAAGACGCCATCTTTCTTTCGCCCGTTCGAACTCCCCACCCCAGAGTATCCTAGTCCTCCGCTACTGACTCAGCCCCACCACCTGGATACTTCTAACCAACCCCTTCCACCGTACTCCCCTTAAACTGGCCAACACCCCCACCACCATCGCGACTATCTACTGTCGCCCCCTCACCATCCCTCGTGCTGCGCTCCGATCACCGTCGCCATGCATTGGCGTCCACCCCAATTTCTTTTTTTTCTCACTATTACTAGCGGATTTGATTCTATTTCTCGAAAATTGAGAAGAAACCCTGCAGTCCAAGTAACGCAGTATTGTTCAGCACTAGTGGTACGCAGTGTCCTTGAGAATTCAGTACGGAAAAGGGTTGACACGAGCCACGTATAGTTATATAAGTTTCAACGAACCAACATCATTGGATTGCTATTCATGGCAAATTCTCCGAATAACGTTGCCCTATGGACCGAGAGCGAAATTTAATTTTCATGCGGTATGCTACTGGGTCCTAACTGGGACCTAACTGGGACCTAACTGGGCCGTGGAACCTGCTTCAATTGATGTGTACACATACCAGCCACCAGCCACGTGTACGATACGCATATCCAGTTATATAGGTAGACTCCTAGGTACGTGTACATGCTATAAATAATATTCACCGTTTTCCCTTATGACTCTGGCCTTCCTCGTGTGCTTAAACCTCGCGCAACTCGCAACTTCCAACTTCCAACTCCCAACTAGGTACAAATGTACTTCTACACTGACAGTGCATACACGCTTTCCTCATTCCCCCACCCATGAGTAATGTATACAGTCTCGAATGTTGTTCCAACTCGGAATGAATACGGGAGAACGAGCTGAGACGGAGGAAGCGCTGAACAAGAAGAGAAACAGGAGAAACAAGAGAAACAAGAGAAAACACGTGGCATACTGGGAAGCCTAGTCGGTAATAAAGTTCGCGGATCGGCTCTGATAAGGTATAATGCGGAGCGATACAAAGTCGATCGTTTCTCCCTCTGACACGAGTTAGATCCGATCTTCGTTTCAATGAGTATACATCACATGTCTATCCATATATAGGTAAAGTTATCAAGTCTCTGCATGACGCGTGGCGTGTTTTGCGTAACTGGCACGTGGTGCTCTAATAATTCCAAGAGAAAAACAAAATTATGTGAGAAGGAAAAAGGACAATTTACCACGAATACGAACGATACAATTTTCAGCGAAAAATTGTCATATATACTGATTCTTAACCGTAACGGATGCGAGGCGATGGACCCTTGCCGAGGGAGAAGAATATCCTTACTAGGAGGGGTCTCGATAACGAGGGGTCGACGACAGAAACAAACAGGAAAACGAGAGACACTAGGTACACGTTAATATATGTTGAGTACACTATTACACCATTCAACTATTACACTATTACACCATACCGTATCCTGATCCTGATCCTGCAACAAGAGCAGCAGCAGGTACGACGGTTTACGCGACTAACGCACCATTTATGCTCTTTAAGAAACAAGTCTTTACGAAGACGTCGTAATCGGCAAGAAGCACCGCGAAACTGTTTATGAAAATGCTACGTCACTGCGGTGGTATTCTTCCCTCGTGCCGCTCGAGGAGTCGAGTAGGGCTTACCGTTAAGTTAAGCGAGCCGATCGCCGTTCGAGAGAGCGTGAGGATTGCCAATCGGTCGAAGGGAAAGAGTACGAAGACAAGGAGACTCGCCTGGGAATCGACTCAAGAGACGACCACCCTCTTTTGGGTCAGGGCGTTGCCTCCTCTACCCGTTTAATATTTGCCTTTCGTTCACTGCTTACGGCTCTTTCTTCTCTCTCTCTCTCTCTCTGTGTATCCGTTCCACCTCTCACTATCCTCTTTTCGTTCAACCATCCACAGGGCTCCGGATTCTCCGATCAACGATTACGCAATTTCCCTTTGCCACAGAGAGCGCCAAGCTGGCGTATGTAATGCGTAAAGCGCAAAGCATAGTGCATAGTGCGTAGTGCGTAGTGCGTGTCGAGTGTGACGTTCGTTACAGCGCAAAGTATGTGTTACTGTCTTATTCAAGACTCAGCAGCCTATACACGATTAGTCAAAGATGCAAAGAAAAACTGCAGGACGTAATTAGAATTGTTAGAATGAATACGTAGCGAGGATATCTTATAGAGGAATTAGGACACTATTAGGTACTAATAGATGGAATCTTGAAACACGAGATAATGTTGAATCGACGTTTCAGGCAGGTTATGTATTGCGGCAACGAACCTGTTAGTTAACAAGTGAATATGTGAGTGTGTGAGTGTGTGTGTGTGTGTGTGAGAGAGAGAGAGAGAGAGAGAGAGAGAGAGAGAGAGAGAGAGAGAGAGAGAGAGAGAGAGAGAGAG